>CM076575.1:498833354-499287459 GCA_034641835.2 Pinus albicaulis | reverse complement strand
CCGGTGTGTAGAAATTTTCTGAATAATTAAGTTTATTCGCTGCGATTAACTTGATCATACATCAATTCGAATTGCATGCATAACACATAATCGCTTCTACCATTAATCGTCACATGCGGAATAAAAAAACAAAGCGACAGAACATCAAATCACACACATAGAACGCAGCATGTACGGGGAAAGCTTATAGCTGAAAACCCCCAGCTATATTTATCATATAATGGATGAGAAACATTCAGCAATACATAATACAATACTCCTCACAAGTACTCAGTACTATCTCATATGCTGAACACAAAACTAGCTAGATCTGAAACTAGTCACAGGTTCAAATCCTTCTGCTGCTCTGCCTGCCTCTACTGCGCAATCCAAAAAGTGAATATAGCTTAATGGAATTCGAATTCACTTAGTTGGTACAGCGCAATCATCATTGGCATCATCATCCCACTGATTGTGCAAATCTCATGCACAACTAATGTACAACTGTTGTCAGTCTCACCCTTTCATCTACCTCTTCCACTGGTCTTTCACTGAACTGTCCATGCACTGAGTTAACTGATGTGTTATTTAGTTGAATAATGAGTTAATAATCAGTGAATTAAATAATATTTAATTCACCCAACTCATCTCTAGTGTAATCGCCAGTTAAACTGATCACAACTAGTTCAACTAGTTAACCGGAACACAATCTCCATTAACTCCTCAATCAACTCCACCAAGACTCTGCCACATGAGTCTAACTGAAGTCAACCATGCAATAGCTCAACTAACCCATAGGAAATTCGAATTTCCTTATGTCAGCTGCATGCCCCACCTCCGGGGGTCAAACTAAAGTGCTCCAAGAGAATAAACTGAAGTTTATAGTCCAAATATTATTAAGGGTAAATAATATTTGACTGTTCTATTTTTAGCCTGGCAGTCTAAAAATAGAAACCACCTGAATGTCTAAAAATAGAGGTCCATCTATTTTTACCAACATGACCAATCATCCAAGAATAGCATACTGCAGCTCTCGGTCCATGATCCATATGTCTAAAAATAGACATAGTCTAAAAATAGACTTTTCGACAAAAATCACATGTGTGGTCCCCACCTAGTTTAGGTGATCACTTTCCAACTAGGATCGGGAAAGATGTTTCAGGAGGCCTCCTTCACTGTTTCTTGTTGCCATTTTCAACACTCCCTCTCAACAAGAAAGGACTGTCATTGCATGCGACATGCAACTCCATGCATTTGCCCTGCAACCTTCACAAGCGCCATGCAACTCCATGCATGCGACATGAAACTCCATGCATTCACCATGCACCCTTTGCATGTGCCATGCAAACTCATGCATGCACCATGCAACTCCATGCATATGCCATGCACCCTTTGCATGCACCATGCAAACTCATGCATCTGCTCTGCAACTCCTCTGAAACTGAATAGGCTCCAAACAACTCAATCAGTCTTGATGCATCTAGCATCTATCATCAAAGTCTTCGACTTCTGCTTGGCCAACAGCACATGTCATCAGGAACTACTACGCAATTGAACTCTTGCACCCATGCACTCTTGCACTTGCTGTCAACTATGATCCGCGCTCTAGTATCCGACACTGTCACTTTGATCTGCCTGCATCACTCCAACTGATCTTGCTACTGCTGCGCTGTGGGCACCTCGTAGCCAGGTTCAATTCATGAGATCCACACCATCTCATGAATCCTGCCCAGAAATATCCCCTTGGGATTAATCATGCATGTCGCCCCACCTCTCACCTGGTGGTATAGCTGCATGCACTCCCTCTGCCCATCTGGCACGAAATTTCTTTGCATGAGTGGTTTCTTCCACTCCATGATCCTCTTGTGGCTTCTCCACATCCCGAGGTTCACTTTCACCTGCATGCAAAACCCGCTCCCTCTCAAGCTCCAATTGCATGTCTTTCTCGCCTGCATGCAACACTTGCTCCCTCTCAAGCTTCAGTTGCATGTCTTTCTCCCGCTTCCCAACAATAGGAAGCTCCGTAGACATCCCATCTACTTCAAGTCTGTAGAGATTCTTTGCTCGAATCCCAACCTTCTTGACTTGTCCCGTTGCCTTGTGCCAAAGGAAAAATTTTCCTTCTCTGAAGACAACTTCATACCCTTTATCCTCTAACATTGCGACTGAGATCAGATTCTTTGTTAGACCTGGTACATGCAATACATCTTGTAAAAGAATGAGTTTACCTGACTCCCTCTGAAAGGTTATGGTACCAATGTCGGTCGCATTGTATCGTCCACCGTCGCCCAACTCAACATGCATCTGGAGACCTTTCTCCACTAAGTCACTGAAAAGATTTGCATCTCCCGTCATGTGAAAGGAGGCGCCACTATCAATATACCACCCCGATCCCAATGCACTAGACAACATGCATGCGATCAATGAGAAGTCCAGCTCAAATTGCGAGGCAAGAGCCTCACCAGCTGCAGATCCAGCAGCTTGCTTGTTCTTCTTCTTCTTGGGGCAATTCGTGGCATAATGTCCATGATCGTGACAGTGAAAACACTTCACTTTGGACATGTCACGCTCTTTACCATCCGCACCGGATTGAGAAGCCTTCTCTTTGCCCTTCCCCTTCCTTGCTTTGGCAGCCAAAGCGCAGTCTTCTTCATCAGCTCCCTTTGACGAAGAACCATCTCTGGTATTTCGCCGGATCTCCTCTTGCATGAGATCAGACCACAGTCTTTCCCATCCCGGCAACTTTTCCCGACCATTGACACTATCTTGATATGCATGCCAACTCTTCGGCAAACCAAGAAGAGCCAAACTCACCAGATCCTCATCCTCCACCATCACACCAACACTTCCCAGCTCATCCCGACATTGGGTGAACCTCGTGAGGTACTTCGGCATACTTTCCCCCTTCTCACACTTGATGTTCCTGAGTCTATCTTTGAGCACCAGCTTCCTCTGATCGCTCTTGCTTTGGTACAGATCCATCAAGGGTTTCCACATCAAATATGGAGAGGCCTTCCCGTGTAAACTGGATACAATGTGATCCTTTACACCCTCCAACAGGATCCTTCGACATTTTGCTTGTTTCTTTTGCCATGCTTCCACAACAGCAGCATCAGTAGAAGTAGGCTTTGGAACATCTTTCTCCACGAATTCCAGCAGCCCATTATCATCCAATACAGCCTCCATGCGGTCCTTCCATGCAGCATAATTCGAACTGCCATCAAGAGCATATTCGAGTCGCAAACCGTTGAAAGACATTTTCGCCTCGGCACCAAGAACACAAATCTGCAAATTCGAATTTCACCAAGAGCTGATAAACTTGATCGCTTCCGATCTACACTTGAGAGCTAATTATTTCCAAACCAAAGATTGACTGCATGGGCATTCACCAGATCTTTCACCTTACAAAGAAGGATGAATATTCCGGAGGCTACCTGGCCCGCATGCAGGCTCTGTCCGAGGAAATAATAAACAATCACCGTAATAGATCTTGACGATTAATTTCGCTCTGATACCATGTAGAAATTTTCTGAATAATTAAGTTTATTCGCTGCGATTAACTTGATCATACATCAATTCGAATTGCATGCATAACACATAATCGCTTCTACCATTAATCGTCACATGCGGAAAATAAAACAAAGCGACAGAACATTAAATCACACACATAGAGCGCAGCATGTACGGGGAAAGCTTATAGCTGAAAACCCCCAGCTATATGTATCATATAATGGATGAGAAACATTCAGCAATACATAATACAATACTCCTCACAAGTACTCAGTACTATCTCATATGTTGAACACAAAACTAGCTAGATCTGAAACTAGTCACAGGTTCAAATCCTTCTGCTGCTCTGCCTGCCTCTACTGCGCAATCCAAAAAGTGAATATAGCTGAATGGAATTCGAATTCACTTGGTTGGTACAGCACAATCATCATTGGCATCATCATCCCACTGATTGTGCAAATCTCATGCACAACTGATGTACAACTGCTGTCAGTCTCACCCTTTCATCTACCTCTTCCACTGGTCTTTCACTGAACTGTCCATGCACTGAGTTAACTGATGTGTTCTTTAGTTGAATAATGAGTTAATAATCGGTGAATTAAATAATATTTAATTCACCCAACTCATCTCTAGTGTAATCTCCAGTTAAACTGATCACAACTAGTTCAACTAGTTAACCGGAACACAATCTCCATTAACTCCTTAATCAACTCCACCAAAACTACCCTTACATGAGTCTGAGCTAAAGTCAACCATGCAATAGCTCAACTAACCCATAGGAAATTCGAATTTCCTTATGTCAGCTGCATGCCCCACCTTTGGGGGTCAAACTGAAGTGCTCCAAGAGGATAAACTGAAGTTTATAGTCCAAATATTATTAAGGGTAAATAATATTTGACTGTTCTATTTTTAGCCTGGCAGTCTAAAAATAGAAACCAACTGAATGTCTAAAAATAGAGGTCCATCTATTTTTACCAACATTACCAATCCTCCAAGAATAGCATACTGCAGCTCCCGGTACATGATCCATATGTCTAAAAATAGACATAGTCTAAAAATAGACTTTTCGACAAAAATCACATGTGTGGTCCCCACCTAGTTTAGGTGATCACTTTCCAACTAGGATCAGGAAAGATGTTTCAGGAGGCCTCCTTCACTGTTTCTTGTTGCCATTTTCAACACGGTGGTCCTCGCCAACCACTCTCTATTTCAAAACTGGGCGGAATCCATCACACCGCTTACAAGCGGAGGGCGGTTTTTTCCCGATCGGCAGCGATTCCATTCACTGCCCCGACGCGTGGCCTTGAGCATTGTTGAAAAACCGCCCTCATCGCGCGTTAAAGATCGGACATGGACCCGGCACGATATTGACGTACACTGTTTGATCTGAGGCTGCTCATCGGACGGTGATCGCTCTCTGAAGATGCCCGTGCGATAACTCAGGGTACGGTGCAGTGTTAAAAGCATCTCCGCCGGTGATCTGATCTGCAGATCAACGACCCAAAATTCATCACCCTGATTCCTCGTCCAGTCAGCATTTTCGGACCTGGGGGTTTTATTCATCTGGATTTTATTGAAAATTTGATGTCCAGGCATGTTTCTAAGGTTTATTGGCGCCTATTATCCACCGTTGATCGCGTGGGCCAATCTCATCCGATGGCCCACGATCGTCCCGAACCCCGAACATGATTTTTGATCATTTTTTTTCGCTGAAACAAAGGTTTTAAACCTTTTTCCCATTTTCATTTTATTTTTCTAAATAACGTGACCCTTGTTGGGCCGTGAATATGACCACTTGTTAACACTTATTTTATCCATTTTTACTCTTCTTTACCATATCATTTATTATAATTTATCATATATATCCATTTTATAATGATTTATGCTCTTATGGATGAATATTATTTCTTCTCCTTTATTTTTAATAAATTGATGATTATTATGCATAATTTTATCAATTATAGTTTATTAATATATTTTGTAATATCAATCACCATTTTAGCCACCAAGATATTTGCCAAATTGAAGATTTGATCTCCAAATCATTATCAAATATTTCATCTCAGAAATTCGCTGGAATAAGAAGTGACAGTTTTGCGGTTAAGATTCTGGGCAAATGAAGAAGAATCTGGAAAATCCGAAACATGGGTTTTGTCCAAAACGCGCCCAATTAACTTTTTAAAAGAATGGTTTTCCCAAATTCGACCTGTATTGAGAGAAACGTAGGGTTCTTTGAGAATTATTTTCTCAGATTTGTTGTTGCGGCGTCCTCCAAATCTCAGCTGCAAAACCAAATTCGCCTTGCTCTTGTTGAAAGATTGTTGGAAATTTATTTTTTGGTTGATCAAGTTTTTGGGAAAAATCCAATATTGTTATGAGAGATTATATTTGCTATTTAATTTCTCCTCCTTCTGATTATAAAAGGAGAACATGTATTGTGTATTGAGGGAATGGATGACTATTGAATTCCTTTTGTAACATTGTAATTCCTTGACTCTTGTGATCAAAGAGCGGTTGATGTAAAAGCTATTCATGTTTGATTAATACAAAGAGGCGTTCTCGTTCCATTTCTCAAGCTCTACAGTAGCCCAGCGGCGCTTTCACCGGCGGTTGAGGGCCTGGCCCTGGTGGAGCGATCCGCTGTTTGTATTTCTATTCTTTAATTACTGTTGTGTGATAATCGTGTTTGGTTTCATTACGATTGCAAAGTTAATTACTGTTGAATTGCTTATTGGTATTGCTGTGTTATATTAACAAATCACGTTGCTGTTTCTTTATGATTTAACAAGAATCTCAACACTGTATAATTTATCTTGTTAATACCTTAACGGAGCTTCGCTCTTCTATTTCCATTATGGTTTCATTCCACTTGCTATTCTGTTTGATTGATATTCATTACAGATTATTTTTCAATAGGATTAGTTATTTGATTCCTTTAATTACAGTTTGCTATCCATTTACATTACTGTTCATTTCATGTTGATGTTCCATTTCTGTTCATTGTTTATTCAGTCCTCGATTAGTAAACAAATGAGTTATAGTTACATGCTGCTGTTCCTTTCCAGATTTCGTTTCTTTTAAGTTGCTTTCATTGAATTTGCTTTCGTTTCACTTGCTTTAAGATATCCAACTATAGAGGATAGAGGTTATTGCTTCCAAGTCCCCAGATTGGTTATCTTGCATCGATTTCTAAGGGAAAGAGTTACTGCTACTGCATCCCTGATCGATGTTTTGCAAGATTGATGTAGTTTAATCTTTCCATTCATGTCACTGTAATTAGGTTTCTTTACAAGAATTTGTTACTTTTGCATTTGATATTCTGTACTACATCTTCATAACATTGCTCTTGGATGAATTGCTGCCTCAGACTGAGTACACTCTTGAAATAAAAATTCACTCCCGGATTGATAATTAATGTGAGATAAATAGGTGTTAAAAAAGATACCTTTTATACCTCGACAACCCCCTTCACGTTTTTTAGTCACCCCCGCTCCCGACCGTTGATCTCTGCGCGATCAACGGTTCCGACTTAATTTCCTCCTTCGCTCTCCTTTGACCTCCTCTAATTAATCTCGACCGTTGGATGATGCCATCCAACGACCACGCTCTCTCCATACACCTTCTGAAGCAGTTAACCTATACATGTAGGATTTTATAATGTTTTTGTATTTTGCAGGGTTTAAAGGTTTTTTCCGCTATGTCTAAAGACAATTCAAAGGCAGAGGGTGACGATCCTCCCGCCTTCGATTCACTAGATGAAACCATTCATAGGAAATAGCTCCACGTTTCATCAATGATTCTTAAAGCATTGATGCCATATCATCCCTGCGCAGCCCTGCGCACTAGCAAAACACAGTAAAGCAGGCACAAATCAAAGATATCAGTGTCGAAGACAAAACGCACTAGCACGGAATATTGAAGACAGATTTGTGGAGGATTACGGCTAAAATTGATTATCAAAAGCCTAATCCTCCCAACTAAACACAGTTTGAAGAAAATCATGAGTGTTTTCTCAGACAGAAAGCCTACTCTACCACATCAGGGGCTAATTGAATACCCCAGCTACCACAGAGCCACCTGTGCCTCAAAACATTCAAACAGAGGCCGAAATTATTGATCAAGATCAAATATTTGCCTAAAGCACAGTCGAATAGTTATTTCTGCCAAGGAACTTAATGTAAAAAATATCAACAAAGTAACTATTACACAACACAGAGCCTCAAAAGTCAAAAAGAGCTCCCACCGAGCTTAAATCTTAATGTAAGTTATTTAATATAGAGGACACCTATGTAAACTTCTTCATTGAGCCCCCCAAAGGCCAAGAAGCCATTAAGACTGTATTAATTATATTTGGAGATCTTTATCAGATCTCATCTCCTCATTCTTCTATAAATATTTCTGCAGAAGATGAGAAGTTGTTGGTTGATCACTAGTTGTAATACTGAAACTCTCTGAAATAATACATAGTCTGTTGAAGTTGAAGAACAAATTGAAGTCTTGGAAGTCTTGATGATATTGTTGCATGCTTGTTCCTGAGAAGGTTCTATCATTGGATCCATGAGCTTGGTTGTTGGTGAAGTATTCTAAACTGTTTAATGTTTTCTCCTGTTTTCATTCTGTTCCATGATTTCTTACTACAGTAGGTTGAAATTTTTAGGCTAAGAAATGACTCCTGGAAGCACCTTAGACCTGTTCATCCTTCATTGTTTTATGTTTTCTTCTACTGAGGTATTTTAGAGTCTTAAATCTCTCTCTTTAGTCCTCATGCTTGTTTATTTCCTTAATAGTTCAAACAGTTGGTTTTAGCATGATTTATGGTTCTCCCTGCTTGTCTACTACCACTCAAAGACTGTTATTGAAGTCTCCCTTTGAAGTTCTTTTGTTTACAGTAAGTCAAGGAGGTATGTTCTGATCTTGCCCTTTGTCCTTGCTTAAACAGTTGTCTTAAAGGTCTTTTATAGTTGTGATCATAGATGTGCTAGGTGTTCCCTCTTCTATGACTGCAAATATCAGTGAATCTTTTATGTTTTCTAAGTCATTTGAAATAAAATATTTGAGGAAATAGGGTGTTCCCCGAATCTTAGATTTCATTTTAAAAGTTTTTTTGAAATCATTATTTGCTTAAAGGTGTGATTTGTAGAATTCATGGTTAGCCCTGTCTACCAAATAGCTCTTTATTGTTCAAGTTGTGTTTTCAAATTCCCTTTGTTGAGAATTAAATTTCTCTTTCCAAATCATTGATGTCCATCTCATTCCAAAAAACCAAAGGATCTTGTGGCCAAGTTAGATTTTCCCTTTGATATCCCATATCCATTGATAAGTTTGTCATGACCTCATTTTGACTCCATTTCCCAATGAATCTACTACTCCCTCTTTCTACCTATCTTTCCTAGACCTTTCATTTTCTGTTGTATCAATTCAACCAAACAAACAATCAAACACCTGCACTTAATAACTAGTCTAAAACCAATACTCTAAGCACACAAGATAAATCTTTGCAAACAAAAAACTGAGAGATCCCTCTCTGAGAACAGGAGGACTAGATCCTATAACTCTAAAGATTGGTTCTGATGTTGCCTTGTCTTTTGATTTTCCAAACTATCAAAACACGGGACACCAACATAATGGCGATCACGGTGGGACCATACTGAGAATATAGTGGTTTGAAAACCCTTCTCCAAACTTTTTAGGCCCAACATAACATAAGTAACCTTCTTCAAGCACTACCTAACAAATGGTAATCATGATAGGACTTAATTGAATCAGTGACAAACTAAGTAACCCTTAAGATTCCCGTAAGCCCTTATCAAACCTTGAAGGAAACAGTTACCAAGCCATAAGTGTAAACTATGTTTGTTTGAACACCTTAGCTAAGTGCGAAATCAGACTTAGAACACTCTCTTAACCTATAAGACCGAAATAACTCAGCAAAACCTAAAACATTTCAGTTTGGCTTCATAATAAACATGGTGGTGGAACCATCCAATATTTTACCTTCATAAAAGCTAAAAAGTTTCCACCTGGTGACTCCACTAGCCCCAGTAGGCCTATTACTCATCTAGGTTCCCAGATCTCTTTAGGACTGTGTTAACCAGCCTTGAGGAAGTTTAGGAGCTTAGTCCTGACTAGATAAGACATCGTGAGAGGTAAAATTTCTAAAAACAGTCCCTAAAAACCTCAACCTCTCTCATTTTTTAAAAACAGTCTGGCTTCACATAGGATCAACACTAGATCCCATCCAGACCCAAATCCTCCTTTAATCGTTGACAATCCTGAGAGAATTTTGTCGCAGACTTCTAACTCTGGAAAATCAGCTGCTAATAGGAGCCTCTTAAGAACGAAATATTTCCCTGAAAACCTTGTTGTTTTGGAGGATTTACACTTTGATTTACATCATACAAAGAACATCTTTAGAACTAGATCTCAAGGTGAATTAAACCAAACTGACCTTGATATTGCATATTTGCAACAAAGCTTCAGTAGAGAAGCCTCACCTTCCACTCCTCCCGATTCCCAGCTTCTTCAACACTTTAGCCTTTTTTATAACAAATCTGCTCAAAATCAGTCTGCTGGCCCAAGTGTTTCTTCCACTCCAATCCATACAACCATTGTGCAAAACACTCCAGTTCAGCCCACTTTCCCTTTCACAAACCCACCCCTTGTAAATCCACCCTTATTTCCAGCCATGGCAACATGGTATGCCCCATTAGTGTTACCACAACCTCTACTTCCCTTACCAAATGATTACCAATATAAAATTCCTCATTTCACTGGAAAAGAGTCTACAACAGCTCAACATCATGTAGATAGGGTGGAAGATGCATTTGATTACATGGAGATAGAAGAAGAAACTGTGAAGATGAGAATCTTCGCCCAAAGTTTAGGAGGAGATCTAAAGAAATGGTTTAAAAAATTACCTCCTAACAGCATAAATGATCTCCTTGCCTTGCATCAAACATTCATCAACAAATGGGAACTCAAAAAGAATCCTCTCCAAATTCTAGCAGAGTATAGCAGCCTCAAGAGGAATCAAGGAGAGAGTGTTCATGATTACTCCACTAGGTTCAATAGCGTTTACAATGTTCTTCCACCTCACATGAAACCTCCTCAAGGCATGGCCTTAGTAAGGTATCCCGAAGGCCTTGATGCTGACATGATGTATCAGTTAAGGGAGAGGGATTACTTAACCTTAGAAGACATGCAGAAAGGAGATGTGAGCGTAGAAGCAAACATAATTGAGAAAAGAAATAGGTTGAGATTAGAGAAAAGGGTAACTTATAAAGATGACCTACTACCTTCAACCTCAACTTCTAACACAAGAATTGACAACCTAGTGAAGGTGATGGAAAGGATGCTTGAGAAGATAAATTTAAATGAGAGAGTGCCACCAAGAGAACCTCAAAATAACCAAAACAGAAATAGAAATCAGAATTATAGAAGAGAAAACAATCAAGATAAGAAAAAAGAAAGTGACCAACAGATTAGACCTCCCTTCCAACAGAACTATGTAGATCAATATGAGGAAGATAGGGAGTTGGAAAGATTGGGAGAATCTCATGTAAACTTGATTGGATCAGACAACGGGGATGATGTTTTCCTCACTGAGGAAGAACAAGGTTTCTTTTCTGATCAAAGTACAAACACCTATGAAGATTTTGATGACTATAGATTGGGGTTTGAAAATGCAATAATAGAGGTGCACAAACAATATGATCTTAGGAGCAAAGGGAATGTAGATAATTCAAAAGATAAGAACACTAATACTGCTATCATAAAAAACACAGAAACTCAGCCCAAAAAGATAGTAGAAAAAACCAACATTTTGACCAAGAAACCAGACATAAACAAAGACAAAAGTGTCCAGCCAAATGTTGAACAGAGTACCCCTAGCACTTCAGCCAGTGGTCCTAATAAAACTGTCCCAATTACCAATCCAAACAAGGTTCAGCAAATCAAAATTGCTGAAAAGAATTCAATTGAAAAGACGGATGTAAATATGAATAAGTCAATTGTTCCTTTTAGCCTTGAGGGAGAGATTTCTAAGATAAAAATTACTATTCCCCTAGCTGAACTAGTAACCCAAGAAGTGTACAAAAACCAAGTTTTGAAAGATTTGAACTTAGGAAGTGATAATGACACCTTAAACTTGACAGATGACAAGCCTGAGTTGTTGTTTGGTCCAGAAATTGAAGGAAAATATCAAGAAGGAGCTGTCCCTCCCTTCTATGTTAGCTTGAACATACATGAGAAAATTTTACACAATGCCATGTTAGACTCAGGAGCTTCACACAATCTAATGCCCAAGGTAGTGATGGAAATCTAAGGCTTAGAAATTACTAAACCATACAAAGACTTGTATTCCTTTGACTCAAGCAGAGTCAAATGTTTGGGTTTAATCAAAGAATTGTGTGTTAACTTATCCCAAATCCCTGCTAAGAGTTTAGTCATGGACATAGTTGTAGCTGACATTCCCCCTAAGTATGGCATGCTCTTATCAAGATCATGGGGAGCCAAACTTTAGGGAAGCCTTCAGATGGACATGTCTTATGCCACCATTCCCATTTTTAACCAAAACAGAAGACTATACAGGGAATCTCACATGAAGTACATGGTAAGCAACATAGACAAACCAAAAAACTCTCCAATTTATTCTATTCAATCAAGTTTAGATTCGTTTATCTTATGTAACGAAGATGAAATTACTCAACAAGATAAGGAAAACATAAATGCAATCAGTTCACCAGAAAAATCAAACCTTCCCTCCAATCGAATTCAAAACATTAACAATCAACAACAACAAGAAAAGGAAAATGAGTCAAATATACTTTGGACAATAAACTTTGATGGATCCTGTAATAAAACAAGTGCAGGGGCAGGTGTTTGGATTCAAAATACGAATCAAAGTTTTTCATATAAGTTAGATTTCCCATGCACTAACAATATTGCTGAGTATGAAGCACTTCTCCTAGGCTTACAATTGCTTAAACAATTAGAAGCCCAAAAGATATCAATCTTAGGAGATTCTGAACTTATCATAAGACAAATCAAAGGAGAATACTCAGCTAGAAATCCAAGACTTAGGGAATATCGGAACGTTGCCCTTGATCTATTGAAAACCTTTGAAAATTATGAACTTATTTTCATCCCTAGAGCACTAAATCATCTAGCAAATGAACTCGCTTTCAATGCCAGCAATTGCCAAATACCTGAAATAAATGAACAACTCAGTGTGAAGGTAAAACACAGGCCTGTTGTGCCTGATAACGAAGATCATTGGCAAGTGTTTGATTCTGACAAACACATAGATGATTTCTTGAAATCAGAAAATGATTTCAGCATACCAATATCAGAAACTTGCCATAAAGAAAATTGTTTGTATATTGAACAAATCCTAGAAATTGAAATGACATGTATTGTTGATATAAATCATTATGAGAATCCTTTTGAAGCAAAGATAATTGAAAACACAAACCAAGAAGACTTGGAAGTTTTACAATGCAAAAATAATAAAATTCCAAGAGGTCTAGCACCTTTAGAACACCTTTTTGATTTTAACGATGTAGCCAAAGAACCAAGAATGGAGCCTGTGGAAACGAATGTAGAAGAGTATAACATAGGCAATCTAGCAGAACCTAAGATGATCAAGCTGTCCAGCACTCTCCCAGCTCACATAAAATTGCAATACATAGAGCTGTTTAAAGAGTTTAAAGATGTTTTTTCTTGGGGATACAAAGACCTAAAATCGTATGATACCAACATCATCCAACATAAAATCCCTTTGAAGGAAAATCAAAAACCTTTTAAACAAAAACTAAGGAGAATAAACCCTGTTTTATTACCTTTAGTTAAGGCAGAAATTGAAAAGATGCATGATGCTGGGATCATTGTACCAATTAGATATTCAGAGTGGGTATCAAACTTAGTTTCTGTTAGAAAGAAAACAAGGGAAATCAAGCTCTGTATTGACTTTAGAAATTTAAACAGAGCCTCTTTAAAAGACAATTACCCCTTACCCAAGATGGACCATATACTTCAAAGGGTATTTGGGTCAAAAAGGATATCCCTCTTAGATGTGTTCCCGGGTTACAACCAGGTGTTAGTGCTCCCAAGTGATCAAATCAAAACTGCTTTTACCACACCTTGGGGCACCTTTATGTATGTCAAAATGTCTTTTGGATTAATGAATGCAGGGGCCACCTTCCAAAGGGCCATGGACATAGCCTTTTCTGAAGATATTGGCTATTTCATAATCATTTACCTTGATGACATAACCGTTTTTTCAAAAACTGATGAGGAACATTTGATTCACCTGAGAAACGTTTTTGAGAAGTGTAGGAAATTTGGCTTATCATTGAATCCCAAGAAAACACTCTTTGGTCTTCAAGAAGGTAAAATTATTGGCCATATAATTTCGGAAGAGGGAATCAAAATAGACCCTACAAGGATAGATGGCATATTACAAATCACTCATCCAAGAAGCCTCAAAGAGTTGCAATCTTTCATCGGAAAGATTAATTTTCTGAGGAGATTTATCCCTAATCTTGCTGAGCTATTAAAAAACATTAAAAACATGCTTAAGAAAGATGTCGGTGTAAAATGGACTTTACCAACTAAACAATCATTCGAATTGGTAAAACAAGCTCTTACTCAAACACCAGTCTTGATTAGTCCAGATTTCACCAAAGACTTTTATATCTTTTCTTTTGCATCTGAGCATACAATAGCTGCAGTTTTACTTCAAAAGAATGACTTGGGGAAAGAACAACCAATATCTTTCTTTATTAGGGCCTTAAGAGATGCTCCTCTCAAATATAACATCATGGAGAAGCAAGCCTTAGCATTAGTGAAAGCTTTAAAAGACTTTAGGGTCTATATTTTACACTCTCACATAATTGCTTTTGTTCCACATACTGTTGTCAAAGACATTCTAAGTCAAGACCCTGATGGTAAAAGGGGAAAATGGATTGCAACTATTCTTGAGTATGACTTATAAATCAGGCCCACCAAACTAGTCAAAGGGCAGGGATTAGCAAAACTTATGGCTGAGTCTAACTTCCAAGCACTAGACATGAACATGGTAGATGTGTTGGAAGAGATAGAAGAATCTACTGCTCCTTTTATTGAAGAAACATTTCTGAATTCTCCTTGGTATGCTGACATTATTTATGTGCTTTTATATTTAAATGCCCCTCCTTCTTTTTCCAAAACTAAATCTAGATTTTTGAAAAAAAAGGCTTTGAGTTTTTGCATCTTAGATGGGGTATTATATTGGAAAAATGTTGTTGGAATTTTGCTTAAATTTTTACTTGAAGATGATGCAGGGAAAATCATGCACGATTTGCATGACGGAGAATGTGGAGGACACCTCTACTGGAAGGCCACAATGAACAAAATTCTTAGATCTGGTTACTATTGGCCTACCCTTTTCCCAGACACTCAGAAGTTAGTCATGTCTTGCCATAAGTGTCAAATATTTGATGGCAAAAGAAAAATTCTTCCCTTACCCCTACATCCTATCAGAGTTGAGGCACCTTTTCAACAATGGGGTTTAGACTTCATTGGGGAAATTCACCCATCCTCCTCAGCTCAGCATAAGTGGATCCTCACAACCACTGACTTCTTTACCAAGTGGATAGAAGCTATACCCTCCAGGAATGCTAATGAATTTGTCATTATCAAGTTTCTTGAAACAAATATCCTATCCAGATTTGGTTGTCCTAGAAAAATCATAACAGACAATGCTGCTGCTTTTAAATCAAAAAAGATGGTTCATTTCTGTTACAAATACCACATAACCTTGGGCCATTCCACTGCTTACTATCCCCAAGGAAATGGATTAGCTGAATCTTCCAACAAGAGCCTCATCAATATCATTAAAAAACTGTTGGAACAAAATAAAAAATCATGGCACAATAAACTAGTTCATGCCTTATGGGCTGATAGGTTAACTACAAAGAAATCAATAAATATGTCCCCCTATCAACTATTTTATGGCATGGATGCAATATTTCCCACCTCATTAGGACTGCCAGTCATGAAGCTCCTTCAAGAAGTGCAGGTTGAAGAGAATGATATGCAGAGGAGAATCAATCAAACCATCCATTTACAGCAGACCAGAGAAGAAGTTTATGAGAGAACACAGTTGGTCCAAGAAAATATGAAGAAGCTATTTGATAAGAGAACCAAAGCAGACAATTTCCAAGTTGGAAATGTTGTTCTTAAGTGGGATTCAAGGAGAGAAGAGAAGGGAAAACATGGCAAGTTTGAGAACTTGTGGAAAGGGCCCTATATTATTCATGCTGAGAGGGGTCACAATGCATTTTTCCTGAAATAATTGAATGGATAAGATCTATATGGAGGTCCTGTCAATGGCAGGATGCTTAAGCATTACTTCTGCCAAGAGTCTTGAGTTTTAAAGCATTGTATTTTTTTCATTTTAAATATCATAGTCTGAACATTGCATTCAAAGTTATAAAAATAAAAATACAAAAACAAAGAAAAGAAAGAAAAGAGGGCAGACTGTGAAAACAAGAAAGGTATAGCCCCATACCAAAAAAAGAAACAAATCTGAAAGTGTGCAAGCCCAAATGCCACTCCTAAAAACACACTTCTAGTTAGTCAAACAGTTTAATCTTGACTAATTAGTTTTAAATTTTCTGCTGATAGGATAGAGAATTCGATTTTCCAAATTGTTTAATCTTGGCTTATCAATAGATAGTTTAGGATAGAAAATTAAAGGTTCAAACATGCTTAAAATCTGAACCTAAAGTTTCAAAGAGAATGTTATCACTCAGATTTTCCTTGAAGTTGTGGAAAAGGAAAGTAAATCCGAGGTAACCACAAACCAACCTTCAGATACAGAATCTAGCCAATCTGTATCCAGAGAGGGCTCTCTCTTTAAAATTTAGCTTTGTTCTTAGAAAATATTAGGCTATTTATAAGTCCAAGAGTTTTGTTTGAATTTGAATGGTGGAATCGGCCAACTAAGGGTACGATTGAGTATTTCAGGCCATTGGGCTATGGATTCGAAAGGATGGCTTTACTGGATTAAGTTTCTACACACAAGATGGCTTTGCAGGGCAAGATAGCCAAACAGAGAACAATTTTGGATATTAAAATGAATGGAATGGATTTTGAAGGGATGAAAGACAATTAAGAATCTTTCAACATGTTCAAAGAAAGAAAGTGAATGATTACAAATAAAGAGCAGTTAAGAATTCTTTACTATAGTAATCAAAATGTTTAAACCAGCGAAACAAGAGCAATCAAGAATTCATTGTTTATAACCAGTTTAGAAGAAAACATTTAGAATAATCACAATTGAAATCAGAGTACATTTAAGCAATTTCTGATTTATTCTTTTTTGTCAATTATTCAGAAATGAAATACAGTGAAGTAGTAAACATATATAGAACTTAAAACACAGGGTAGAAATGACTTATTGAACTGTAGTCCGACACATGAATCCTGCAAAAAGTCTTGAGCTTCAAATCATCATCCAACAAGCCATAAAGAAATTACTCCAAAAGCACTTTTATTCCAAAAATCAATGTTACAGCAAAATAGAAGAATTCACCCTCAATACTCCATTCGAGGGCTTATTTATACAAAAAATGATTAAAAATATCTTACAACAACCTAGGAAATAATCTAGGGTGACTAATGAATAAGTTACAACATAAATAGAGATAGATGGTCTCGTAGATAGGATAAAAGGCAACTGTTGATGTGTTGTTTCCTCCTTTTATGCATGTGCTGGAGGCAGGTCCTACAATCTGGCTCGATGCTGTCCTCTTTGGTAATTTTTTCTGACTGCCTAGCTTCACTGATACTCTTTATTTCTACTGATACACTTTCAACTGCTAAGCTGATACTCTTTGACCTTTGTTCATCTATTTTTCTTTCACACTATAGTAAAAAGGCAAAATTTTCCATATGAAGATGAATTTTACAAAATTTCTAACAGGTCTTCCCACCATTTATCTTCTGCTATTTTGGTTCGTTTGAGCTTTCTTAATGTTTCATCAGCCTCAGTGTATCTGAAGAAATTGGGCTGATTTGGGAACAAATATCTTATTTCATGCTCGAGATGAAATAAATTCTTCAATCTGTCATAAAGATTCTTTCCTGTAGGCAATGTTGATTCTGATGAACTGATAGAGGAACAAGTTAAATTGTGAGCATGTATGTCCAATCTATTAACATAAGTTCCCAGGTCCATTATTTTGTCTTCTGAAATCATAGGACTGGGCAACCCGCTGGCTAATAAAACATTAAACCTTTCTTTGAAGGCAATGATCTCTTCTTGAATATCTGAGCACTTTCGTTCCAGATTTTGCATAAGAGTTCTCTTAGTAAAAACTCTTTTTATTTCTAAAATTGTACCTGTTCTGTCCTCAATTCCAAGCTCTGCAAGCTGCTGTTTGGTCTGGGTGTTTAAGAACTGTATGAGTTGATTTTCTTGCTCAGGTCTGTCTGTCAATTCTTCTCTTGTTTTGTCAATTTCATCTAGAGCTATTTTGACCAAGTCATTTTGTTCAAAGATTATTTGAATGGAGGACCAAATATCCTTTATTGAATGAATAATATTATTCCAAATAATTTCATTGATTTCTCTCAAAGGCTTCTCCAATGAGAGATGTTTTTCTAAAGCTTTAACCAATTTCTCCAGCCTTTTGATTTCTCTTGTATGGTCAGCAACAGTCTTTTTTGAAGCATCATATTTTTGTTCTAAATTAGTGAGCTGTAACTTTGTAAACTGAAGTTCAGTTACTCTAAGTTTTAAACTTTCCATTTGTTTCACTAATTCTTCAGAACTTAAACTAGAAGTATTCACCTGTGATGGGTCTGTTTGCTGGTCTGCTGCTGTTGTACCTGTACCTGTAGTAGTCTCTGTTGTGGATGTCTGAATGGTAGACTGCTTTTCTTTCAATGCTTGGTCCAGTTCCTTTTCTGTTTCACTTAATTGCTCATTCATTTTCAGGAGCAACTCCATCATTTCTTCTTCTGAATTTTTCTTCAATACTTCTTCAGTTTGAGGATGCCTTGAAGCTGGTAATTTCAATTGCTTCCTCAATGCAGAAATGTCATCATCCTTCTTTTTAATCAATGCTTCAATGCCCTTAACATCCTTGGGATTATGACCCAAACTGATAATTATTTCCTCCAAATATTTTATCCTGTTATCCTTTGCTTGGGAAGAAGCTTTCTCAATCTGCAACTGGGTACTTGTATTATTCAAAGAATCTTGCAACATATGAGCTGCCATTGCTTTCTCAGTAAGTGTGGAATAGACCATTTCTCCAGTCTGCTTGTGTAATTCAATCTGGTCCAAAGGATGAATATCTTTTGCTAAGACCTCAAAATTGGTTCTGATATAATCAACTGCTGTCTGTGGTTGTTGCACTTTGGGTTTAAAATGGCTCAATAGCATTTTACCTTGTTGAATGTCAAAAGCTGAAATTAATCTCTCTTGATTTTTTGGAGCCATTTTAAGGTATTGATTATACACTTGTATCCTCAATGGATCATTCCTTGCTTTTATACTAATGAATGTCTTTTTTATATCTCTTGCATCTGTCTTTGGCTGTTTGAATGAAGACACTTCAGTGCTTAGCTGTCTTTGTATTTCCTTTCCTTTATAACCTGTATATGTTTCACTAACTGAACCAGTTAGCTGACTATCCTCCCTTTCTTCATCAAAGATTTCATCAATAGATTCTACCTCTGGAGAAGTATTCAATTTCTGTCTCTTGGTCTGAGGCTGTGGTGAAGATTTAGTGAAAGGAATAACAGCTTCAGCTTCCCTCTTTTTTCCTTTTTCAACATTAGATGGAGTCTGCAAATTTGAAACTTCAGGCTGATTGACTTGAATAGGAGAAACCTGTGCTTGATCTTGTACCTTGGAAGTTTGAGGTTTTTCTGTCATGGTGAATGTTTCAATGACTTGTACTTCCGGTTCTTTCTCTTTACCTTTGGATTCAACTGCAATTGATGGAATGTTTTCCTGTAATCCCTGTTGAAGATTCCCTGCTGAAGAAGTGCCAATATGTGGTACCTGCACTTGCCCAAAAGATTCTAGGTCAAGCTTTTTGTCAAAATCTTTCATAACTTTGTTTATATTGACTTCTTCACTATCCTGTTCAACTAATGTTCCTTCCACCCACTCATCTTTATTAGCATACTGTTCTATTTCTGGAATTCTGTGATGGAAGTATGGTGTTGATTTATTTTTCATTCTCTTGTCACAAATGAAGCTGAATGGGTCATAAGGTATCCAATAGAAACTCTTTTTCAGTCTGAAATGATCTTCTAATATTTTTTCAGCTTCCTGTCCAGCATCCCTAGAATTACATATAAAAGGACCTAATTGACTTTTAATTCGGAGTTGGGCCTTCTTCTTTGCATTACAAAAATGAATAATATCTGAATTATTCATTTGCCTAAAATATTCCAAGGCAAAAAGTCTCATAGGTACATATTTAGGCAGCTTGAATGGACATAGCTCACATCCATATATTCTGACTTCTGTATAGTTTTGGTACAAGTACCAATCCCCCACTTTGTACTGTCTTGAAAGCTGCAAAATTTTCTTAATTTCATTGCTGAGCCTTGGAGGAGCAACTCCTGTCAACAAGGTAGTTGCAGGATGTATGAAAAGATCAATGAACTCAATATAAGAATAGGGAGAATCATAGGAACTGTGAGTTATGGCAGACCAAAATATAACAGACCTGGGGATTCCCTTAGCATCAAGCTTTTGAACAGGAAAAGGAAAGTTTTCTGATTGATAATAAAGGATGAGATGATAAATGACTGAAGAATACTTAAACACTTTCTCATTCTCTAACCTCATGAATTGATCATGGATTTTATTTGCAATGAAAGATGCAAAGTCATATTTAACAGCAGGAGGTTGTCCAGGAGTGAAGATAGACAATAATACTAGGGTTATTTCATCAACATACTCACTAGTATTAAAACCCATGATGAAAGAAATCATATTCAGGATGAGCTTGCCCAATTCAGTAAAATAAGCAAAACCATAGGGAGGAGGGGCCCTTAGGTTGATGTTCAGGTAACATAAAAGTCTGGCAGATGCATTTCAACTTTTCTGGGGACAACTGGGTAGACTTTTCAAGTAGTTCTTCCATGGACAAGGGAGTAAGATTTTGGTCAGGTTCAAAATGGAGCATTTTATTGATAGATTGAGCAGTAATGGGGAAAAGAATACTCTAGTTCGGGGATAACACTACTCTTTGATTTGGATCATAATTGGAATGACAGTAATGGATTATTTCAGGGAAAATACGGACTGAGGGAATGAGATATCTTGGAAAATTGGATTCCCATAACCCAATGATATCCAAACCATTCGAATAATCATCTCTGCAGCGACAATAACTTCGAAGGGGATTTTCATTGAAAACTAAGTCTTTAATCTGAAAATCTTTATCCACTAATGGCAAATATTCCAATTCTCTATGAGGGGTGTTCAATGGGGCTACATTCAGGGCCAAAGGAACTTCCATTTTGGTTCTTGTGTATTCAAAGTGGAAATTTCGGGGGTTTTTCATGGAAACGGGCACAATCTTAGGTTTGAAGATGAAAATTACGTCTTTCTGTGGATGCAATTGAAATTCTAGGAAAAGAGCAGACTCAAAATACTCTGTAGCAGTCTTTGGTGTAGAATTTTAAACGAACGACAGGATTTCACAGAGTTTAAAATGGGAAATGATGTAAATACCTATTTTTAGAAGATAAGCTGTGTTTAATAGGTACTGGTTGATGGCGGATGGACGCTTGGATACTGGACTGACGGGGGTCTTCAGCAAATTCTGTTAATGGCAGTTTAACAGTCGATTTTCAAATTTTCAGTGTGGAGGGCGCAGTTGCTTTCAACACACAGAATGATGAAAAAATGCGCGAAATTTTGTTTTATTTGGAAAGTCAAAAGGAATTTTTTATTATTTTCGAGGATGACGTCAATGGTGTACGATAGGACACGTCACGGGGAATGGGCGGTAAGCGGTAAATTCTGCACCGCTTTTGGAAGCAGGCGGTATTTCATGAATTTGCAGCGATTCCATTGAGCGAATGACACGTGGTCAGAGTACTGTTTGGAAACCGCTTCCATTTCGCGAGTTAACATTCGGAGGATGGATGGGCAACGGAATGAATGAGGGCCGTGGATCTCGAAAGGAGCGATCGAACGGTGGTCCGAAAGGGAAGTGGCGGGGGAGTTAATGCGCGGGCCCGACGTGTTAATTTATTGTTTTAATTATTTCGGGAGGCTTTTCATTGGCGGTTGACAAGATTATTAATTAATCCAGGTGATTAATTAATTTCGTTGGTTTATAAAGGGTCAGGGTTACGAATGTTTTAAAGATTTTGGGTTTTATTTATTTTTTCGTTTTAAACATATAAAACACATGTTTAAACCTTTTTCCGTGTATATTTTTTATTATATGGTAATAAATTAATGAAATTCATTCACCATAGGGGGCGGGGATAATTATATAGATATATTTTTAGCCAAAGGGCATTGTAATGTGGGATTATTTTATTTCAAACATATGGATTTAAATACTTTGGCTAAAAACTTATGGTAAGAGGGTTTTGGGGATATTATTATAAAAGGGAGTTAAATATAATAGGATAAGGTATTTTCACTAAGGATTTAATAAATAAATTCAATTGTTAATATGACAAGGGAACAAGGAAAACTCAAAATACTTTACACAACTAGGAAAGTGAAGATTTCTGAAGCAAATTGCATTATATCAACTTCAACACTTATATTTAGAATAGCAAGTAATTTTGAGGGACTTTTATGAAATATGGCATGATTTTCCTAAGTAAAATAGGATTTTACCTAGGAAAGGATTAAGAGTGAATGAGTATAATGATGAATAATCTCAAGTACTAAGGTCTTTTCAATTATTGGGCCGAGGGTCCGGTCCCTCCAAAAGTCAAGGAAATGCCTTGAGCCCCTTTAATCTTCAAATTCCTTAGCACTTTAAGGGGAAATTAGTAAAATTGTTAGGGAAAAAATGAGAGGGGAAGTTAATGATTTTGACTTTGCTTTACTCTGAAATTTTGCCAATGTAGTGTTTTGTCTTTGCACTTGGTGATGAAAGTAAAGGATTAAACACTTTTAGCACCATCATTCATCACATAAAACTTTGCAACACCATCTACCTACCCTATCTACTTTACTCTACCATTTTCTCTTCTTTATTAGGGTGCACTTAGGCTGGCAAACCCTTATCAATCTTATTTTTCTTTTACATGGCAAGCCTACCTAAGTCTACACTTATTACATCCAAGGGCTCAGATTAAACTGTTGAGCTCCTTTTTATTTACTCTACCTATCTACTTATCTGCCAAGATTAAACTGTTTGGTCAAATATTTATTCTCTAATTCTACAACATGAAATTGAAAAATGAATGAGTCAAGTTTAAACAGTTTGACTCTTCATAAAATTGTGGCAAAAGTTTGACAAGTTGCACACAATTGCTTATTACAGAAAATGAAATAGTAGTGGCATTTGAATTTTCACACTTTCCTTTGGTCTATTTTTGTTTGGGGTTCATTTCTTTCACTTTTTTGACCATTTTATTTTTCTTACCCTTTGATTTTTCTTTTAGGGTACACCCTCTTTACATTTTTTAAATTTTTTGATTTTTGAAAATATGGAAACCTTTGCAACAAGAAAAGGTATGAACATATTGCATAATTCATCAAGTCAATCATGAAAAATGACACCTATTGGTATAGGAGTCTAACAGAGAAAATGACTCAAATCTGTTTCAAATTTTGGGTCAAAAGAGGTAAAAATCTGGTTCCAAATCAGCTTAAAATCTAAACTAGTTAGCAAAGGAAAGACAGCTCAAACAAAAGTTAAAACAGAGCTGTAGAAAAGAGGAAGGAAATGCTTTGAAATTTCAGATCTCCAAACCTCCATTTTGTTTAAATTTTGTGCAAAATAATGTCTATGTGCAGCTTGTTTTTATGCCATAGATCAGCATCAAGTTAGACTATTCAATCCTGACTTGAATGATTTTAAATTTCTGTTGTAGAATTTAGAGAATGAAAGTCTGTTGGACAGTTTAATCCCAACAGACAGTAGATTAGGTAGAGAATCATATGGGCTCAACTGTTTAATCTGGGTCCATGGAGAAATAAGGAGTAGAAATAGATTAGTTTTCCTGTTTTCAAAAGAATAAAATGTTGTAAAAGAGTTTGCCAATCCAAGTGCACTCTAATGAAGAAAAAATGTTAGATCAGTAGGATTGGGTAGGTAGAAATATTGTATTGATGAGTTTCCATTGTGAAATCTATGAATGCTAAAATGTTTTAGAGCAAAAGAAGATCTTTCACGGAAGGAAAGGCAGTCCAATGGATGAGGCAATTGATCAGCGTCCCAGAGGATCCAAGTCTGAAGTTCTTGATGCCTTCAAGAAGGCACCATCCCCAAGTGGAGCCACTATTAGCCACCTATGAAATTTGTTATACCAAAAGTTGGCTAAATCATTTTTTGGAGTCTTCAAGGAACATATTTTACTGCTAAAAAGTGTTGGCTCTTGAAGACTCTCAAAAGGCCTCATGCCTCTGTCTTAGTCTTCACTGCTGTGCCCATTTTACAGTCTTGAAATTCTGCTGTTTTTCAAAGCCAAAATACTGTTGCAAACACCATTTTCCCCTCTCCCCACTTCCAAAACTAACCTCATTTTTATTCCTCCATTTCCCTTGAAAATCCCTCATTTTCATGTTTCTCCCCTTTTCCCTTTCATCAAAAAATCCCTTTGATAAGGTTTAAGACCCTTCTTGCCTTATCGAAACCCTCGAACTCCTTTGAAAATCATTGAAAACCTATAAAAATCACATTTTTTATATATTGTAGACTTAAGCCCCCTTGGGCTAAGTCTTTAACCTTTCCCTCCATACGCCTTGGTGCTAGAACCAAGCGCTAGCCTTCCAAGCGCTTATCGCATCACCCAATCGTAATTAGCCCTTCCTCCCTAAACCCACGATCATATGGTTTTCCATATAACCCATGGCCCTGCAGACGGGCACCAGGCCGTATCAAAAATTAATATTTCGCCCCGAAGTATAAACCTTCGGTTATATTAATTTGTCGGTTTTTTATTATATCATAAAGTTTTCCGCCAGTACAAAGTTTCATGCGCTCTCCACCGTCGATCTGATCTGTAGATCGATGGCGCACAGTCTATCGCCCCGGTTGTCCCCGCCAGCCACTCTCTATTTCAAAACCGGGCGGAATCAATCGCACCGCTTTCAAGCGAAGGGCGGTTTTTTTCCAATCGGCAGCGATTCCATTCACCGCACGACGTGTGGCCTTGAGCACTGTTGAAAAACCGCCCTCATCGCGCGTTAAAGTTCGGACATGGACCCGGCACGATATTGACGTACACCGTCCGATCTGAGGCCGCTCATCGGACGGTGATCACTCTCTGAAGATGCTCGTGCGATAACTCAGGGTACGACGCAGTGTTAAAAGCATCTCCGCCGTCGATCTGATCTGCAGATCGACAGCCCAAAATTCATCACCCTGATTCCTTGTCCAGTCAGCATTTCCGGACCCAGGGGTTTTATTCATCTGGATTTTATTGAAAATTTGATGTCCGGGCATGTTTCTAAGGTTTATTGGCGCCTATTCTCCACCGTTGATCGCGTGGGCCGATCTCATCCGATGGCCCACAATCGTCCCGAACCCCGAACATGATTTTTTATCATTTTTTTTCGCCGAAACAAAGGTTTTAAACCTTTTTCCCATTTTCATTTTATTTTTCTAAATAACATGACCCCTTCACGTTGTTTATTCACCCTCGCTCCCGACCGTTGATCTCTGCGCGATCAACGGTTCCGATTTAATTTCCTCCTCCGCTCTCCTTTGACCTCCTCTAATTAATCTCGACCGTTGGATGATGCCATCCAACGACCACGCTCTCTCCACGCGCCTTCTGAAGTAGTTAACCTATACATGCAGGATTTTATAATGTTTTTGTATTTTGTAGGGTTTAAAGGTTTTTTCCGCTATGTCTGAAGAAAATTCAAAGGCAGAGGGTGATGATCCTCCCGCCTTCGATTCACCAGATGAAACCATTCGTAGGAAATAGCTCCACGTTTCATCAATGATTCTTAAAGCATTGATGCCATATCATCCCTGCGCAGCCCTGCACACCAGCAAAACACAGTAAAGCAGGCACAAATCAAAGATATCAGTGTCGAAGACAAAATGCACCAGCACGGAAGATTGAAGACAGATTTCTGGAGGATTACAGCTAAAATTGATTATCAAAAGCCTAATCCTACCAACTAAACATAGTTTGAAGACAATCATGAGTGTTTTCTCAGACAGAAAGCCTACGCTGCCACATCAGGGGCTAATTGAATCCCCCAGCTACCACAGAGCCACCTGTGCCTCAAAACATTCAAACAGAGGCCGAAGTTATTGATCAAGATCAAATATTTGCCTAAAGCATAGCCGAATAGTTATTTCTGCCAAGGAACTTAATGTAAAAAATATCAACAAAGTAACTATTACACAACACAGAGCCTCAAAAGTCAAAAAGAGCTCCCACCGAGCTTAAATCTTAATGTAAGTTATTTAATACAGAGGACACCTATGTAAGCTTCTTCATTGAGCCCCCCAAAGGCCAAGAAGCCATTAAGACTGTATTAATTATCTTTGGAGATCTTTATCAGATCTCACCTCCTCATTCTTCTATAAAAACTTCTGTAGAAGATGAGAAGTTGTTGGTTGATCACTAGTTGTAATACTGAAACTCTCTGAAATAATACATAGTCTGTTGAAGTTGAAGAACAAATTGAAGTCTTGGAAGTCTTGATGATGTTGTTGCATGCTTGTTCCTGAGAAGGCTCTATCATTGGATCCATGAGCCTGGCTATTGGTGAAGTATTCTGAACTGTTTAATGTTTTCTCCTGTTTTCATTCTGTTCTATGATTTCTTACTACAGTAGGTTGAAAGTTTTAGGCTAAGAAATGACTCCTGGAAGCACCTTAGACCTGTTCATCCTTCACTGTTTTATGTTTTCTTCTGCTGAGATATTTTAGAGTCTTTAATCTCTCTCTTTAGTCCTCATGCTTGTTTATTTCCTTAATAGTTCAAACAGTTGGTTTCAACATGATTTATGGTTCTCCCTACTTGTCTGCTACCACTCAAAGACTGTTATTGAAGTCTCCCTTTGAAGTTATTTTGTTTATAGTAAGTCAAGAAGGTCTGTTCTGATCTTGCCCTTTGTCCTTGCTTAAATAGTTGTCTTAAAGGTCTTTTATAGTTGTGATCATAGATGTGTTAGGTGTTCCCTCTTCTATGACTGCAAATATCAGTGAATATTTTATGTTTTCTAAGTCATTTGAAATAAAATATTTGAGGAAATAGGGTGTTCCCCGAATCTTAGATTTCATTTTAAAATTTGTTTTGAAATCATTATTTTCTTAAAGGTGTGATTTGTAGAATTCATGGTTAGCCCTGTCTACCAAATAGCTCTTTATTGTTCAAGTTGTGTTTTCAAATTCCCTTTGTTGAGAATTAAATTTCTCTTTCCAAATCATTGATGTCCATCTCATTCCAAAAAACCAAAGGATCTTGTGGCCAAGTTAGATTTGCCCTTTGATATCCCATATCCATTGATAAGTTTGTCATGACCTCATTTTGACTCCATTGCCCAATGAAGCTACTACTCCCTCTTTCTACCTATCTTTCCTAGACCTTTCATTTTCTGCTGTATCAATTCAACCAAACAAACAATCAAACACTTGCACTTAATAACTAGTCTAAAACCAATACTCTAAGCACACAAGATAAACCTTTGCAAACAAAAATTTGAGAGACACCTCTCTGAGAACAGGAGGACTAGATCCTGTAACTCTAAAGATTGGTTCTAATGTTGCCTTGTCTTTTGATTTGCCAAACTATCAAAACACAGGACACCAACAGACTTCATTTAATCCACTTCCCTGCAATCCTTCACACTTGTCATTTATCAAAATGATGTAGGAATAAAGAACACACAATTCCTACCAGTCAATTTACTGTAGTAAAATGTATAAATTTTACTGAGGCCCACACTTCCCTTATAAAAACTAGTTTGCTTCTTTATTTCCACAACTTTAATCAATGTCAAATTGTCCAAATTTTCCCAACATATATGATGTAAACATCTTGAGACCACATACCATCTATTCTTGTTAGATTGGTATTTTTGTTTCAAACCCCATTAGAAGATTTATTGTTTACAATTGATCATTTCAAATTTTAATTCATTGAAGAATTTGAATACCATGAATTTCCAACCAAACATATAAAATAGTTGAAACCCAACACATATGATGTTTATTTATTCTACCACACACATCCAACATTTGACAAGGATCTTGTAAACGCTATCCATGATGGAAACCGTATCTTAAAACCATTAAGTCATATTTTATTCCACCTCCGCAATGTCATTCAACTTGCAATATCATTCAACCTTTAGCAATATCATTTGAATGTTTATTGCAAACACAACCATGCATCCATTAACTCACAACGCAATCAACTTGCGTAGTTTCCAATTGGTGGCATGTAACACAGTCAAGTTGTATCATGGCATGTAATGCATCACATTTTATAACGCATCAAACCTACGTGTCTCCTCAAACCGCATCAAATGGCATAATGCTTCCAATTTCATAACTTCACAACGCAATGTAGCCTCTCTCAATGCAATATGCTGTGGTTTGACCCTGCATCAATCATAGAAATTCATACAAATCGACTCCAACATTTGGCATTGCTGTTATCACGAGTTTGAACGCAGACCATCACATTGTGTTCAAATGGTTGCGGATTTCCTTGTGATTTTGGCTACGCCTTACCTGGACTGCGGTTGTGGCATTCTCTTCAATCTCCACACGTTGTGGCATACATGCACAACACTGCGCCTTCTCCCATCGCAGACCTTGACTTCTAACTACACTTTGGCATGACAATTCATGACTCTAATCAATTGCACATCGATTTGCAGTCTTACGTGAACGCAATCCTCCTCCTGAATTCTTCACGCTCCAACAGAATATACATATACCAAAATATATGTAAATTGTAGATTCATCTCGCCACATAACTCATCTTCCGGCTTTGTCCTCTTCTCACAGCAGGAATCTATGTTAAACACAGTATTTTTGGTCTTGCTTATCCACATAGGAAACACAACACTCCACGACTTTTTCTTTCACAACGAGTTCGGACGAACGAGTTCCAGTTCACAACTGTTGCTTCAACTTAATTAAATTGTTTTATCCGCAGTCTTACTTGCCATATACATGCATTGAGCGATGGTTAACTTCAATGCTAGTGGTAACGCCCTCAACGAGCTCTAAAACTTTGTTTTGCTCCGCCTGGAATTCTCTGCGTTAGTTAGCTTCAACACTAACAGTAACGCCTTCAACGAGCTCTTAGCTTTACTTAGCTCTGCCTGGAGTTCTCTGCATTCTACCAATCTACTTGAGGTGTCACCGGTTTATGGTGCTCTATCAATACCTTCAACGCCATTAATAAATTCCTCCCTTTGCCATTAATTCCTGCGTCCACAGCTTATACATATTTCATACACACACACACACACACACACACATATATATATGCAAATTCACAACAAGTATCATTCCCCGCTCTGATACCAAAATGATGCCGGGGTTCTGCTAGAAAGCATATCCTGGCATATAAGAAACTCACTGCTTCAATCAAGATTGAAAATGCTCAATTCTTCTATAAAATAAAACCATAAAAACATTCAATTTAAATTCACGTGAAGGCGAAAAGAGCCATGCAAATCAACTACAGATAACAATATCAAAATTCTTTGGCCAAATATTACATTGGGCGGCCTCTTGGCTCTTGGCCCTTCAAACCACTCCTCACTCTTCCTGTACTCCTCACATACTCAGCGCTTCAACTATGTCTCATCCTCACAAAAACACTCACATTTATACATAAATAATGAATTTAATTCATTCCAAAAATATTTCCACCTAATACTCAACTAAATCTAATTTAAACTCATTTTAGGTGTGGACTCAACAAAGTCCCATACATAGAATTCCTACTCCCTAAATTTGCTATCTAATTCTATTTTCTCTCATATCCTTTTAATTATTAAAAGAATATATACAAAATCCTCACCTTTATAATTTCTCTCCTAATTTATTTAAAAATAACAAATTAATTAATAAAACAATTAAAATGTCACACCCCCATTTATTACACAATTAAATAATGAAAATTGGCCTTGATTCTCCTGCATCATGTAGAGTGAGCTACAGATGGTGGGAGGCAGGATCCTTGAGGTGCCCAAACTCTTGGATCACATACGAGCTATGGGATCCTTAAGACAGTAGCAGGATGACTGGAGCAATGGGTGCAGAAGATCACGAAGAAGCAGAGGCAGAGCTGGGATGTTGTAGATGAGAGCAGCACAATGCTAAGGCAACAACAGCGTAGAAGCAACACCACAGAGGCTGATGGGACTTCAACAATGTAGAGGGGTAGTGCTTACGCAATGCAGAGCAGCAGTGGATTTTGGCTTGTTTGTGGCATTCTATTTGTACAAATTAAATTTCACGATATTTTTCTTTTTCTAGTGTAACAAAAAGTATAAAAAATGAAGGCCCAAATCTCACAAGGAAAATAGGGGTGATTTTTTTTTAATGTCGCTGAAATTATGAGGTGTTATCTAAAGTTGAGGATATAAATTTTATGATGTTGGAGTTGTAAGGGGAAATATAGTTTAATGTTTATTACATAAATTGGAGAGATAACAGTTGATTTATTTTATTTTTTATAAAATTTAAGTATTTTCTCATTTAAGGTGGGACATGAAGATTGATTTTTTTTTTTCAAAGGGGAATAACCATCATTATCATAATTGAACTATTGAACAATTTTGTGTTCACTTCAAAGAAGGACATGTCTATCATCTATTGAAAATAATTGTGTCAAATTTTGGAAGTTTGACAAAATCAATTTGTAATTTGTAATTAAAATCGTTGATAAGAGTCGAGTGAAATAATATATCAAAAAAAAATTGAGGCTATTATAGGTGTTAACACTATAAAATCGTACAGGTAGAAGAAATTAGAAAATTTCAAGCAGAAGGTAAAGATAAAGATTTACAGGGAAGAAATACATTAGAGGAGCTAAAAATTTAAATCTTCCTAAGGTCAGAAGGCAAAATTTTTGGACCGCGCACAAGAAGAATTGGCTCTGAGCGTGCATTGTGGCTTTTACATCGATAGTCGCGTAGCGTGCGGCTACCCCTTCTATAGCCGCGCCACTATCCCGGGAATGCAGAATGTCACCATCTAGGACCACTTCGCACACTTGGAGAAAAATATTCTCACTCAACCTAACCAAATATAGTCGCCTTTGAGCCACCTTAAGGCTTTAGTGCAACACACAAAGGAATCATACCCCCACTCTTGTGTCACCATCCATCTTGGACCGAGAGAGGGAGGGAAAATTTGAAAATGGTCTATAAAATCCAGCCATGGGAAGAGAAATGGGAGACACATTGTTATGCTAGCCAAATTTCACATCAACAAACTAGCTTGTGTTTTCCAGCAGCAAGAGGATTGGAAGGATTCAGTTTTTGGCCATCCAACACCTCAATCCAAGAGAGACGAGTTCACCACATGTCCGTCGATCTACCATCCTTTGAGAGGGAAGAGACGCTTTCTAAAAACTTGAGGGGAAGAGACCCCCTTGTCTTGAATATTAGAGCTTAGTAGCTTGAAGGATCCATTACAATAGATTTAGCATTTTATCTTCTACTACTACTAGCACCTAATAAAGGGAGAAATCTCTCCATTGTTGAGTTATTAGTGTGTTTTCTCTATTGAGCGTGTTTATTGTGCATGTTGTTTTTTTTTTTGTTTCATTGTTTATGTAGCATGCTATGTTTCCACTTAACTTAGCTTATTACATGTTGAACTTGTTCCACTAACATTTGACAAACCACTTTGACTTGTGACTTGCATGTAGGTAAGCAACCTCCCTACTAAGAAAAGTGTATTTCGTCTACCCATGCTCCGAATACACTACCACAGGAATGGTGACTCCACTATATTCTCTCTTTTTTAGTTAATGGTTGTTGATGCAAGTCCTTCTTCTTGCTCAGCTTGCTGCAAAATCCCTCTAGCATCCTCTCAGCACCTTCAATCACCCCCAGTGAGAAATTTTCCCAGAGGAGGAATTTTTTGCTTATGCCCGACTGCACACATTATGTTTAGACAGACGTGTGTTTCCAGCCTGTGGGTGGATAAGCTGTGTAGTAGGCAGCAAGCCCATTTTTTATTGATTTTTCTCATTTTTTGCAGTTGTAAAGTGTTTGGAAACCCGTAGAAAATTTTCCATCATTGTGTTCTTGTATTTCATGACTAGTTAGGACGCTTATTTGCTAATAATTTAGCTTAGCAAATAAGTAGTTTTAATTTTAGTTTTTTATTTTTGAAAATCACACATAGTTTAAGTAGGAAAAAGTAAGTAGCCTTCAATCCACATATGTTGTCCGAACAAATTATTTTCTCATAAAAAGATACAGAACACATAGCGTAATTAGCATAAAAGTAATTGGCCCATATATCCACATATATTTAACTAGTTCATTTTTTTATGTTTTTATTTTTTAGTTTTTGCATTAGAATAGTTCAATTTTTCATTAGGAATCAGGACCAGGACCAAACTGTCGAAAATAAATAAAGTATTCTTTGCCACCCTTGCACCTCACGGTGAGCCTAGGTATGCATATGAATGCTTTCCTAAGACAATTTTACATCTCCCTACAATGCAAACTTGGTCTAACTAGGCAAGGTGTAAGCGATCAATGATCTGCACATCATTTATTTTTGCAATGAACAATCACACATAGGGTAATTAGAAAAGGATTGTAAAGGATCAACACATATCCACATCTCATAACACTTGTGATTGAACACTCCAAAGCACACACGAAGAATTGGTAAGCATTGTACCAAAAGACACCCAATGTATTGGGACCTTTATCCTCTTCTTATGGTTACTTCACCAAGGCACACCCTAAGAAAATTGAGACTCTCTAAAAATAACCACTAATCAAACTCACTAAATTCTCCCCACAGGGGCCACAAAAGAAATTATAGTTTAAGTTAGGACCATAGAGGGTAGGCATATAATAAGCGGCCATGGTCATCATACATTTTGAAACATAGATGTTGACTTTTTAAGGAGCTTCAAATATGTCTATCTGTCCAAGGAACAAATACCTGAGCGTCACCATAGACCCATTTCAAAGGGGGCTACACTTAGGCCTAGTGCGTGTAGTACTCTTTGGAGCTACCCGACCCATCTAGTGCTCGGTACTGGTAGTTGAATACTAAGAAGCTCAAGAGTCGAACACTCACGTGGGACGATGGTACTTTAGTGGAAAAAACTAGGGCATCCTTCCCTATAGGTGACAGTGTAGTAAGCACTTGATCCTCTTACCATTACCTTGGTTGATTCTTTGGTTGTTGGAAGGAATCGCTAGTTATTTTGGGACGTTAGCCCTAGTACCCATCAGAAGACATCTTCGCAAGTCCCAATGACATTGAGAGTGTAAGGACGAATAGGTCTATCTAGGATTTTTGAGTATCATACGCAAAACAAACAAAAATATATTTTTTGCTTGCCTGATCACATAGCGTTAAATTAAAATAAAACTTACTTCTTCTTTTTTTTATGCAGGCGATCGTATTTTATTTGATAAAAATATTCCTCCCTCCAGCAACCCAAAAGTATCACCAAGAATAAGCTAGTCAACACCATAATAGACCCAACGTGACCTCGTCGATCTAGGAGTTTCTTGGACCTCCCCCCATTAAAAATCGGAGTGCCAGGTATTTCGCCATTTAGGCATCGAAGACGACACATCACCACCATGATCAGTTCATCCTTTGTCGAGCATCTGTGATTGGAAACCCCCAAGGGTCACCTAACACCACACCAGTGGAAACCCCAGTAGTGTCACCACACTCAACTCCTCCCACAACCCCTAGAGGGAAGAGGAGCGCTACCCCTTCAGGAACTTAGCAGAACATTCATCAGAGCATGCCACAGGGTAATATTCCCTAGGCACCCCCCATAAACCATTACACTCAAACACATGTGTTTCCACAGTACACAATGGCAGTCAATACTCAGTTGCCCTTCTTAGCATCACTTAATCTTCCAAATCTAACGAAGTTAACTAATGACCCCATTGCTAATAACCTTAATTGGTCTCCCGTGCACACAAAGCTCCCTTCGGATATACCAAAGTTCGAAGGGAAGCAAGCGGAAGACCCATGAAATCATATTATGACTTTCCACCTATGGTGTTTGTCTAATAATATCATTGATGATACTATTCGACTAAGACTTTTTCAACGCACCCTAACAGGGCTTGTGTCTTATATGATCCAAATATCATAGTTTAAAGCTAGGATAAAATATTTATTAAATTAGAATGTTTAATTAATATTAGAGACACTAAGAAATGGAATATTGTTACAAAAGATATGACTCTAGAAAAGTGTCGTATCTTAGGCTCTAAAATAGGAATAAAGTTAGTATATATGTTAGAAGGTTATTTATTGTAAATGGACAATTGTTGTTTTATCAAGTGGTCCATAACTAAAATAAGTTAGGACATGTAGCTTATAAATAGGTTATTTTCCTACTTGCAAGAGTGTTGGAGTTTACATGTGTAAACTCTTGCAATTCCTATGTAATTTATTTTCCCATTATTAATAAAATTACGTGTCTGTGGACACTTTTGTATTATTGTGGTATCAGAGCTTCACTAATGTAGCTGAGGGGAGAAGGAGATTCCAACACTATAAGCTTATGGAAAAATCCATTAAATTGTTCATCAATTGAATTGGTATGCAAATTTGTCAAATCTATTTTTCAGGGAAAAGAAATTTAATTATTATTTGGATTCTAGATTATTTGATTCATTTTTTTTATCTGAAATTATATGCTCATCCTACGCTACCCCAAACACTGTGTAATTACACTGCCCCTACGCCAATGATGTTTTTTCATTCAGCTGCTTCTTTGCCATTTATTTTCCAGCGTTGTGTATCGCAATATCAGATGAAGCTTTCTTACGCCGCAAACTACATAAAACGATGAAGTGGATCCCCTCTGAGACTCAATTATGAATATCCTCATTACACATAGCAGACTATAATTTGTACCACATTTATGCACCCATCATATACTATTGACTCATTTTCTTCCTTCCTACTTTTTCTTAACCAAAATGTTGGGTTCACCCAAGTTCCACAACTACATTGCAAGCCTGCCCAGTTGAAATAGACCAAACGAGCTTTGCAACCAGCACACGTAAGTTTTCCTTCAATAATGCCTTCTTGAACTGCTTCCATCCATTGCATTGGTTCCACAAATATCGATGAGCAGTCTAGTTTCCTCTCTATCTGTGACAAATTGCTTGTGGTCCTCCTTTTCCCCTTATAATGCATTTCTCCTTCCCCTGGACTGTGAGAGACTTCACTTTCCTGCAATGCAACAATTCTTCTGCATTTCTTGCAACGATATAATATGTTTGGGTTTTGCTCCACCTTCATCTGGGACTCATCGGTTTCCATTGGAAGAAGTATCATGTCTGTCAAAATATTGCAGATCACAACTTTGCCTTCCCTAACAATTGAGTCTCCTTCAATTAAGAAAGAGCTAAAGCCCATAAGCGTTTGGACAAATGCGAGAATTCAAGTTCTATTGTCTAATTTATATGTTGGTCTGTTTAATTTATACTATGTTCTATTTGATATGATCCACATGTTATCATATGGAATGGTGTCTCTGCTTTTCTGACCCTGAAATTTGATTTATGTTCGAGAAAATTTTCCCCGTCTCCATGTGTTGATAGAAAACACAATTCCCAGGAGTTTCCGGGCAGGTTTTTCGGGCTCATCCCTGGATTCAGCGTCCTCAAACTGGTGGGAAAAAAAGGGACACTTCTCGATTGGAACGATCCGATGACATTCTCTCGTAGGTACTGTTCAGAAATCGATGAATTTTATGTGAATCGGTGCTCGGTGCCTCGGTGTTTTAGAGGCAATTGTTTGTGAATCAGTGCTCGTTTCTTGGTGTTTTAGAGGCATGGATTTTGGGGGTTTGAAAGGGCCAGAGCCAGAGCCACTAGTGACACAATACTGATTGTGTACTGCAAATGTCTTCTTCTTTTAACACAACCTGCAGTGTTATGCATACAACAACCTACGCTCCCTCCGTGGCAACCGTACTCTCTTTCAGACTCGAGGTATTTCTCCATGAATCCAGGAGAGGAATTCACTGATAAAGTCCACAAAACTCCGACGAACAGAAATAGAAGCAGGGCAGTGGAATGGTGATAAATTTCTATTTTTGTCATGGAGTAATAAGGTGAGTGATAAGTGAGTGGAGTAATTTTTTTTGGAATATTTTTTTTTTTGGAGATAAGGTATATATATTTTATGTAATATTTTTTATTATTTTATTTTTGGAGTGACAAGGAGTTTTGTAATATTTTGTAATATTTGGAGTTAGAAGGTGTAAATTTGTAAACTTTAGGTGCTAAAATTGTAACTCAAAGTAATTTTTTATTTTGATGGGGGTTTAGAATATTTTTTGTGAATAATTTGCATGGGAATTGTAAACAGGTCAAATTTTGAAAATATTTCATTGTAAACACTCAAAGAGAAATTGACTACAGCCAAGTGCAAATCTTATTCATTTTTCTCCTATTTTCAATGACTATACGAGGGTCAAGGGCAAGCCCCGATAGATCGTTTTCTTTTTGCGTGGCATGTATCATTTTTTGCGTGGTGTGTTTCGTGTGACAAGTTGCTCATTTTTTCTTGTGCTTGATTCTTTTGGTGCACTACTTCAACACTACAATGTCAAAGTTAATTAATCTTTTCTCTGATTCTGATGAGCTAGAAGGGGTGAAATCTTATAAGACATGGAAACGTCTAATTGAAATCACTCTTATATATAATGAATTATGGCATGAAATATGTGATGGCGACATAAGCCTAATAAACCAACAGATGCAGCTTTACTTGCAAAATGGGAAGTCAAAAATGCCAAGGCATTAGCTCTTATAAAGTATTCAGTTAACAATGAACGGTACATTCATATTGAAAACGCCTCAGATGCATGGACTGCTTTGCTTACATTCAAAGATCTATTTGATACACAACCTGAATCAAAGAAGGTTGATCTTCAATTAAAAATGCTTCAACAAAAATTAACTGAAGGTGGTGATGTTCTTGAATATATTTCACGGCTTAAAAACACCAAGCAGGAAATAATAAACACCGGTTTTCAAGATGTTGATGAAAGTTTCTTAACTACAATTTTAATTGTTGGTTTTCCATCTTCTTACACACATTTTTTGGAAACTTTGCAAGTCACTGGAAAATTAGATAAGATCAATTTTGATGAGTTGAGTGATATGTTAGCCCAACATGAAAAAAAATTTGGGAATAAGAAACAGATTGGGGAAAATGTCTTCTTCACAGAGGATAGCACAAGTAAATCCTCAACTGAAAGTTTGAGAAGCAGAGGATGTGAACATTTCAATCAAAGTCAAGCAGCACATAGTGTACAAGGTCATGGTCATTGTCAAAGTAGACGAATCAATTTCAACAGAGGCTACAGTTCAGGCAAGAGAAATTTTCAAGGCAGAGGGAAAAATCAAGGTAGAGGATATAATCAAGGCAGAGGAAAAACTCAGAACAGAGGTCAAAGTAGAGGCAAAGGACAGTATCAAGGCAGAGGACAAACTCAAAACAAAGGTCAAAGCAGAGGCAGAGGACAATATCAAGGCAGAGGCATAGATTTCAGTTAAATTGTTTGCAGAAGATGTAACAAAGTTGGACATTATGTTGAGGATTGTAGAAATTCCATTGATAAAATTCCCAAGTTTCACCAAAACTCTAGAAAGTTTTCAAATGATCAAGATGATCATGATGGTTCAGAATATGTCTTCACAAACATAGAATCGACTGCTTTACAGGTTTCAACCTTTCTTAGAAGTGAATATGAAGATGCATGGATTTTGGATACAGGAGAAACTCAACACATGACTTTTCAACGTGACTTCTTTTGGAACTTCCAACAATGCCATCTCAATTCAATCTATCTTACTGATAAAACAAAACATACTCCTTATGGAAAAGGTGTAGTTAAAGTTTTTCTACCTGGAATTGGAGAAAGAATGATTTCAAATGTATGGTATGTCCCAACATTTAAGCAAAATTTGTTATCTTTAGTCACGATCCAACAAGAAGGACATCTGATGATTATGGAGGATGGAATAGTTAAAATTAACTCAGTCAAACTAAACATGAAAACAGTGATGACAGGTTATGAAGATGGAAAACTGTTAAGGATGAAAGGGACAGTTATTCCGAGAAATTATGACTTTGCAGGAGCAAAAAGTACAAAAATTTCACCGATTAGATTGCGGAATTTAAGATATGGCCATCTCAACTTTGAAGTCTCTCTCAATTAAAAAAACAGGGAATGGTTAAGGGACTTCCAACCTTCAAAAGGGAAAATGCAAAATGTGAAGCTTACATTTATGGAAAACAACATCAAGAGACTTTTCCCAGAAGTTCATGGCGAGCAAACAAGCGTTTGCAATTGGTTCACAGTGATATTTGTGGACCCTTACAAACTTCCCTAGGAGGATGCAGATATTTCTTACTCTTTGTTGATGATTTTAGCAGGATTACTTGTGAGCAGGGATGTGATTTTTGATGAAAACGAGAGTAAGAGTGCTAAAGAAATTGGAAGTCTTCTTCAAAATTTAGAAACAAAAGGTGATAAAAGAAAAGGAAATATACAAAGTCAACCAAATTCACAAAATTGGTATGAACTTGAGTTTCCTTCATCTGAAAATGATTCATCTAGTCCATCTTCTTCACCAGCGTCGTCTGGTTCTTCTGGTAGTTCATCCAAATCTCCTAGCAGCAACAGTTCTTCAGACAGTGACTCTCCACCCCTAGAATCCATGGTTGATCAACAAACATTTGTTTACATCAACCCTCTTTACAATGATGGTGATTTTCCACAATCTCAAACCAGTGAACATCAATTGCCAAAATGGCCAGTTCAACTTTTGAAAGATGTAATGCCTAATGAACAGAATAAAACAGGAATAAGGGGATCACAAAGAAGTGAAGGAAATTTTTCCTTGATAGCAAATGATTTTATTGAACCTTCTACTTATCGAGAGGGAGTAAAACATAGAGAATGGCAACAGACTATTTGATGAATATCAGACAATTCTCGACAACAACACTTGGAAACTTGTTGATTGTCCTCAAAATGGTAAACCCATCAGATGCAAATGGGTTTACCGAATTAAGTACAAGAAAAATGGCGATATCGAAAAATACAAAGCAAGACTTGTTGCTAAGGGTTTTGCGCAGCAGGAAGGGATTGATTATGAGGAAACGTTTGCTCCTACAACCAAATGGAACACCATCCGACTCACACTTGCCTTAGCAGCTCAGGAAGGATGGAAAGTTCATCAGATGGATGTAAAAAGTGCTTTCCTCAACGAAATTTTACAAGAAGAAGTGTATATGACACAACCACCAGGTTTTGAAATTGAAGGGCAAGAACATAAAGTCTGCAAACTAATAAAGGCTTTATATGGGTTAAAACAATCTCCCCTAGCTTGTTATGCCAAAATGGACGAATACCTTCGGAAAGTTGGCTTTCAACAAAGTGAATCTGATGATACCTTGTATGTATGCCAACAAGGTAAAAATATGGTGATTCTGGTTATGTATGTAGATGATTTGATTATCACTGGAAACAATGATGATCACATTGCACAGGTGAAAAAGGAGTTACATGCAGGATTTAAGATGACAGATTTGGGACTAATTCACTACTATCTTGGAGTTGAAGTATTCCAACGTCCACATCATACCTTCATTTCTCAGAGTAAGTATGCAGTAGAATTTCTTTAGAAAATTGGAATGCAGGATTGCAAGCCTGTTCTTACCCCCATGGAAAAAAACTTGAAACTTTCAAAATTTGAAGGGGGAGAAATGGTGGATAGCACTACTTATCAACAGTTGATTGGCAGCCTGATTTATTTGACAACTACTCAACCAGATATTTATTACGTCGTCAGTATTATTTCACGCTTTATGCAGGAACCATGAGATAGCCACTAGAATTCAACTAAAAGAGTTCTTTTTTATATCCAAGGAACAAAATATTTTGGTCTACTTTACAAAAAGACTAAAAAATTTGTACTTGGTGGGATTTTAGATGTCGACTTTGCTGGCAGTATTGATGATAGGGCATAAACCTCGGGTTATTTAATGAACACGGGGTCAGCTGCAGTGTCTTGGAGTTGCAAGACGCAAGCTACAGTGACCACTTCTTCAACAAAAGCAGAGTACATATCAGCATGGGAAGCAACATGTGAGATTGTTTGGTTGCGTAGAGTTTCACAGGATTTGGGAATTCCTCCAGTAGAAGCTACATCGTTATTCATCGACAACCAGTCAGCAATAAAGCTTGCCAAGAACCTAGTTTTTCATTCAAAGACAAAGCATGTGGACACCAAGTATCATCATATCAGATTACTCATTGCAAAGTATGTCATCAAGCCAATTTATTGTCCTTTTGAAGATAAGATCTTCAATATCTTCACCAAACCTCTTCCAATAATAAAATTTACTAAGTTCAGGGATGAACTTGGTATATGTTGTAATGTATCTTTGGATCATAGGGGGAATGTTAGATGATCCAAATATCATAATTTAAAGCTAGGATAAAATAAATCTTATAAATAGGTTATTTTCCTAATTGCAAGAGTGTTGGAGTTTACGTGTGTAAACTCTTGCAATTCCTATGTAATTTCTTTTCCCGTTATTAATAAAATTACGTGTCTGAGGACACTTATATATTAATGCGGCGAAATGGTATGTCGAGCAACCTTCTACTACGCATGGAACCTTGAGCGCTCTTTCTACCGCATTCATCCCTTATTTTCAGCTACCCATTCACCATGATTTAGGAATGGAGCTGCTAACTCATTTTAGGCAAACACTAGTCATCCATATATCAGACCATCTCCATGAATGGCGACGACATTTTAGTTTGTGTAAATCCAAACTCGATGATAGAGTGTTGCTGGACTTATTTTTGAAAACTCTCACAGTAGAGATCTGAAAAGACATGGCAACACAGAAACCTACCTCTGAGGAGGACGCCATTAGAAAATCCCAGTAGCATGAACTCATCTACACCCAGTCAAGTTATATTTACAATGTCCTCCCAAATGCCCAGTGCTTGCAAACTTATAGAGAGTTACCATGCGCGTTGAATACTGCAGATGGTTTGATCGGGTCCTTGACTCAAGGTCACCTAGGCAGCAGTATCAAGTACCCACGATACTCGTACGATTCTACCCAGAATGTGATGCAACCTGGCTACCACCAAAGTCAATCTGCACCTTTTTATAATATGACGAATAGGGTGGTACCATACCATCAACAGTAGGGAGGCTCATACCCTCCCTTGCAAGGGAACTAATACTCAACTAGGAATGTTGATGGAAAAGACCCCCCCAGCATTCTTACACAAATCAGGGACAGGAGAACCTATATCCTCCTTTCCCCACACAAAATCCACCACCGCAAAACAACGCGTCAGTGAACCTAGTGCAACCATCCCAGGATCAATAGCGCTAGTCTTACGACAAGGAGAACCGCAATAACCCTCCTAATGCTACGAAAAATAAGTCTAGGAATAAATGAAAAGGAGACTCTGGATAGGGGGCAGTAATCAACAATGCCCCCCGCGATCTCAGTGTGGGGGAAACCCCAACCGAAATAAAAACCAAGAGCCAAATAACAACTCCCAAGGGAAAAACAAGAGATCAAGTCTAAGTACAAATCATTCTTGTGCCATATGTGGTGAATACGGCCATTACACTCACCACTATACCGAGCTCCCCGAACTGAAATTTAAAAAAAAAAAAAAAAAAAACCTTTAGGGTAACCGTGGACAAGGGGGACCTACCCAACAACTTGTTGTAATGCAGGAGCCTTTCCCCCACCAAGGAGTGGTTAACACCCAACAACAAAAACCACCCCAAAACTATACTGGAGGCGGCAACCACGAAATTTACGTGACTGGCGAAGAATTTTTCTTCCAAACAAGGAATAGGAACTATGATTACCCCCCCCCCCCACCCGGGACACCAACCCATTACGAGCACGAGTGAACCTATTGCACCATTAATGGTCAAGGGACCAACCAAGTGCGTAGGAAATCACTCTAAAGCTGCTCATAGCTATAACATAGTGGATGATTTAGCACAATCACCAGTTGCTATGTCAACCTTGGAAGTCCTACAATTGTGCCCAAGACAATAGAAAGCCTTACTTTCCGCATTAGGCGCAATCGATCCTTCTGATTTGCGCCTAATGGTTTTTTACCTAGATAAAGCAATCCGCAGGCTTCCTTCTCTGGTAGCTTTCCAAATACCGGTTTCAGTTCATAACATCACCATACACCGATGCATCGTTTACGAAGGAGCATCCACATGCATCATGTCCAAATATGTTTGGAAAAAGTTAGGATCACCCGAATTGAAACCATTTGAAATCATGCGTAGAGCATATGATGGGCACCCTTCAGCCCCCGTCAGTCTATATCAAAATTTCCTTGTAAACCTAGCCGAAAAGAGAATACTTATAGACATTGAAGTCTTAGATGCACAACTAGACTTAAATATACTCCTTTGGCGGAGTTATATGTATGACATGACTACAATCACGTCCTCTGTCTTTCAGGTAATCATGTTCCCCCATGATGATCATATCATCACCATCAACCATCTCACATACTACGATAAGAAACCTATGATGGATCTCGATGTCGTGTTACCATATGTAGACACAACTACAGAACCACTTACGCAGTATACAGAATTTGGCCTGGCCAATTCAAACCATCATTGACCCTAGGATCATTCCTAGGGGATCCCCCTATCATACCATAGGGAGTACCAGAAAGCACGGGGGCACTGGTGTGCATGATGCTCTCATCAAACATTGAAACTAGCCCAGACATAGAAACCAGTAGTACAAAGACTGAAGCCACTGGCATGACATTCCTACCCTATGCCATTTCACAAACCCCATTTTTATATCCCCCACCCATTTTTGTGTCAAAACAAGTCTTGGAAACTATAACATTTCTAAATGGATTTCGCAATACCTGTGTGGTATTTGGTCCCACCGGCCATGCTAGGAAGTCTTGGCATCACTTCTATAGGAATAACCCCTATCGCCCCTCAGGAGGCCACAATAGTTAACGAAACACTAGTAGAAACGCCATCTAATGTGACCAAGAAAAATAAAAATAAAAAGGGAAGAAATTTGAAACCCCCAAGTTACCTAGGGAGTTACAACCTTGTGCATTATCTGATATTGTAGGCCATCCTACTAGTATTTTCCCGGAGTTAGATGAATTAAAACCTCTTCTACACACCGAAATAAATTTCACGACCTCAAGTTCCCATGAAAAGGAACTTTCCATGAACAACCAAGGGAAATCATTGTGCACCAACTATGCATGTGCCATATGTGACCATTATGGGCATTATACCCACCATTTCCCAGATATTCCACGATATAGGGATGCCCTGCAAGCCCTAGAGCAATCCTACCAACAGGACCCCTCATCTCCACCCATGCAAATGGACAAAGGAGAACCTAAAACCATATTGTACATACGAGAGGAGCCTACATCTTACTCGTACACAGTCACCCCAATGGACCAGAGACGGTAAATAGAGTCCACACATCAGGCCCCAATTTGCGCACTATGTGACGAGCCTGACTGCTTAGTCACACAGTGTCCCGAGTTAAGGGTGTTTAACCATTGGTATCAAGTCTCGCACGTTTCCCAAAGCAACTTAGTTCAGCATCGACGACATACGTATCAGATTTTTTGGAGCAACCACCACATGCGTCGTTGTCCCCATATCCATCGATTCCGGTCTATGTTGGATTTCATACAATGCTTCATCACTGAAAATGATGACTTTGCCGTCTTGGACACGGAATCCACAAAAATTACTACAACTCAAGGGATGGAAGCAATAAAGAACAGATTGTATGCTTCCGAGGAGAGAAGGTCACCTGAACAAACACCTCCCCCCCATAATCTCCCTCAAGCTCCAATCCAGCTCAGCGCACTCTGTGATGAATGAGATCACTTCATCACTAACTGTGCAACTCTAGATTTATTTCAAAGATGGTATCTAGTCAACCCAGTATACTACGATGTCATACGAGCAGTCCAGTATTTGTGTCAAGTGTGTTCAGACGACCACCCAGTTCATCTTTTTCCCTACATCCCCCGATTCCATTCAGCATTAAAATTTTTATGCCATTCCATAACACACCTCGCCGTAGCAGACAGATCAGATTCAGAATCTGTAGAAATTTTGACAACTCAAGAAAATGAGGCAACCAGGTCCATTCTCTTCATACCCGCCAAAAAACGGCCAACAAGGGGGCAGATCATCACCCCCAACTTCCCTCCACGAATAAACCCAGCCTGCACATTTTGCGATGCCCACAACCATTTGGTCGCTCAATGCCCAGATATAAGAACATTCTGCAAATGGTACCCAATTACTCCAACAGTCCAAAGGGAGTGGAGAACCAAAGAGAAAAAATCTTGTATTATTTGTCACAACAACCATCACGCTCGACATTGTACTTACATCCCCCAATTTTGACCTTTGTTAGACACCATACGTTCATTGGTTACCAGTTAGCTAGATGTAACTGGTCTAGAACCAAGGCAGCCTGATGCAAGGCAACCTGCCCCCCATCATTACCAAAACCCAAGAAGACTAAGGCAACCCATCGTCCTAGCAGGGCCCAAAACCAGCCAACAATGGCATGTTTTCTATGCAATAGAAATGACCACAGGGTCAATCAATGTCAGGAACTCAAGAAACTCACTGACAATCTTCGCATGGTCACCACCATGCCGCAGATCCATCTCTCTAATCAAGATAATATCACACGCTAATATTTCAGGATTTGCTCGCAATTCCACCATAATATGAATTGTGAATACCTCCTAAGGCTATGAGTTTCAAGGGCAGTGTTGAGTTTGAACTCCCTGAAAGAGCCAGACCGACCAAAACCGAAGAATCAGAGATGGAAGAAGCACAAACATGCCCCACTGCCCAATCATCTCCGAGCATCTACTTCGGGCACAAAGAGTAGCATTGGCTCTCACACCATCTACTCGATATGCACCTTGACGCCATGCACCATTTTCACAAGTCACAATCATGAAACAGAGTTGTGCCCCTTAATAGAAACATTTCAGCACCTCTGTAGTCAACGCAAATTCCAAATCCAGGAAAGTGCAAGTACCCTTACTATGTTGCCAGAAGAGCACGAGTTTACTCTCAAACAAACCACCACAACGGAAATGCTTCCACCATTCAATGCCGATGAGACACAACAACATATACGATTCATCTCATCATGCATGAGAACCATGACTCGTGTTGTATGCTCATATTTCATTAGTGTCGAGACCGCTACAACTACGACAACAATAGTTGTACCATCGATGGTGCAATCTCAACCCGTATGCACCATGTCAACCTCGTCTAGTTCCATGGCATCAACTATGGAATCATGTTCATGTCTATCGACCAACACTATTAGGCCCAAAGCAATTCCTCACGGCCTCGCACAAACCAATTCCCCCTTAGACGTATTGTTTCATTCAGACGAGTATATTCGATAGACCATAGTTGGAGCTCATAAATACTAATTTAAAAACCACAAGAAACACAGTGATCGACACTTCATCATGTTCAAGCTAGGCCCCATAAATCCATGCCTCAAAAAAAATAATTTTTTTTTCAGTCACAGCAGGTATGCCCTCTCTTGCAGGTCAGTAGAACCTTACCCTCCATGGCTTCCATCACTCATGTAGACCATACACCAAAGGTCTGCAGCCATGACCATAAAATCCAAGCCAAGGAAGTACTTCATGTTCTTCATACATCATACATCAAGTTAAGTTTTACCCATATCATGTTAAAACCCCTTTCCTAGGCTATAGTTCTCATAAGAAGATCAAAAATGTGCCACCACGTCTCGCACTTGGCCTATCACACCCCCATCATCATAGTCCATCTGAGACACTTTTCATCCGCTTCATCACCCCCGCACTGAGACCAACCAATGGGGCCCCCACCCTAAAAAAAACACATTCCTCACACCATAGTGATGGATTATTTTCATGTTTATAGGGGCACCCGTCTCTGTGCTTGTACATCCAAACCCATTCTGTATTCTTTTGGCAAGTGTAAAAAGATTTTTTAGGAGAGAAATCCCACCCATCCATTCACATTTCTCACCTGGCAGCAGTCCCCAATCATCCTTGGTCGAAGCTACGCATTCTTTACCACACCCCACCATGACACTCATAATAACCATACAGCCACCCTCGATGTCCTATCGATTCCAGGGATTTCCTCACCAAAAAATTTTATGACTGCCGCCACTCGCATTTACATCTATGACCTTGGGCCACTTAACTACCATCATAATTTATAGCCATTTATCGTCATCATGCCTAAGTTAACCTATCACACCACACCCTACTACATCGTAAACCCTATTCCCTTGCATTAGCACTCATCCCGGTCAGTTGATTCTTCCTTCTTGTCGACCACAAAAAACATTTTCCAAGAAGGAGGTAGTACCTTGGATGACTCCTCACCTCAATAGGGGCATCCTCGGATGGCACTATGGGAATAATAATTTCCCATTGATGTCATTGATCCTCTTGAAATTTGACTTCAAGATAAGCTTTCATGTCAAGATGGTATCGTACTTCATAACCGTTGCACTCTATCATAATTCATAGAAGAATTGTGACTTGATAAGCATCTCTTTCAGCAATGCTTACACAGGAAGGTCCCCAACAGTCAAAGGCCCATGCATACAACGAGAACTTGTTCTAAACAAACATGACATACCAATATTATGCTTGTGGGCACCACATTCAACCTCTTTCAAAGAAAAAATACCCCTGAGGGCGTCAACAACCATCATCATCAACCAACAGCAGGTCACTGCCAAAAATTGACATAAACAGAACCATTATCTGTTAGATAAGCTTAACTAGTGAAAACATCACGAGCATGGTGTTAGGGTCCTATAATACTAGGATTCATAATTTTGAATTTGTTATGTTAAAATCTTGTAATATTGTACATACCTTTGCTTTTTGCAATTTTTTTCCAATATTAAAAAATGAAAAGAGGGTAAGTCCTAAAAGAACAATCAAAGGACCAAAAGAAACAAGAACAAAAAAGAATATCAAGTACGAACCCCACAAAAAGAGATAAAAATAAAATCATGAAAGTGTTTCACATTCAAATGCCACTACTTTAGTTTACTTTATGCAAATAAAATAGTGTGTAGCTTGTCCAAAATGCCACGATTCATGATGGTCAAACAATTTAACCTTGACTCATTCATGCTTTTAAATTTCATGCAAATAGTTAGAGAATAAAGATCTAGTCAAACCATTTAATCTTGACAGATTAGTAGTTAGGTAGAGGATAAAAGAGCTCATCAGTTTAATCTAAGTCTTTGGAATTTATAAGGTTAGAAGTAGATATTTTGCTTATTAAAAGAAAATAAAGGGTCAGCAAGATCAAATCTGCCCAATAAAGGAAATAAAATGTTAGGATAAAAATGGGTAGGTAGATTACTTTCACAAACATTGGAAAGAATAAATTGGTTTGTTTCTTATCACTATAGCTTACTAATTTTCCCTTCCTAATTTCAGAAAATCCCTTCCTTATTCATTTTCCCTTATTCTAACACATTTCCCTTGTCAAAAATCTTTCCTTTTTGATAAATACCCTTTTTCCCCTTGCTAAAAAAATCCCTTTTTCCCAATTGGAAAAACCTTTTCCTAGCTAAAAACCTATTCCCATTATTAAAATTCCCCCCCCCCCCACCCCCCGCTTTCATTTAAATCCTCCATATATTATATCCCACTTTAATATTAATTCCCCATTTTATACATATTTCCCAACCCCATATATTATTTTTAACTTATAGTTTTTAATACTCATCCCGCTTTATACATTTCATTAACCCATACTTATTAATCTCAATCCCTTCATATATTAAATCCATTCATATATAGATTTTATATTTAACTCTCCCTACTAATATATTAACTCCTTTATATAAGCATTTCCGCTTTATTATATATTCTAACCCATTTTTTAGTATAAACCTTCGCATTTATATTACATAACCCCACTTATTTGAAACCCTGCCACTCATATCTATCATCCGATCTCCATTTTCTGATCCAACGGCCTACATCCTTTTCACATCCCCCGACCATATAAAGTTTAAAACCTCACAAGATTGTGAAATAGGTAGTTTTTCCCATCCCCTCCCTTGCCACGTGGCGCTTTCACAGCGTATCGCACCTCTCAAGCTAAAACTACCATACCACTTTTTCATTGTGCGAAAACCACTGGGCCTGTCCATCTTGCCATGTGTTAAAGCTACCATTCCACCTACACTGTACAGATATACAATTATTCCATTCTGCGTTGTGATAAAAAACACCATTTCTTGAATTGATCCCTCCGCCATTTACGATAAGACCACTGATGTTTGAAGTCAAAAACCCTGTCCACTGTGTGATAAACCATTTTTACTATGAGTTGAGCCAATATTATTTCAAAACCCTGCAATTGAATTATTTCTGAGGATTTGTGAATGAAACCAAAGCCATTGCCAACCAGAGATAAAAACTAGACTCTTTCCACGGGTCTTCCCAGTTCAATGAAGCCTTCGATCACCTCCTTGCAGACCTGGATTTTATTAACGAATGTTTTGTTTTGAAGGTATATTAGCATACCAAGAAATCTAATAAACTGTTGATACTAGTTCAAGATTGTTTATCTAGATTCTCGAGAAATGAATTCGATAGCTTTATTAAGCAGAAGTTTCATACACAAAAGGAAAATCAAGTATAAACCAGCAATACAGCAAAGGAAGGATAATTTACACAGTAAATTGGTTTTAACAGAGTAAACACATCTACATCAACAACAACGAAGTTATTCAAAATAACTTTCCAAGACATATTTTACTCCTTGTTACTTATGTCTTATTGTAAAAAGTAAAAGCGAAAAGACAAATCAAGGACAGGTGAAATATTTACTACATATGAAGGACATAGTTTAAAGATAAAATCAGAGTTAAAATACAAGTCAGAGGAAGAAGATAGCGTGAGAGACAAACCAGCATAAGAGAAATCAACAGACAACAACAATCAAGTAAAATAGGGACAACTTTCAGTCAGTTGAAAGGTGTCACTACCTTTTAGTATCCAGATATTTTATTTCCATAAATAAATCTTGAATCCATTTTAAGATATTTAGCATTAGTTTTTGTATAAATACTTCATAATTCGAATTATTTAGTGTGTGTGGATTGCTAAAAATTTCTATAGCTGCATTGATCTGAAACCTAAGGGTTTTTTGTACCATTTTCAAGTCAGCAGACTGGATTGAGAAATAAAGGCATTATATTACAGGATTCATGTGTTGAGCCACTTCAGAGAAGTATCTTTCTATTGTTCAATTGTATTTTCTGAAGTTTTTTCACATTCTTGCATGTTTTCTGAATCTAAATGATATAACAGTAATTATATTTCAGAACTTGTTTAAATACACTCTGTCTTGAATTGTTATTCATTTTCTTGTTTTCTTCTGATATCCAGATCAGGGAATTCTTCATTTCTCCCTAGTTTCGATTGACCTATGTCATTTCTTTCATTATCCAGATCTGAGAATCCTTAAGTGCTCTCTCATCCTGTTTGAAACCATTTCACTTTCCAGCCTAAAGATCTAAATTTACTCAACTACCTTTCCCTTTGAACACTTCCTTTAGAACTTGATTATGATATGTTGCTTGATACATTGACTCCATAGCCCAATGGAAAATAGACCTACATCTATCCATCTGAATCAGTAATTCCACCACCAAACCAAACCAAAATCAAAACCAATCTATCTTACATAACTAGCCTAATATCAACTAAAAACAACAAAGTTAAATCATAAAGAGAGAGCCCTCTCTGAGCATTAGGAAGGCTAGATCCTAAGCTTAAAAGTAGGTTTGTGGTTACCTCGGTGAGTTCTTTCTTTAACCTTGAGAAATTACTGAGTGATAACACATGGGACATACCTGCCTCGTAGAAATATTTTTTTCATTCTATCCCTTGCAGGTTTCCAATAGAGCATGGCCAACCTCAGATCTCAAGAAAGTTACTCTCTCTCTCTCTCTCTCAAAAGGACTACAAATATATATATATATAATGTAATGTATTTCAGCTGTACATTTCTTCCTATAACTCATACATTAGGGGAGGGGGGGGGAATCGTACGGGCAGAAAACATTAGAAATTTTCAAGCAGAAGGTACAAATAAAGATTTATAGGGAAGAAATACATTAGAGGAGCTAAAAAATTAAATTTTCCTAAGGTCAAAAGGAAATTATTTTGGACCGTGCATTGGAAGAACTGGCTCTGAGCACGCATTGCAGCTTTTCCTTCGACAGTCGTACAGTACACGGCTATCCTTTTGATAGTTGCATGGTTCTGGGGATGCAGAATGTCACCATCCGAGACCACTTGGCACACTTGGAGAAAAATATTCTCACTCAACCTAACCAAGTATGGTCACCTTTGAGCCACCTTGAGGCTTTATTGCAGCACAAAAAGGAATCATACCCCCACTCTTGTGTCACCATCCATATTGGACCAAGAGAGGGAGGGAAAATTTGAAAATGGTCTATAAAAGCCAGCCATGGGAAGAGAAATGGGAGACACATTGTTATGCTGGCCAAATTGCTCATCAACAAACCAGCTTGTGTTGTCCAGTAGCAATAGGATTGGAAGGATTCAGTTGTTGGCCATCCAACACCTCAATCCAAGAGAGAAGAGTTCACCACATGTCTGTCTATCTACCATCCTTTGAGAGGGAAGACAGGCTTGTTGAAAACTTGAGGGGAAGAGACCCCCTTTTCTTTGATATTGGAGCTTCGTAGCTCGAAGTATCCACTACAAGAGATTTAGTATTATATCTTCTACTACAACTAGCACCTAATAAAGGGAGAAAGCTCTCCATTGTTGAGTTATTAGTGTGTTTTCTCTATTGAGCATGTTTCTTGTGCGTGTTGTTTTGATTTTGTTTCATGGTTTATGTAGCATGTTATGTTTCCATTTAACTTAGCTTATTACATGTTGAACTTGTTCCACTAACATTTGACAAACCACTTTGACCTGTGACTTGCATGTAGGTAAGCAACCTCCCTACTAAGCAAAGTGTATTTCGTCCGCCCAAGCGCCGGATACACTACCACAATAGGGTCAAACCAAAACCCTTATAACACTTATTTGTAGTGTGTCCAGTGCCTCTTGTGCATAATATTTGGTAATTTCTTGATCAAGGGCATTTGATAAATAATTCATCATGTCAAAACTAGTAAATTTATTTGCAGAATAGAAAAAAATGGAAGGACACAAGAACTACAAGACTTGGAGTCATCATATGGAGAATGCATTACTATTAAATGACTTGTGGAAAGATGTTTTTAATGGAAATTAAGCTCTAATTAAGCCCATTGATGCTAGATAATTACGAAAATGGGAAGCAAGAGATTGGAAAACACTTGCACTTTGAGATCTTTAGTCGCTGATGAGATGTATATACATATTAAAAATATATTTGGTACTTGTAATGCATGGAAAACTTTTAAAAATATGTTTGATACTCAATTTGAAGAAAAATAAGCTGGGCTTCATATTAAATTACTTCATCAAAACATGGTTGAAGGCGGGAATGTTTTGGAGTACATCTCTCGTCTGGAAAATCTTTGACAAACATTCTTAAAATGTGGTTTTAAAGATGTGGAATAAAGTCTTATGACCTCCATTTGGATGAAAGGTTTTCCACCCTTCTATAAACACTTCGTAGAAACATTATAAATTGTTGATAAATTGGATAATCAAACTTTTGATTCCCTTGGTGACTTATTGGTCCAACATGATAAGACATTTGGTCCAAAGAAGAACTCAAGGGAAGATATTATCTTTGGAAACTCAAGGAAAGGATAAATTTGAAGAATAAGAGGCTTGTATAGTGAAAATACAAGAGGAAGAAGTATTTATAATGAAATTACTAGAGGAATAGGTTCATCCAATACAAGAGGAATATGTACTTAAAATTAAAGTGCAAGAGGAGGAGGCTCATCTAGTGACATTGATAGAGTAAGCAAGGTTAGTCAGACAGAGGCTGAGAATTGGTCAAGTAGTTGACTTATTTTTCCTAGATCAAAGTGAAACAATTAGTAGAGTGCAGAGGTTTCTCAAGAAGGGAAATAGTGATGTATTGTTTCATTTTCTTGACTTTATGCAATATATAGATAGCAGGGTTTTTAGTTGAGGTTTTCCCCAGATACATCTTGTGTTGTGCGATTGATAATTTATTTCTCTTACTTTTTATGTGATTGTGTGATCATAATTGGTTTCTACAATTTGTAGAAGGATTTAGTATTTTATTTTAGTACATTACAAGATCAGATTGAATCCATTGGTAGATTTTCTACATGGTATCAGAGCAGGAATTTTTTGGGCGGCGAGTTTGCAGAGAAAATCTGAATTTGTTTTTGAAATTTTTTCAAAAAAAATAGTAGATCTGGATTCCTTGTGAAAAAATACCCAAATTCATAAAAACAATAGGTCGAATCAGAGTTCGGAGGAGGGAGATATCATTGATTTAAAATCAGCTCTTTTTTAAGAAAATTTTATGACGACGGGATAATTACAGCGTGCACAAGTCAATAACATGTATGCACTTGAGCTACCAGATGCATGCAAAGCTTTGAGGAGCAAAGAAAAGGGTAGAGACTTGGTGGTTTAGAGGGAGCCTCAATTACCTCTCAATATGTAGCCTCAGAAGAAATCTCAGAAGGTTTTGGAGTAGCCACAATTGGAAAAATAGAGAAGAGACTGAGTAGAGGCATCCACTCAAGCAGAGACCTCCAGTAGGAGGAAATTTTGAGCCAGATGGGCAAAGGGATCACATGCAGCCATACCTCCAAGTGAGAGGTGGGGCTATGTGCAGACAAAATCCCAAGAGAAGAAATTTGGGCAGGAGCCATTGAGATGGATTGTCTCATGGATCAAATCTGGCTACAAGGATCCCACAGTACACAGTAGCAGGAAGGATCAGTAGGATTTTTGCAGTTAGATGTCAGGAAGACAAAAATAAAAGTGATATATGTTATATATTGGAGTGCATATCAGCATTGGCAGCAATGCAAGGGGCACAGATGTAGAGTCAGTAGCAGCGTACAGTTTCCAGTAGATAATGTAGTAGCTAGCAATAGTTAGAGACTCTGATGACATATGCATCATACTGATTCAGTTTTTGGAGGCTATTAGGTTTCAAGGGTTGCTGGAGAAAACAACACTAGAGAAGTGTGGCATGTTTAAGATTCCAAAGGTACCATGTCGGGATAGATTGAATTCCTTTATTATTGAGAGGGAGTGTTTAAATTGGCAACAAGAAACAATGAAAATGGCACCCAAAAATGGCACCATATGAGGCTTCTGATTTAATTCTTCCTTAATTAAATTGGAAGAGAAATAGTAATTTAATCTCATGACAACTTGTACAAGTTAACTAAGTCAGGAAGACTTAGTTAGCTTAGGAAATTTGAGTTAGAGGCCAAATAGGAGGCATGTAGAGGGGTATGAAGATGGAAAGCTTTGAATTTTACAAGGAATAGTCATTCCTCGTAAACAAACTCTTTCATTAGAGATTTCGCCACTTGAATTTTGATAGCCTAAGTAAACTTAAAAAAAATCATGATATGGTTAAATGAGTATCTCATTTCAAAAAAGAGATTGCTAAGTGTGAATCTTGTATTATTGGAAAACAAAAGAGGCATCCTTTCCCCACAAGTACATGGAAAATAAACAAATATCTAAAATTAATCCATAGTGACATTTATGTTCATATGGAATCCTCTCTTAGTGAATGTGAATACTTTATTCTTTCAATAGATGATTTTATAAGAATGACTTAGGCGTATTTTCTAAAGGAGAAATCAAAATCCTTTGAGAAATTCATAAAATTCAACAATTAGTTGAAATGTCACTAACGAAGAGATTGCCACATTGAGAATAGATAATGGCAGAGAATTCACTTCAAATGAATTCAATGATCATTACAGGAGAAATGGGATAAATAGGTAGCCAACCAATTTTTATACTCCACAATAGCATGGAACCATAGAAATAATGAATAGAACTCTAATGGGAATGGCCAAATATATGTTGCACTTCAAGGGGTTAAGCACAAAATATTGAGCATAAGTGATTCATACAACAATTTATCTAAGGAATCAATCACCCACATCAACCTTTGATGGAATGATTATGTGTGGAGCTTGTTATGGTACTAAAGCTTTAGTTAATCATCTTCAAGTTTTTTGCTCCACTTGTTATGCCTTAGTTCTTAAGAAAAAAGGATTAAGCTAGAAAATTGCAGTATGAAATGCATTTTTTTTTTCCATTCAGATGAAAAGAATGATATGGGTTGTTATCTAATCAAAAATTTATTATTAGTCACGATATTTTCTTTGATGAGACAAAAATTCAAACAAAAGAAGATCTTGATAATATTCTTAATCACTTGGAGAAGAAGGTATAAAAATCAATTCTTCAAAGAAAATCAAACTGGATTGAGACAGACTTATCCCCCAGTATGAATATTCTTTAGTTAAATAATTGTTCTTTACACGATGATTTTTCAACACATGATAGATATATTGCAGTAATTTCATTATAGGTACAACATAGTAGACCAAAATGGTTCACACAACTAATAAAATATGTTGACAAAGATGAAAAAAGAAAAACAGGGACTATAACTTCAACTCAATCAAATTTTTCCTTAGTCACTCATGATTCCATTAAACCAAGAACCTTTGCAAAATCAATAAATTATAGTGAATGACAACAAGCCATGGTGGACGAATATGATTCAATAATTGCAAATGAAACATGGAAATTTGTTTATTGTCCAACAAATGTTGTCGATCGACTACAAATGGGTTTACCAAATTAAGTATAAATAAAATGGTGAAGTAGATAAGTATAAAGCAAGACTTGTGGCTAGAGGCTTTGCTAAAAAGAAGGGATTGGCTATGAAGAAACATTTACCTCGACAACAAAATGGAACACAAATAGTATGGTGATAAATTTAACTACACGGTATGTGTTGAGATTCAACAAGAATATTCAGCACCCACGCCTAGTGCATTAAGCACCCAAACTAGGGTGGGGCCCACAATGCTATTTTTGGGTGCATGTCTATTTTTGTTATCCCTTAATTAAGATGGAAATTAAACTGTAATCTATTCTCAATGTGGACTTGAATGAGTTAACTGAAAGTGATAAATTCAGTTAACTAGAGGATTTTGAGTTAGAGGTTGTTGGTGAGGCATGCAGAGTAATTATAGTTGTAACATAGTTCGAAGTGCAGTGGTGCATGAGTTGGTGCAAGTTGTAAATCAGTTTAACTCAGTTAAGTGAGTTAAACTCAATTGTGCTAGTTGTAACTGAAGATACACTAGTGAGAGATTCAGTGAATTAAATATTAATTAATTCACAATCAGTGATCTCACATGCAATTGACGATTTACTATTATTAGCTGCATGCATGTCAGATCCATTGGAGACCCAGTTGATTTCTAGGTGAAAGGGAGGTTGACTATCAGTTGTAGGATTATCTGCTTGCACACATGCAAGAAAAAAAACATTGGAGTGCCCATGATACTTTCGTAGTCAAGGCAAGCAAGAATTCCTATCTTTTATGGATATTTATGATCAGGGATTGTGCAAGCAAGGCAAGCTATCTAGAGGCTGAGAATTGGCTATGTGTTGGTCAGTTTTGCATATGACAGTGTGAGATAATTAGTTGAGTACTGGAGGGCTCTTGTGAGAAGAGTTTTGTATGTAATTTTTTCATGATCCATTCTTAATATACAATAGAATATAGTGGGTTTTTACCTGTAAGCTTTCCCTAGGAAATTATTTGTGTTGTGTGTGATTGATCTTTCTTCATGTTCATGTGATTAGCAATTGTGTTTTTAATTCCGCAAAATATTTTTAGAAGCGATTCATTATTTAACTTTAGTACATTGTTAGATCGGGTGATTCTAAGATATACATGCTTGTTGTATAATATCTACAGTATGGTTGAATGTTCCTTCAAATAGTTTAAAAAGTGTCTTTCTCAATGGTGATTTGAAAGTAGCAGTCTATATGACTCATCCCATAAGATTTGAAGGGCAGGAGCATAAAGTTTATAAACTCATAAAAGCTTTATATGGATTGAAACAAGCACCCATAGCATGGTATTCCAAAATGGATGAATACCTTAGGCATGTTGGTTTTCATCGTGACTAATAGCAAAAGTGTCCTTAGACACACAAATTTTATTAATAAGGAAAATAAAATTTACATAGAAAATTTGCAAGATTTTACACACGAAAACTCAACACTCTTACAAGCAGGAAAATGTGCTTTAAATAAGCTAAATGTCTTAACCTATTTTAGTTATGGATTACTTGTTTAATTAACAAGTTTCCATTTACATTAAATGCTATCCTAACAAATCTACTAACTATTTTCCTAAATTGGAGCCTAAGAAACGACACCTTTCTAGATGCCATATCTTTTACAACGATTCACTATTCTAAAAAGTATCCAATATTTAATTAAATAATCTATTCTAACTATTAAAATAATATTTTTGTATTTTGGATCATTTAACATTCCTCCCTATGATCCAAAGATACATTACAACAGATACTAAGTTCATCCCTGAACTTAGTAAATTTAATCCTGTCAATTAGTTTTGTGAAAATATCAAAGATATGATCTTCTGAAGGACAATAAATTGGATCGATGACATCTTTTGCAATAAGTGTTCTAATATATTGATATTTTGTATCCACATGCTTTGTTTTGGAATGAAAAAATGGAATTTTGGCAAGCTTTATGGCTGACTGGATGTCGAGGAATTCCCAAGTCCTGTAAAACTCTGCATAACCAAAAAATTTCACATGTTGCTTCCCATGCTTATATGTATTCTACTTTTGTTGAAGAAGTGATCACTGTAGCTTGCTTCTTGTAACTCCAAGAGACTACAACTGACCCCATGTTCATCAAATAACCTGAAGTTGACGCCCAATCATCAATACTTCCAACAAAATTGGCATCTAAATATCCACCAGGTACAAAGTTCTTAGTCTTTTTGTAAAGAATACCCAAATATTTTGTTCCTTGGATATACCTAAGGACTCTTTTGGCTAAATTCTAGTGGTTTTCGTGTGGTTCCTACATAAAGCACGAAAGAATAGTCACTGCATAAGATAGATCTGAACGAGTGGTTGTCAGATAGATCAAACTTCCAATCAACTGACGATAAGTAGTATTGTCCACCATTTCCCCCTTTCAAATTTTGAAAGATTCAAGTTTTGTTCCATGGGGGTGAGAACATGCTTGCAATCTTGCATCCCAAATTTGTGTAGAATTTTTTATGCATATTTACTTTGAGAAATGAAAATATGACGTGGATGTTAGAATACTTCAACTCCAAGATAATAGTGAAGTAATCCCAAAGCAGTCATCTTAAAACTAGCTTGCAACTCCTTCTTGACCTGCAAAATATGATCATTATTGTTTCCAGTAACGATCAAATCATCCACATACATAACTAGAATCACCAGATTTTTCCTTGTTGATGTACATATAAGATATCATCAGATTCACTTTGCTGAAATCCAACTTTGTGAAGGTATTCGTCCATTTTGGCATACCAAGCTCGTGGACCTTGTTTTAATCCATATAAAGCCCTGATCAGTTTGCAGAATTTATGTTCTTGCCCTTCAATCTCAAAACCTGGTGGTTCCTTTATATCTTCGTTGAGGAAAGCACTTTTAAAATCCATCTGATGAAATTTCTATCCATTATGAGTTGTTAATGAAAGTGTTAATCGAATGGTGTTCGATTTAGATGCAGGGGAAAAGGTTTCATCATAATCGATGCCTTCCTACTCTGCAAAATCCTTAGCAACAATTATTTCTTTGTACTTGTCAATGTCTCCATTTTTCTTGTACTTAATCCTATAAACCCATTTGCATCTGATTGGTTTGACATTTTGAGGACAATCAACAAGTTTCCAAGTGTTGTTTTCCATTACTGCCTAGTATTCTTCAAGCATATAATTTTTCCATTCTTTATGTTTTACTACCTATTTGTATGTAGAGGGTTCAGTAAAATCATTTGTTACCAATTGTTATGCAGATAATCCCTCTTGCGGACAAGAGCGATCTCCCTAGTATCCTACGGATAGCTAGAAACAAACATCCATTTGTAAATCGTTTTCTCTAGATTATTTGCAATTCAGAATTATTATAAACAATGAAAGAGGACATGCCCCTACCTTGAAATCCAACGTTCGGTGTAGTCTTTTATCCAGTCGCTCCAAAGAGGCTTCTTCAGAAATTAGAACCTACAATCAAAGACAGACAAAAGAATTAAAAGCACCTGCAACATATAATAATTAAGAACAGCTAATCTAACTCAGTGATCAAGGAATCTAAGTATTGAATTATTCAAATAAGCACAAGAACAACTCAATGAGAAAAGGAGATCCATATGTATTATCTTGAATGAAAAGACTAACTTTACAACCTGATGTCTTGATGTCGTACAAGTTACTCCCGGGGTCCTGAACAATCGTTCCTCCTTCAGATTGACAAGCCTTCCTCTATTTGAACTAGCATGAAGTTATAGACATGAGTGTGTGATCATTCTCATATCAATAATAACTAGTATAGAGAGTATGCTCTCTTGATAATTTCCTTAGAAACTAACATGTATGTCTACAATATACAAGCTACCCTTGAGACTGAAACATGAGCTCAATTTATAGGGAAAAGGAGGTAGTTCCAGTTCCATGAAGAGGGGGATGGATTCCTCTCATGAAGGGATTTGAGCTCCATAGACCAAGGAATAAGCTCCATGAGTGGAGGGATAAAGCTTGAACTGATCGCACCTCTAGAAGCTTCCAGTTGGGAGAATATTCGTCCAGCTGGGCTTCTAGAACTTACTTTTTCCTTTATTTGACTGTTTACGAGGGTCCGTAGGTTTTATAAGCAGAACGTACGAGATGTGTCGTAGGCTATACAACAAATATCCGCGGGTCCGCAGGAAAGAGCTAGGAAAAGTGAAGAGTTAGACTTTTAAGGGTTTTAATGAGCTTTTCTCCAATTCCAAGACTTGGTTTAGGAACATTAGGGTTTTTGACTTCTAAGGGAGCATAATATAGGTAGTGATGAACCTATAGAGACAGTTAGATGTCACGGTGAAAAAATAATGTGTAACAAATTGCCCCCTAAAGTGCGAAGTCTGAGGTAGTTCTGAAGAGTGAAGTGCTTTATCATCCTGAGGATTGGATTGCAGAAAACATCGATCGAAAACCTGTAAAAACATTCAATGTAAGCATATATATGTATATCGTCACTGAGGTAGGCATTCCCATACTCAGATCAAAACTAACTAAATGTTCTGGTACAGAAATGATTTTAAAATTACATCAATAGTAGACACAGTATGGGCACAGCCATCTGTCATAAATAATCTACTGTATCATGAATAATAAAACTCCTCGCAGCCTGGATGGTGGAAACTAGATCCAGGGTCTTCATTTCCCCTTCCCGAACTAGTATGATTCTAACCATGTGATTGATTGTGTCGAAGTCGGATATGGTAGAAACCACTTGATTACCAGTCAGTGATGTGAACTATTAACAAGTGTGAGAGAAACCACCAATAATAACAATGTCTCTCAAAGTACTCAGTACAATCCACGAAGTGTGAATGAATGATTTGCAGTCGAACACTTCACGGAATCATTCGGTCAAAGGTCAATGATGCAACCTGTCGTCAAAGGCGAGAAACCTGCCATTAGGGAATGCAGATCCTAAGGTACTGATAGGATTCTAGATCAACTTTCTAGATGATGAGTTGTCGTCGATATAAAGTGACCCGCCGTAGGAAATCCCACAACACGAAACCATTAGATCAAGTTTGAAGAAATATTTGCAACGACTGACTCAGGGATGGTCAACGCGAATGGGGAAAAATGTTTGCAATGAATGGTTTATTTGAATTGTCTCTTGAACACATAACGACACTGCAGATAGTTTGGTACAATTTACCTACAGCTAATACCCAGAAACTGGCTAAAGACTTTCAATGTGGTTTGATTAACTATTAGACAAAGGATTTTCCCAACCCAGATACAAGTGTGACAAAAAGTGTCGTGTTCAAGAGTGGTATACTGCTTTTAAAACAAGGGTGACAACTGGATTCCTTTTCTCGTTTTTCCCCCACCATTACTGGAAAGTACCTCTTTATTTTTTACAAGCTTGAGGAGGATAAAATTTGCTTGTTGTGTAAGCTCATCCTTCGGATGAGTCCATATTAGTATTAAAATTGAACCCTAAGAAGGAGTGGTTCGTTCCTGTTTGTAATCGATAGGTCCTTTACTGTTAAATTTTAACAAGTCCAGTATAGGAGAAACTCGATGTTTTTTAGTTTTAGGGAGTCAGAAGAAAAACATAAGTAAACTTCGTGGTTGTACATTTTCATAAATTTAGTCTCTCAGGCCCGAAAAAAGATAAAATAATGCAGGAGAGAACTCTATTGACCATGATTAGTCAACGTATACCTTTTTTCATAAATAGTCCATTTTAGTCCGGAAAAGGGGTAAACTTATACTGAAGGGACGGTTATTCATTTCCTTTAATGAGTTCGAATAGTCAAGTACTTAGCGATATTTTCATGTTTAGAGAGTTTGAAAAGGGCTTAAAAGAGAACTCTAGGGTTTCGCTTTTTCATAATTTTCAAGAGCCCGAAAAAGTGATAAAAGTATACTCATCATCAAAATAATTCTTTTTCACCAAAAAACCTGTAATCTGCACAAAAACTGAAAAAATTAAAATACCTGTTCCAAAGAAGTAAAGATATTGAAAAATATCCTTTTTAAAGTGAAAAGTAATATAATATTTTATTCATTCAAAAACTATAAAAAGGACTTTAAAAAAATCATTTTCACCTTTTCTCTTTAGAGAAACAAATTGAGAGCTTTTGGCAAAAAGGTTTCGGAGCCAATAACCGAAGAACCGACCGTTCAAATCGTAATTCTTTAGAACCATGTAATCCACAACACTCTACTCTTCATTTCTATCTATTTCAATTTTCTTTTTTGGCTTTAATTTCATTTTTAGGGAGAAATTATGTTAAAAAATGTGCCCTCGGGGGTCCGCAAGTCATGCGCGCGCTACTAGCAGACCCCGATAATTTCCTAAAAGGAAAATTATCGGGCTACCACGGTTTTTGTGTGGACCCCATGCAGACGTCCACATTGTCTACGCAAAAAAACTGCGGAGGCGCCATGATCGTTTTAAAATTTACAAATTATCATAGAAATGGTTAAAGTTTTTCATTCCAATGGTTTCTAACCTTCAAATGTGTTCTTTTGCAGGCTATTTTACCATGCTAGATTGGAGAGAACGTGAGCATGAAGATACATACAATGAAGCCATGAATAATCCTCAAATAATGCGAGTGTTAAATTGTGGTTTATATAAGTTCTGGGTGATTCAGGGTATGAGAGCACAAGTAGAGTTGATGACACAAGAAAAGGAGATTGACACAAGAAAAGGGGCTTTGCTCCGAAGACCTTGTTTCATTTTTTTAAGGAGCTTGACACAAGAAAATGAACCCTACTCTGAAGACCTTGTTTCATTTTTTAAGGAGCTTAACACAAGAAAAGGAAATTTGCTCCGAAGACCTGATCATGGCCCATAAAAGGTCATGGATTCTAAGAGGTTCTCATCAGATGGGAGAACAACACTCTGGAAATTAGGATCCAATGCCCCCTGTACTTGGCGTACTATATCACCGACTAGATCATCAGTAGACACGAGCATGGAACATGGATGATGGTTGATTAGGAGCTAGATTAGGACCAATGAATGACATTTGATCAATGGTCACAATTTTTCCTTCATGTGGGAAACACATCAGGTAAAGAGAGAAGAGAAAAGAGCTCCCGTGACATAAGTATAGTCACACCCAAGGAGTAAGTTAAATTCCAAAGGGCCTTGGAAAACCATCACATCTATATAGATAGTCTTTCGTCCCAAAGTGATAGGAAACTTAGGAAGGATCCCTAACAGTTGATTGGTTCCTCTGTTAAACGTCAACAAATTTTTGGTAACAAGCACAAGCTATGGAGAACCTAAAGCTTGCAAAATAGTTTAAGACAGAATACAAACAAATGTGCCTTCATCTATTATTGTGCTAGGTACAGACACATTATTAGCCTATACCATGATCTCAAAGGGCACGTAAGAAGGAAGATGATATCCTGCCAGTTGACTCCAATCAAAGGAAGTGACCATAATACTTGGAGGGGGTGTCGTGGGAATGGGAGAATTCCCCCCTTATGTTACGGGAACAGGAAGATTGTTCCCTTGTGTCGTGGGAACGGGAGAAGTTCCCTCCAATTCATGGGAATCTGAAGAAACAAAAAGAAGCTGAGCAATGTGAGGTTCACTCTTTGCGGGAAAATCTTGATCGCCTGAAGGTAGAATCGAGTCGACCGTTTTCTCAACCAATGGTTGGTCAGGAACAGACTCGTGGGGTTCACTTTTGGAGAGAGTGGGATTGACTAGAGATTACTTTTGGTCTATCACTTGATCAACTAGTAGAGGATCAAGGGAAAGCTTCCAGTAACAAGCTGGAAGGAAAGGCTGAGAAGCCGTAAGCTTATTCAACACTTTGGAGGCTTCATCCATAAAAGGAAAAAGGTGAATGGGATGATTCCCTCCACATAACCTACAGAGAAATTTGAATTTACCCTTTTTCCCATGGGCCTTATTATCACTATTTGAGGGTTTGTCACCAGCATGATCTCTAGAGGTTGATGACAAAGGTTGACGTAAGCCAGTGGACCATCCTTCTAATATCCCGGGGATCCTAGGACAAACCCTAAGAAGGTGGTCACCCTTGCATAAGTTGCAAGGGAATTTAACATTACGGGATTGAGTGGAAGGTTTTTCAACATCAGTTTCATTGGAATCAATGGTTTCTTGGTTTCCCCTTTGCTTATTTTGCTTCTTCTTCTTCTTCTTAGCTTCTTGGTTACTAGAATCCAGACTTTCACGAGTTGAAGAGGAAGAAAGGGGTGAAGAAATAGGCGAAGAAGGTGAGGGGTCAACTCTAGGATCAACACGATGTTGACATTATTCAGGTGGAGGCGAACTTGGTTGAGAAGCTACTTGGATATTTGGAACCATGGGGGTTGAAAATAACCAAACTGGAAAACCAATGATTAATCCGAGGAGGGACAACGTTGCCATATAGGGAGCACCAACATTTCCAAAAGAAGGAAAAGGACCAGGATTACCATCTGAGGGGATTCCTTGATTAGTAAACTCAGGAACTGTTTCCATTAGTCTCAACCTAAGAAGATCTAAGGAGTTTTGCACGGGTGAGATGTTATTTCGTGGGGAGTAAATTTTAGAAATTAAACACAAAAAAAAGAAGGGGAAATCTAGGCAAAATGATTTACCAAGTATTCGTGAATTGTAATATACACCTTGGCAAAAGAAATTACCAAGGACTTAACGTACGACAACCAATCTCCTCGAATGTTGTGTTTGGTGTATCACGTGTACAAGGCGGCCGACTCGGTTACCTATGGCATGTTTGCAACCTAGTGGGGTCTCCCAAAATATACTTGACATTATGTGGGAGTGTTATAGGTCAATTTGGGCATCATCCCAAAACCCAGATCGATATCCATTAGGGTCTATAATACTCTAAATTAGTTGCTACATGCCCTAAACAAGTCATCTCATTGATGTTTTTCCTTCATGAAAGTTTCACTGCTTAGATGCTACTTGAAGTGCCCCATTGATCCATCAACGCACCCCTAGACTGCAGTAAATGCTTTGCAGAGCATCTATTCCCATGCAAGGTTGTGTTGCAGAGGATCTAGGCCCACTTTAGAGTGCGTCGGTCGACTAGGAGTGAATTGTTCATTGGATTCAAGGAATCTTCCCAACCTCTAGTGGCTTCTAGAAGTTGTTCCAACTTTCACCTCATTTCATAGCTTCAAATATGGACACCATGGATCCATTAAACCTCTTATCCTCCTATTTACATGAACAAGGAAACCTATTCATCCATTTTTGTAAAATCCATTCAATGATTTATTAATGTCAAACTACCTTCATCTACTTATAAATAGAGTACTGATCATAGTGCACAAGAGAGAAAGAATTTGTATTAAGTAGAGTTATTCTGGTGAGATCACAACTCTTGGAGGCATCATCTGCATGTAATGTTACGCTGCTGGAGTGATGGTGTTGGTGTGATGAGGATGGGACTGAAGCTGGAGTGAGTGACATTGAATTGATCAACTGGTTGTAACTTTTCCTTCTACTTCATAATAAAGACATTTGTTCCTTTCATAATACATATGTCAATGATGTTATGTGTGTATTTACAGATGTAATCGATTCTATTTGTTTAACATGAATAGATCATTTGCCTTTATGTCATTTTCTGTCTTTTGTTTTCCATTGCAAGTACCAATAAAGCGAATTTAGTTCGACTGAGAGTGACGGAAACGATGAAGGGAGGCGAGGAAAAGAGAACAGATTACAAGTGGGTTTTCTTCCCTTATCTATTCATTTTAAGGAAAAGGTCAAATATCTTTATTTATGTCGTTTTAAGTGCTACCACCACACTTAGGGAAGGCATACTTATCCGTAGGTTTGATTTCCATAAAAAAAATTGGCGACCATACTAGGGATCGACGGATCATCCCTGGTGGTTTTATCACTATCCATCAACCTCTAGTAGACTTTACCTACTTAATTTCAGTCATTTAAATGTGTTTTAGAAAAAGTAGTGTGTTTGACTGCTTTTTTAGAGAGTCCTCTGGAACCAACGCACTATTGGTATTGACACAATGCTCTACATAACACTGCTGGCTTAGGGGTAGTGCTCTGCAACGCACTGTCTCCCACTCAGGGGTGCGTTTCCCCTATGACCAACCAAAATATATCATATTTTTTCTTTTTCAATTCATTTCAGTGTTTCGTTTGCTGAAGTTTAAAGTGATTGATTTCCTCTAGAGACCAAATTACCTCTATTGTTCTTGCCTCACTTTGGATATTTGTTTGATCAATGTTTCTTTTTGTTTTCTTTGTCATTTTCGAATAGTTCCAAAGTTAAATTTTACATTTGATCAATTCTTTATTTTTGGAAAGAGAAATTTTCATTTCAGTCTTCGTTTCTCTTGAAAGTATTGAGTGATTGTTTGTACATTATAGTTTATTTTTCGTTCATCTAAACTTAAAATAAATTGAAAAGAAAAACATGCATTTGCATATAGGGATTGCGAGTGCTACATAAGAATAGTTTAAGGAATTTTCATTTAGATGTGCTCATTTTATATTGCATACAATCTGATTGCTCTATCCCTTTTAGCTAGTTTTTCATTGTCGAAAATAAAATCGAAACAAATTCTTATCATTTCAATTTCATTCTAGGAATGTTCAATACATATCGCAGTGAACCTGAAAGACAAACTGATAAACAAGATCAACTTAAAATTTATCTGAATTTATCTAAGGAAGCATTGTAACTTAACGATAACATTTAGAGGTCTAGGCTAGAGACATGTTCCAGTGTCGTTAAACATAGCAATTGTCGTTAATTTTCTGCGATACGTTCCGAGTGTGATACCTCATTCCACATACGTAAGTATATCAGAGCTCGTCCATGTACTTTCGGGTATATCGGGAAGTGTTCTAGTAAGAAAAAGTATAAGGGGATGATCTCACTGTGCGGTTTTGAATTAGACAACGTTAATACGGATTGGGCCTCCACGTACCATCGAGTATATTTGGGAGGACAACTTTAGGTTGCTTATCATCCATAGGTAACTGTAATATCCCTTTTTCAGGAACAACTACAGATTGGGAATAATCTGAGTTGTTACCAATGTGGAGCTACATCCATGTACCTAATACAGGTGTAAAAACACTTAAAATTCATTAAAATATACAACAACAAATTTATACAGCGTTTTACAAGGCAAAAGGTGGGGAAAAGTGAGGATTTAGGCCCTAAAATGAGTGTATTAAGAGATTTGCGTAAAAATAAGATGGGAAAGTGGTTGTATATGATATCTATGGTTATGAGGGACTCCCATGTCGAATTTCAGCAAAAAAAATAAGTTTTTCTAAGTTAAACAGTTCCTCCTTTCCTAACTAGGGTAGAAAACCCTGATTTCCCAAGACTAGAATTATGCAGAAATTTACCGAAGCATGTGAGCGTGATTTTTTGAAGGGTATGACTGAAATAAGGTCTGAATATTGAAAAATAATACCAGTGGCATAACTCATACACTTTACAGAAGAATAATGAAATAATACAGAAGAAATCCTCAAGAAAGAGGTGCTACAACCATATAAAAAGACTGCATAACAGTGACAGCGTAATTTTTAGGGCTGAAGCAGCAGTTTATTGATTCTTTAGATCTAGATCAGATCAGTACATAAAAATATAGATCCAATACAGATCCATGTACAAGAAGAGCTGATTTATACATTCCCCTTGGGGTTTTGCTCAAAACATGAAGCACTGGAAGTAGATCTGAGATCTAAGAATGCAGATCTGCAGAATGATTCAGAAAATAACTGAATCATGAACATGTAGAATATCAGATATGAAACTAAACATAGATTGGTTTGCCAATCTATGGATCACCACAGTGAAGGATGAATCCAATCACTGGAGATCTCTCCTCTAAAATGCAAGTAGAACACCTTGCAGCTGTAGATCTGCAAATAACGCTGTCTTAGGGACAGAAAAAACGCTGTAGATTCTGAAGATGATATGGCATGATGCCAGGATGTATATCTGAAGTATACTCAGCAAATGAACTCTTCAGGAGGTTAAATGACACACTCACTAAGAAGAGCCACTGCTATCATCTAGATCTGAGCAGATCTAGATCTCCACTTGCTGCAACTCACAAGACAGCTCAACCCTCAACATGAGCAGCGCTATAATGTAAGATGAAACTTGGCCCAAGCCTGATAGTGGAGAATTTTAGCACAATTCTCCTCCAAGAGTTGCTCAAGAAAGGAGGTGGGATTCCTAAACAGGAATGCCCAACAAGGGATGTCTAAGCAGACAGACCTTCAGAAATAATATCTTCAAAAACCTTTTCCTTGCTGCCCTCCTCTTCCTTTTATAAGATAGGAGTCTTGCCAAACCCTAAACCACCTTGAATCACTTAACCCTTTTCACATTACAACCTCCTTCTAGAACTGCGCTGTCCCTCAAAGAGGCTCAATGCATCTAGACTGCGCTGTTTGACTTGGTCAAAGATGACCCATTCTTGTGATTTAACCCATTCAAACCTGCAGGATTTTATTTATGTAGCCCAGATATGTCTTTGTTCACATAGGCATTGATTTATTATTGGTATTCAAGAGTTTTACATGTCCTCATTTACAATTTATTCATCAAACATGAAATGCAAAAATAAACAAGGCAAAATTAATGTTCCAATTAGCTGCAGCTAATTTAGGAACATTACAGTCTCCCCCTCCCAAATGTTGCTTGTCCTCAAGCAACTGCAAGGGTGCTGAAAAAATTCCCCTTCTTCTCTTGTGGCCTCCTCATCCGTTAGTCTCCACCATTGCTCTGAATCTTCTGCAATAGCTTTGTCTTCCAATGGTCCTCCCTCAATATGCAAGTTGGCCTTTGGTGAATAAACCCAAGGGCTCTCATCATGAAGAAATGGAAGGTTGTTGTGGAAACCTCCTTGCTGATCCATGGCCTCCTCAAGATAGAAGTGATGACAATCATGGGGATTTTCATGATCCATGAAAGACTCCCATCTCCATGCTATCATCCAAATGAAGTGGATCACCTCCCAGCTTGGCAATCCATATAAGAACTCCTCCCCAATACATATGAGAGGCATGTTACCAACAAACATATGGCTCACTTTACAAAGATACAAGTGATCTATCATAGTGGCCATACAAAATCTCATGATCCCATTGAAGCATGCAATGCAAAAAGAGTGGGAAACCCCTTTCCCCAAGGGCACATCCAACAAGTGTGCCTTTCCTCCAACTATGCTCCCAACAAAGATAAGGACATCTTCAGCTTGTGGGATCATGATTAGAATCATGCTAGCTGCCATGTGTGATAAATGAGAAGGAAGATGTTCCCTCATGTGCAACCAGCGCAGTTTTATCCTTAACTGCCATAGAATGAGATATGAAAAGTGTCTTCCCCAACACTTGTTTGCTGCCTCATGCCTTTGGAATGCTTGGAGAATGTACATCATAGTTGGTGTAAAGGAATCACACCGTGAAGAATATAACAGCTTCCCAAGATTCTCCAAGGAATGACCTGCATCAATATAGTTCATGGCCTTGAGTGGCCCATGAAACTCCTCATACTTAGTGCCCCATCTTGGCACCATATCCTACAAATGAGTGTTAGAAAAATATAAACATATAGGAGATACATGATAATGCTCAAAAGAAAAAGCCTCTCTATATACTTGTTTTACATTAGTGGGGTAACTCATGGATGAGTTCTCTCTCACACTCAATGGATAAGGAGATGTGAATGATGGCTCTTCCCAAGAGCTATGCTCCTCCTCCTCTACCAAGTAATCCATGCACATCTTCATGTGAGAGTGCACATCTTCTTTGAAACCTTCCCATATGAATCCACCCAAGAGAGTATGATATGCTTTGACAAAACTAGTGGGTTTGGAAAGTAGGATTTCATAGATGGCATCAAGTAGTCCCTCCTTGAGTTTGGAGTCACTAACCAAAATAATAAGATTATGAAAATAGATAACTCCATCAACCACCCTAAACCTTTCATCCACTACTTCCCCCTTAAGAATCCCCCATGTGAAAAGGTCCTTAGAGTATTCCATCATGAGTTGGGAATCCCAATAAGGATCCAAACTCTCCAAGAATGACAGCGCTGTAGAAGTCTGAAATGCTGCCCCTGTCATATCATGGCTCCCATATTTGACATCCCTGATATCAAAATCACATGTGGGAATATCAAAATCCCCTATTTGCTGCTCCATTTGCAGCTGATCTTGCTCAAGACAAGATTTAAGCATATGGAAATCAACTTCCCCTTGGAAAGTTCTTGTCCTCCAATACTTCCTCAATTTGGCCCATGCATGCAAGAGCATTAAGATCCTCTTTTCATGTTCAGAAATATTCTTTGTGAATGAAGAGATCATGGGCTGCCCCAAAGATATGGAGTTTCCATGTGTCCTCATGCTCATGCCATCACAGATCTCTGATTTCTCCTCTCTCAGCGCAAATTTCTGAGTGGGAGTTAGCAATGCCCCTTTCAGGAGACTTCTCATCTCTCTCCTGAATTCATGAGAGATTCTCTGCGCTGTGCTAGCTTCTCCCAAGGCTCCCTCCTTAGCCAAGTATGTATATGCTACCCATAGTTGAGAGAACACTTTAGATTTCCTCCTATCAAGAGGTGCTCCTGGTAAAGTACCTCCTTGCAAAGAGGTGTCAAGGCATAGAGTAGAATGTGGATGTAGGTAGATAGATTTGCCCCCACCTTTACTGCATAGGTCCTCTTGCCTTCTTTGTGCCTCCAAGCTTGGAAACAAAGAAGTGTTCATGCTCTTCATCATGTGATGTCCTTCCTCCTCTTTTCCTCCTTCTATCTTCAAGATCTCATCATTTGACAATGATGGTGCATGATGCTCATGTGCTATGCTAAGAGCTCTATGTGTGAGATCTTGTGGAACTCCTTGCAAAAGTGAAAGAGTTTCTTCCCTTGGAGCAAGTGCTCCAACTTCTTCTTCATGAGGTGCATTAGGTGCCTTTGTTTTGACTACGTTATCATCTCCTGCCTGCTCCTCCTCTTCAATAACTGAAATTGTCCCATCATCAATGAGAGACATTAGATCTTGGTCATCTATTGAAGGAGAAACCTTCATGCTTTCCTCTTGAGAAGAGGACCCTTCACTCAATGGAGATCTTGCCCTTGGCAAGGCATCAAACAAACTTACACCTTCTCCCATAGTCTTCAGAAATGGAGTTGGATTCATAGACCCTTCCAACTCATGCAAAAGATTCATCTGATGTGGTTTGACAATATCAACAGAAGATGATACACATGGAGCTTCATCAAACCTTTCTATCAATCTTTCAATAAACCTTGCATCAGTAGGTGTATTGGAATTCTTCAAGGAAAAAGACTCAAACAACCACCAAGCATATGCTTTACCTTCAAAATGCAGCGCTGCTGCTTTGATGGCTTCAATCTCTGAAACTTGATGTTGTTGCACAAAGTCATCTAGCTCCTTCACCCAAACCCTGACTGGACATTTAGGTGATCCATCAAAGATAGATAGATAAAATCTACCCTTACCATGTTGCTCCTCCTTTGTGGCTTTGCCCTCCTTGATCTTGCAGAATCCTTGGAAGTTCAATTTATCTTTGAACTCCTTGGACTGAGCTTCATACTCCTCCAAATACTCTCTAAGAGTCTCCTTCTTAGGCACACCTCCTTTCTTCCTCTTCATGAAGAGATCAAAGACAGAACGCTGAAGATTTGGTGATATGGCTGAGTGCACATATCCATGAGATGAGGATTCAGAATTTTCCTCATGTATAGATCTTGTAGATCTGATCGGAAGATCTTTCTGCTCTTGAAACTCTTTAGGAGTTTCACTACTTCTTCTTTCTTCTTCTTGTTCAACCTCCTTGGAGAGGTTCTTATTAGATCTGAAATCTGATGAGAATAAACCCATATTCTTCATAATTTTGACCTTTCTCCTTGCTGGAATACCACTACAAAGTTCCCTTTTCAGTAATATCAAAATTCTATTCCAGAGATTGACTGTAGGGGCATTTACTGGATATGTCACCTTTGAAAAAAGGATGAGATCCAGAGGCTACCTGGCCATCTGTAGACTCTGTCTATAGAGCTTGAAATATTCCTCCTTCAGGGATTCATCACTTTGGTTTGAAGCCACAGGCTGAGCCAAAGATCTTTCTCTGATACCACTGTAATATCCCTTTTTTAAGAACATCTACAGATTGGGAATAATCTGAGTTATTACCAATGTGGAGCTACAGCCATGTACCTCATACAGGTGTAAAAACACTTAAAATTCAGTAAAATATACAACAGAAAAGTTATACAGCGTTTTACAAGGCAAAAGGTGGGGAAAAGTGAGGATTTAGGCCCTAAAACGAGTGTATTAAGAGATTTGCGTAAAAATAAGATGGGAAAGTGGTTGGATATGATATCTATGATTATGAGGGACTCCCATGTCGAATTTCAGAAAAAAAAAAGAAAAAAAAAAATATATATATATATATATATATATATATATATATATATATATATATATATATATATATATATATATAAATAAATAAAAAATTAAAAAAATTAAAAATTTAAAAAATTTAAAAAAAAAAAAAATTTTAAAAAATAAAAAATGTTAAACAGTTCCTCCTTTCCTAACTAGGCTAGAAAACCCTGATTTCCCAAGACTAGAATTATGCAGAAATTCACTGAAGCATGTGAGCGTGATTTTCTGAAGGGTATGAATGAAATAAGGCATGAATATTGACAAATAATATCAGGTGCATAACTCATACACTTTACAGAAGAAGAATGAAAGAATACAGAAGAAATCCTCAAGAAAGAGGTGCTACAACCATGTAAAAAGACTGCATAACAGTGACAACGTTAGTTTTACGGATGAAGCAGAAGTTTATTGATTCTTCAGATCTATATCAGATCTGTACATAAAAATATAGATCCAATACAGATCCATGTACAAGAAGAGCTGATCTATACATTCCCCTTGGGGTTTTGCTCAAAACATGAAGCACCGGAAGTAGATCTGAGATCTAAAAATGCAGATCTGCAGAATGATTCAGAAAATAACTGAATCATGAACATGTAGAATATCATATCTGAAACATAACATATATTGGTTGGCAAATCTATGGATCACCACAGTGAATGATGAATCCAATCACCAGAGATCTCTCCTCCAAAATGCAAGCAGAACACCCTGCAACTGTAGATCTACAAATAACATTGTCTTAGGGACAGAAACAGTGTTGTAGCTTCTGAAGATGATATGGCCTGATGCCAGGATGTAGATCTGAAGTATACTCAGCAAATGAACTCTTCCAGGAGATTAAATGACACACTCACTGAGAAGAGCCACTGCTATCATCTACATCTGAGCAGATCTAGATCTCCACTTGCTGCAACTCACAAGATAGCTCAACCCTCAACATGAGTAGCACTGTAATGTAAGATGAAACTTGGCCCAAGCTTGATAGTGGAGAAGTTTAGCACAATTCTCCCCCAAGAGCTGCTCAAGGAAGGACGTGGGATTCCTGAACAGGAATGCCCAACAAGGGATGTCTAAGCAAACAGACCTTTAGAAATAATATCTTCAACAACCCTTTCCTTGGGTTACCAAACTCCCTTTAAATGGAACCTACTCTGGTGTCTCCTCTAGTACATGGACTTCGCCCATGTCATCATCTAGAATTCTATCTTGTTCATCTCTTACGAGTACTGAATGACCTGATCATTTATTGACATCATCAGCTCAATATCAGGTTGCTCCATCCAATTACCATCCATCTTATCCAGTATCTGTTGGATACCCTTCATATGAAAGTCAGTATGTGCAATATCCTTATACTCCATATGTTAGGGGAACACAGATGTTCGGGCCACATGGCAGTACTCTGTCGTATTTAGGTCAATCATATGTTGGAATGCATGTTTTTCAATGGCAGTCTACTTTGCCTGTTCAACCGCAAACGGTTGTGTATCTGTATCAACCAGTTCAACCTGTTGCATCTCTACCTACTATGTATGATATTTCTTCTATGGTTGTTTCTCAGTCTTCTCAAGTGATTCTTTCAACCCCTAACCCTCAAGTTTCGGGTATACAAATTCGGTCTTCCCACGCTGGTGTTCAACAACCATCTGTATCGAGAATTTCACAACCGCGGGCTAGTTTACCTTTGTCACAGGCTTCTATTGGCCCTGTCTATTCACAACCTAGTCCAAACTATCCTGGCAGGAAATATCTATATTAATAGATATCGTGGCAGCCATAGCAACCATTCCAATAATATCAGGCTTATTTAGGTCTTGGTCAACAAGCCTACCCCTATTTGGGTTACCATCAGCATAATCCTTATGTTGGTGCACAACAGCCTACTGCCCAGGCAATTCCATCTTATCCTAGTTATGCTCAACCTGATCTAAATCGATAGTTGCCATTTGTTGCAACATTAGAGTTACTATATTTAAACTGGCTCACCAATGATCCCATTCATTATTTAGCTTGGTGGCCGGTGATTCCTCATAAATTACCCTCTGAAATTCCAAAATTCAATGGAAATTCTAGAGAAGACCCGTCTACACACATAATGAATTATCATTTCTAGTGTTCATCTAATTCCTTAAATGGTAATTCTGTTAGATTGCGTCTTTTCCAGCAAACACTTATTGGTCCGGTTGCGAAGTGGTACACTGAATTACAACGAGCTTCTTTTGATAAATTTACAGCTTTAGCCACTACTTTTTTAACCCACTTCCAGTTACCCATCAGATATGAAACTGGAATAGAACTTTTGACCATATTTAAACAGACCACTACTACTCATATATCAGATCATATACATGAGTGGCGTCGTCGTTGTCGAATGGTTAAAACATTTGTATTAGCTTTTAGCATGTTCCGGGTTTGAAGAGAGAAAGAACTTGGTCTCGGTCGCAATGCTAGAAGACAAAGGTTATGATGTTGTTTTCAGTGAGGGAAAAGCCTTCCTTTGACATAAAACAACAGGTCAAACCAAGAAGATATGGGTTCAAATTAATAATCTCTACAAGTTGGAGGTAGATGGCTACGGTGAAATGGTGGGCAAAGCAGAAGAAGTGGTGAGCCGGGGTGAGGGTGAATTATGGCATAGGAGATTGGGCCATCTTCACCATGGTGCTTTGAATATTTTGCAGAAGATTTCTACTGGAATTCCCAAGGGTACTCTTGCGCAGTCAGATCAGTGCAAGGGATTTACTATAGGTGAGTTTTTGAAGACCACCTTTCCGCATGTTGCGATAAAGGGTGATGCTGGAGAAAGTACACAGACGTGTGTGGACCTTTCTCGGTTGCTTCAATAGCAAAACACAGGTATTATGTGATATTTGTTGATGACTTTTCTCGTATATGCTAGATCTTCTTCATGCAGAAGAAGAGTGAAACGTTCTCAAAGTTCTGTGAGTTCAAGGCATTGGTGGAGAAGGAGTCGTAGAACCAAGTGAAAGCTCTACGGAGCGATAATGGTGGTGAATACATCTTGGGCGAATTCAAAGACTTCTCTAGCAAAGAAGGAATTCGAAGAGAACTCATAGTGCCTCATAACCCATAGCAGAATGGAGTCACAGAGAGAAAGAACAAAATGATCGTGGGTGCTGCATGACCAGTGCCTATCAATGCACTTGTGGGCAAAAGCATGCAACGTTGCGGTTTATGTGCAAAACTGTTGTCCTCATAAATTACTTGGCATGAGTACACCCGAAGAAACTTTTACTGGTAAGAAGCCTAATATTTCTCATTTGAATATTTTTGGCTCACCTGTTTACATTCATGTGACGAAGGATGCCGAGCTGAGTTGGCTACTTGAGAAGTTGATATTTGTGGGGTGCTACGAAACACCCCATAACTAACGTGTGTATTTGCTAGACAGTCGGATGACTGTTGTGTGACAGGATATAAAATTCAATGAGGTGAAAGCCATGAAGTTGTCGCTTGAGAGGGAGCTACACTTGCATGCGGAAGAGGAACTTCTTGTTCCCAAAGATGAGCCTCTGGATGTGGATCAGCCATAGGATGAGATTCATAGAATGGAGGAGTCCACTCATGCAGAACCAAACATTGAAGCAGGCGAGAAGAAGAGGACCACGGAAGGCTGAGGCGGAAACGGTGCGGCACGAGAATGTAGGGAGTCTCTACATCACGGCGCAGAGATGGCTTGATCCCCCGGCGTTTACTAGATACATGGCTCTTATGACGAAGTGTATCGTGACAGAGCTCTCTTCTTTTGAAGAAGCGGTCGCCGGGGAGCACATGGGTAGATGCCATGGTGGAGGAATATGACTCCATTTTCAGAAACAGTGCTTGGGAGATTGTTCCAAGGCTGGTGGGAAAATCAATTGTAGGATCAAGATGGATCTACAAGGTAAAGCAAGCTACTGATGGGAGCGTCGAGAAGTATAAGGCAAGATTTGTTGCCCGGGGCTTCTCACAGATCGAGGGGATTGACTATGAAGAAACCTTTGCACCTATCACACGGTATTCTTCCATACGAACCATCCTTGCTCTCTCAATGCAGATGGGTTGGCACATTCAATAGATGGATGTGAAGACTGCGTTCCTTAATGGGATAATTGAGGAAGAGGTGTACATTGAGCATCCTGAAGGATTTGAGATATTCAGCAGCGAGTCGCATGTGTGCAAGCTCAAAAGAGCGTTGTATGGGCTGAAACAAGCACCATATGCTTGGTACACTTGGATCGACAGCTATTTCACTAGACTTGGCTTCACCAAGAGTGAGGCGGATGCAAACCTGTACCAAATTGTAGTGGAGGGTAAGCTTTTAATCATTTTTATTTATGTTGATTATTTAATACTATTGGGTGATGAGCAGTTGATACACTCATGCAAGGTAGATCTTGCAAAGGAGTTTGAGATGAAGGATTTGGGCCTCCTTCATTATTTCCTTGGATTGGAAATATGGCAGCAGGAAGGTGAAATTTTTGTGTCTCAAGGCAAGTATGCCCGGGAGATACTGGAGAAGTTTCACATGCAAGGCTGCAAGCCTATTGACACTCCTCTTCCGGGAAATTGGAGGAAATAGGATTCTACATCGGCAGAGGTAGTGGATTCCACTGTTTATCGGCAGTTGGTGGGCTCGCTCATGTATTTAGTTAATACAAGACCAGACATATGCTATGCGGTTAACCAGCTTTCACAAGCGATGGTTAAGCCAACCAAGCTCTTTTGGAAGGCAGGAAAGCATGTCCTGAGATATCTCAGGGGCACATCTGAGTATGTTTTATGGTACAGACAGATGGATGAGGTGAAGTTGCATGGCTTCACGGATGCAGATTGGGCAGGAAGCCCAACAGACAGAAAGAGCACATCAGGAGGGATTTTCAGTATCAGATCTATGGCATTTTCTTGGTACAACAGGAAACAAATATCCCTGGCACTCAGTTTAGCGGAAGCATAATACATGGCAGCAAGTCAAGCTGCATATGAGGCTATCTGGATGAGGAAGATCCTGGTCGGTTTGTTTCACATTTGGATCCCATAGTGATACATTGTGATAATCAGAGTTGCATTAAACTCTCGGTTAATCCGGTGTTTCATGATAGATCTAAACATATTGATATCCAGTATCATCATATCAAAGATTGTGTGCAGAGGAAGATCATGTTGCTTCAATACATTCCTACGAAGGATCAGGGTGCAGATATTCTGACGAAGGCGCTCACCAGGAGCAAATTCGAATACCATAGAGGCAGGATCGGGGTGAAGGATAATCCCTATCTTGTTGAGAGGGATTGTTGAGATTCAACAAGATGATGAGCTTAGTGAAAAGAGTCGCCTTCACTAAGTGGGCCCAGAGGCTATTTTTGGCGCAAGTATATTTTTAGACTATGTCTATTTTTAGACATGGTGATCATATTTCAGAAGTTGGAGGATGCTATTTGTGGATGGTTGATCAATTTGGAAAAATAGATGAAATTCTGTTTTTAGAATATTGGGCGAAGTCTCTTTATAGATCGTCTATCTAAAAATAGAAGCGTCGATTATTATTAGCTCTTAATAATAATCCGACAATAAACAACAACTTATTCTCTTGGAGCACTTAGTTTCAGTGCACAGATTTGGAAAATCAGTGGGCTGAGGGAATTACGCAATTCCCAAGGGAAACTGGTGGTTCATGCATGGAGGACTCAGTTAGAACTAAAGTGGAAAAGTTATGACAGAGTTGGAAGAGTAGTTCATGGAGTTGTATTCAGTTCAACTCAGTTAGACTCAGTTGAGCTAGTTGTATCTAGACTAACTGAATGATACACTAGTGAGAGTGGACTGAATTAATTAGTTAATTAATTGACAAATAATAAATCATTAATCAACTGAACAATACAGCAATTAACTACAGTGCATGTCAATTCCAGTGGAGACCCAGTGGAGAGATAGGTGAAAGGGAAAGATGGACTATCTATTGTGACTATAGTGATGCATTGATTGCATCACACACACATTGGAGTTTCCAATGAGGATTGCGCAGTCAAGGCAAGGGTAATTCAAATTCATTCAGAGCTATTCTTCAGCAGGGATTGCGCAGTGGAGGCAGGTTAGAAGGAGGGCAAAGATCGGTGCATGGATTTGCAGATTTTTCCTGATTAGTGTGTGACGATTGATTGTACTAAGAGCTTGATGTACTAAGCTTTGTATGAGATTGTTACATGATCTCCATGATACATAATATATGATAGTTGGGGTTTTCAACTTCAGGCTTTCCCGTTAAACAATTGTGTTATGTGCGATTGTTTTTACTTATGCTTCACATGTGTGTGTAATTAATTTTCTGCAAAAGATTAACAGTGGAATGATTCTGTATTTTACAAGAAGTTAAATATTGTGAGATCAGGGGAATATAGATGTATGCATGCTTAGTGTATACTAATTTCTACACATCGTTAGCTTGATATTATGGCATTTTCCAGAGCAATTTATAGTTCCTCCATTTGCAACCATCACTTGACATTCTGGTGCTGGGTATAGGAAACAATTCAATTCCTTGGCTACCTTACAATGAATAAAATTATGGGTACTACCTGAATCAATCAACACTAATACCTTTTTCTTCTTGATATGTCCTTCTATCTTGAGAGTTTGAGGAGTGGTAATTCCTGCCAATGCATTACACGATATGGTCGGACTCATTTCTTCCTCTTCTAGGGTTGGTTCCCGGTGTATATCCTCTTCTTGTTCATTTTCTTCCTCCTCTTCACAATTTATGTAAAATAATTTATTCTCAGCGCACTTATGACCTTTAGTGTATTTTCTATCACAACTGTAGCAAAGCCCTTTTGCTCTTTTTTCTTCCATTTGTTGTGGTGTCAACCTTGTAGGTTGTGGAAATCTAGGCGTAGCAACACTTCCTTCTTTATAGAAGTGAGTGGTAGGCTTCCTTGTCGCCATAATTTTACATTCAATTTTTCTTGCCAACCTGAATGCCTTCTCCAATGAATCAGGTTCCAAAATGCGAACTTCATGTTGGATGTTATCCTTTAAAGTACCTATGAAGAGATCAATTCTGTGTTCCTCTGGAATATCAGTTACCCTTATATTCAATTTTTGGAAGTCCTCAATGTGCTCCCCCACTAAACCCTTTTGTTTGAGATTTATCAATTGGCTAAAGAAGGTGTTTCTCTTTGTATCCTCATAATGTGCTATCATTTCCTCCGTAAAAATTAACCAAGTGACAATTTTTTTACTGGAGCAAAGCCATTGATATCATACAAATTTATTTTGTTCTAAATGTAAAGTTGTAATGCATACCTTTTGTGTGTTTTGCACATTATTGAGATCAAAATATTGCTCCATCTGTAGTATCCATGTTACAGGATCCTTTCCATCAAACTCCCTCATATCCATTTTTGGAATATGGTGGTTCTTCTCGCCAACATTAGAGTTTATGAAATCACGATTAATATTTATTTTGTTCTCATCATGAGTTTCATCTACTATCTTTTCACCATTAGGAAACATTTTTTCTATCAACTTTTTCAAACCTTCGATGTCTACTTTTAGATCATTCTTCATGTTTTCCATTTTTTCATCGATCTTAACTTCCATGTCATCCATCTTAGCTTCCATGCCAACTTCCATGCCATCCATCTTAGCTTCCAAACCATTCATCTTAGCTTCCACGGCTTTCTTAAACCATCCATTTCATTTTTTTTGCTCTTTTCGATAGCGAAATTTGGTGCACTTGCTCATGGACTTTTGATATCTCATGTTGCATTTATTTGTCTTCATGAGTCATAGTAGAGCCTTCTGAAGGCTTGATGGGTGTTGAGTTCTTTTTAGGAGGCATTTTAGAACTCAATACTAATATCTATGCTCAATAGGCCTTTGGAATCACCTAGAACTGATTTTTCAAAAAAGACTTATGCAATTTGAAAAAAAAATACACACCTTTTTCTTGATTTTGAGGAGCTCGATATTGAAACTGATTTATCTCTGTGATTTGGGATCTTAAATATCTGAAATTTGGCCCTGAAGTAGCACTCTGAATCTTCTTTCGAATGCCACAGGTCTGACCTGATTTGGATTTTTGAAGACAAAGTTATGCCCAATCTCCTACGATGACCTAATTATGAACTAGTTCAGTAGAGTGAACTTGTACGACCTGCCACGTGTCACTGTTTCCTCCTTCAGCTCTGAAATTGACATAGAAAAAAATACAGTCCGTGTACTTGTGGCCACTTTTTACATAATTGCAATCTGACGCTCAAAGAGAGAGTTATGAATATATTACCATGATCACCTCTTTGAGATGAAATTTGGGAGCCTGCAAAAGACCTAAATTCCACAGACCATATCTCCGCAAATATTGCGAACCAAGCTCTGAAATTTTGCGAAGAGCTTCCTTAGGATTGCTTCTTCGCTCCCTAAAAATTTCAGCTTCTGAACCTTTGTAGAAAAAAATTTATAGTGAAAATGCCACAATAAACTGTTTAGGTTAAATTCAGGAGCCTGCAAAAATACCTAACTTCCACAGATCATATCTCCGAAAATATTGCGAACCAAGCTCTAAAATGTTTCGACGATGTTTGTCAGGATTTCAGCTTCGTACTTTAAAAAATTTAGCTTCTGAACCTTTGCAGAAAAAAATTATAGCGAAAATTCCACGATGACCTGTTTGGGGCAGCGAAACCCTAGAATCCAAAGCTCTTATACCAAATGTTGTGAAACCAGCTCCAAAAATAGAAGAAAAGAGATATCAACGCCTTAGAAATAAGCCACTTTGAGGGGGAAACCTCCAATACATTACATGAATGAACAATTCTTGGATGATACAAATTACAAAACCTTCTTTCTATATATAGGAGTCCATGGGGCCACAATGTAATCTTAGTGGGGCCACAATGTAATCCTAGTCGACCTAACAATAATAATTTAAGGGCACAATAATAACAATAAGGGGGTTACACTAACAACAATAAGGGACTATACTAGTAATATAGGTACCTTACACTTTCGATCAAAAATTTGGTAGTTGTGGCATTTCTGGACCACAATAATACAATCTTTGAATAATGACAGCGAAAAATAGCTAGCACACAATCTCTTTTGGGCTGTGGAAAACCCAGACATATGACCACCACACGCTCTAGAGTGGAAATCATTCAAAACCTTTTCAGCCTCTTCATGAGTTATACAACGTCGAAAAAAAGAATCCACACCACGACGATAAATTATGTCCCCAACAATATTGTATTGCTGAGATTGATAACGGATTCTCCTTCGATTTGAACGTGAAAGCTCTGGGCGAAAGGTTTGGGTTTGAAGATACATGATGATATCTCCATACCATGGATATAATGTACTAATAAGAAACAGAGATTCATCTACAATAGGATGCTCTACCACGGTTTCTGTTTCAGTATTGGGAGAATCACACATCAGTTCTACAAACACCAGTGATTTCTTTGATTTAGATTTCTCGAATTCCAAATTAAACTCTTGTAGGATAATAATCCATTTAGAGTATTTTCCCCCGAGTAATTGTTTTGTTAAAATGTACATCATCAAGTTGCAATTAGATATCACAGTTGTCTTTCATAACAATATGTAATGACGAAATATTTGGACAGCTTGAACTGCTGCTAAGGCTAATTTCTCCACATGCAAATATTTAATTTCGGTTGGATTTAGATTTCTACTTAGATAGTATATCACATGTGTGTTGTGAGATTTGTCCTCTTGAACTAGAACCATTCCAATGGTGGAATTAGAGGCTGCTAAATATAAAAAGTAATCCTAGTTGTAATTGGGTGCATGCAATAACTATGCATGGGTTAACGTGTGTTTTATATCATCAAAAGATCGATCAGCAATCTCATCCCAAATAAAAGGAACATTATGTTTCAACAACCAGGTAAAACCTTTTGTTAACTCAGCATAGTTCAGAATAAATAAACGCAGAAAAATTTCTTTCCCTTGCAAATATTAGAGTTGGCGAAGTATGGAAGGAGGAGGTAAATTTATGATGGTCTCAACCTTCGAGGGGTCGACACGAATGCCAACTTTCGAAAAAATGAATCCTAGTAATCATCCTGATTGCACACAAAAAACATATTTGTGCGGATTCAAATGAATCTTGTAATGCCTACATCTTATAAATATTGCTCGTAAATGAGAAGGATGATCATCTCTGTGCAATGGGTGAGCAGGTAAATCATCCAGATAAGGTTGTACAATATGTTTGATATCATGAAAAGCGTAAGACATTGCCCTTTGAAAATTTTCACCAGCATTCTTTAATCCGAAAGATATTTTGCAATAAGCAAATGTCCCCCAAGGACAAATAAAAGTTGTTTTTGGTTTATCAGAAGGGAGTATGTTAATTTGATTATATCTAGAAAATCCATCTATAAATGAAAAAAAATTCATTTTCGGCACAATAATTAATTATTTGGTCGATATAGGGAGTAGGATAATTGTCTTTTGGACATGGTTTATTAATATCCCTATAATCGACACATACTCTTATAGTCCCTTGTTTCTTGGTAACGGGAACTATATTAGATACCCAATATGTTAATGGAATTGGATAAATAAATCCTGCTCGTAGTAGCTTTTCAACTTTAGCTTTAATAGCAGCAGCTTTTTGCAGATGTATCAGATGTAACCTTTGTCTAATAGGTTTGGCATCCGGGTATGTCTTTATTTCATGAATGACAATATTTGGATCGATTCCTGGCATCTCTTCGTAGGACCAGGAAAATATGTCTCGAAATTCTTGAAATAGCGCTTTATATGTATTAATTTTGTCAATCGTACAAGAAGTACATATATGAATGTTTTCAACAATTCCAGGTTTGACTGATATTTCAATAGGAACAGTTGTAGAAATGTTTCCCAAATTAATCTCAGAATCCGAATTTGTAATCGATATGGGATTCTGTGGTTCCTTGACATAATCAATCGTAAAAATAGAAGAAAAATAATTTTCAAACCTATAAAGGTCAAGTAAAAACGAAGATCTATGGTGTAGATCATCCCAGGGTAATTCATCCATAAACAAAAATTCTCGAATACTTTCATCAGTATGAAACACTTGTTGAAAAGGATCGGAAATTGATGTCAAGGTTGAGCTTGATAGTGAAGAAGATTCTTCGGTGATCACATTCACTGGATCAGAATTAGTTGAAAGTGTGTTAGAAAATGACTGTACTGCTTCATATGCCATGTCAAAAGGACTCAAAGGCATCTCTCCATTGAAAGAATCCATTTATGACTCTGAAGGCACTATCCAAATGTCATTGAATGGAATAGTGTTTGATGAAATCATATTGATGTTGGCAATGGTACGCGGTATGTTGGGTGGAGGCATAGAGAAATTTCCCATCAAAGCGGAGTCCTTTACTAAACCTACCCCAACATCTCCATATGGGATAGTCGATTTTCCAACATGATGGATACTGTCTGTAGAAGCTAGGTCGGACGAATAATATGACAGCTGATCGATTTTCACAATCTTTCCTTTATGAGGAAACATGATTAACCGAAAGATGGATGAAACGACAGCAGTCATGGCATAAGACCAACTTCGACCCAAAAGAAGGTTGTAATCTAGAGGGGCGTCAACTACTTCCACATCTAGATTAACAATTTTTCCTTCTACTTCTATAGGTAGCTCCTGGAGTATTCCAAACGGATGGAATCTTCTTCCATCAAAGGCTTTAAGGATTGTCGGAGATTGGTTGAGTGTCGTAGAACCAAGATTTTTCCAACAATTTAATGACATTATGCACGTGGATGCCCCTTCATCAATTACAGTACGAAAAACTCGTTGTTTTTTACTAATACTGGAATCTGAAAAGCCATTTGATGAGGGCGTCTTGGTGTAAAATTTTCTAATTCAAAGACCATGAGGTTAGAATCCTGAGGATCTATAGCTCCAATAGCTAATAAAAGTAATTTCCTTTATGCTGGACATGATTGTAGCACTTCTAAGGCCGACATCACTGAAGGGGAAATCACCAAGTCTTCAACAATGTTGTAGTTCTGAGCAGCTCTCGCATGTGGATTGAAAGCTAATTTTCGAAGTACACCTTTAGCAGGCGGTTTAATTACTACATCAGGATTAGGTTTCTTGATATGAAGTGGATTAGAAATCGAAGGAGATGTGGCTGGTGTTGAATTAGAATTTTCTATCTCTTTACCAGTTACAGTATTTTTACTTCCACAGTCTTGTGATCGTGTCGCAACCATAACCTCAGACATCATTAATAATTTTCCAATCAATTTGAAGAAGATCCTATCATTTTTCTATCTTGAGTAGGAAAAGGATCCTTCAAGACAGTAGGTGTGGGTGAACCTTTGACGAATTTAGAGACCTCGAATTGATGCGGACACTCTTTGGTAAAGTGATCCTTGTCACATATAAGACAAGGATAACGAGGTTTTCGTTTATCATCAGATGGTTAATTCTTTTCGGTTTTCTCTTTGGGAGACAAATTTTGTTTGCTTTTATTCTTTCCTTTCTTCTTATTACCTATTTTAGATTTAGTTGTAAATGAATCTACAACGTGAATGTCGGCAGAATTTTCAAGAGAAGAATCTCCTTTCGGTGAATCTGGTAAAGTTATGATATAAGAAGTAGTTTTTGAAGACTTCTTCTTACTCTTATTCACGCTAACTAAACCAATTACAACATTTGCAGCATGAGACCCTGAAGGAGTTGTAGTTATTTGACCAGGATGTGGTAAGTTAGGAATTTTTTCATATAAAGTACCAGACTGTGTATATACAAGGTCTAAGTATTGAGCTTGAGTAATGACCTGTTGTTCTGTAACAACCCCTCCCTTAGCCACATCTTCAGTGATCTTTGGAAGCAATGATTTGATGAACCATTCTACCAAGATCTAATCCGGAATAAAGACCTTCACTAAACGTCTTCTACCTCTCCATTCATGTATGTGATCTGATATGTACATAGACGTAGATTGTTTTAATGAAGTCAAGAGTTTCGTGCCATTTTTGTATCTGACTGGAAACTGAAAGTGTGTTAATAAAGTTGTTGCTAACGTGTTGAAATTGTTGAATGAGCCATGTGATAGTTCAATATACCATTTTGCAGCTAAACCTATCATTGTTCTCTGAAAAAGTCGGAATCGAATGGAATCATCAATCAAAGAGTTGGATGCACACCAAAGGTGGTAAGCCATGACATGGTTTGAAGGTTCATCTCCTGATTTACGTTCAAACTTAGGAATATCATTGGGAAACTTGTTCGGCATTGGCAGCCAATACGGAAGATAATTGATCGGATCATTCATTAGGCGCGACAAATTAGGTAAATCCAAAGTTGCTATGAATGGATACTGACGGTTAGGGTCCTGCTGAGTAAATTGATAACCTTGTGGAAATATACCAGTACCAGGAGGAGGATATCCAAGATATCCTGGAATAGCCTGTGCATTTGGGATTGGAATGCCTCCCGGATAATCAGGATTAGCCAGAACATATTGGGGTTGAGCTGGTATCTGATACGTGTACCCAGGGTACGGTTGATGTTGGTATACTATATTTTGTGCTACAGGTCCATATTGATATTGCCCTTGATACGGTTGATTAAAAAACTGAGGTTGGCTTGTTACAATTGTACTTGTACCAGGTTGTCCCACAGGCATCTGAACAGTAGTCTGAACTGTGGGTCCAGGTTGTTGTGCAGTGACTACAAGGATTTGTTGTGATACTTGAGGGGCTGTAGAAGTAGGAGCTGCAGAAATTCTAGGGATATGTGTGGTATCTTGAACAGAAGTTGGTGCAACAGTTTGAGGTGGAGTCCTAGGTGTACTCAGACCAGGCTACTGAACAGTACTAGGTGCAGATAACTGTGGTATAACTTGAAGTGTAGATTAGATAGGTTGTTATATTTGACTGTAACCAATTGGCTGACCAGGTTGATTATAGGGTACTTGCACGTTAGGTTGCAAATTCTTTTGAGTTTGTGATGAATCCCACACCGTGTTTACTCCAGGATATGGAGGTCTCATTAAAGGTTGTGCTACATAAGATGGACCATAACCAGGTTGATAATTTTGAACATATGTTTGATAATTGGCTGGATAATTCCCACTAAAAGATTGACCTCCCTGAAAAAATTGTTGTTCTGGGTAGAACTATGGCCCTAAAGGAGGCTGTTGTCCTTGGAAATACAGTTTCCCTGGCATAGGGTACTGTCCTTGAAGAGGTTGCAAACCCTAAATTGAGTACTGCCCTTGAGGTTGATATTGTCCTTGAGGTATGTACTGACCTTGAAGTATGTATTGTCCCTGAGGTATGTATTATCCTTGAGGTTTCCCCCCAGGCAATAAATTTCTACCTTGATGTTGCCCCCCAGGCAGTAAGTTACTACCTTGAGGTTCAGGGTTAGGAATGTTTCCAGACATCATGTAAACTTGTTCTGCGTTCAAATTTTCGGTATGTGATTCATTTGGTCCAGGTGATGGTATAATTTTGTCGGGAGAAGGAGATGCTCCTGAGAAAGTACCAGAAAATGACTAATATCCGCAGGAACAGATGGACCACCATACAAATATCATTTTGGTGATGCATAAAACATGGATGTCTCACCAAACTTGTTTAATGAAGGTCTGTAATTACCTCTTGGTATGGCGTAAAAAGGAATTCGGGGTGGCGAATAGTTTAGACTAGAATTGTGTAGAAAGTCTGTTAACTGAGAATACCAAGGATCTTGTTTGAAAGGACTATAGTAAATCGATTCACTTGGCCGAAGATCTAAATATTCCTGATGTGAAGGAAGAACAACTTCTTCCTATGTGTCTGTAACTTCTCCAATGCTAATGAGACCAGGAGGAAGGTTCTTAGTGATGCGAAACTTCACTCTGGATGAATCAGGACGACTAGCGGTTGGAGTGATGAACTCTGAAGCAGGCTCAGACGTAGTAGGTTCAGTTTCTGGTGTAGAAATTTTAGGCTCAGTAGCTGATAATTCACTAGTTGTGGAAGCAAGCTCAACTAGTTCAGATATTTCAAGTTTTCTTTGAGAATTCTTTATTGTTTGAGGTTGATCTACTTCGTATTCAAGATGAATAATTACTGATGTTTCCTCATGTTCAGTTGATCCAGTCCCTGATGTTTGTCCTTTCTCAGATTTAAGCTTTTCTAACTAGCTTGGTGTGTACTCAGGGGGTTTCCCCTGCATTCTACGGGATTGTCTAGGTAATTCAGCCATGATTAAAAGTTTTAACACACGAAATCAAAGAAAATTTCAATAAAATGTCCTAAAGTCTCTAAGGAAACAATCAAATTGATCACATGCCTACAAAATCTAAGAGAGAAATACACACACAAACAATAGATTCCCACACTAAAAACACTAGTTGGTCATGAAATCCAACATCGTAGAATTATAATGTGGAAATGGTGGTTGGAACAATTACCTTGACAACCTGCTTAATGAAATAGTCTGGTGCAAGTCTCTTCACTTATACCATCTCGAAGTGAAAAGTACCCTCTGAAAAGTCCAAGTGAGTCTAATCAAAATTCACTCCAAGTACAGTGGGACCTTTCCTCCACTGTCACCTTTGGAAAAAGATCCTAAAGTTTATAGCCACTAAGGTCACCAACGGGAACAAATGTACCTGGGGGAATAGTCTATGATCTGATATACACACAAGGGCAGAGTAACTAGATCAATCCCCTTGAAAGCTCCTTGATATAATCCAAGGTTTACCAACAAGTGACCCCAGGCTCCTCGACAATGGTCTATCTGAGGTTTATTGTTTTTAATACGTGCACATCTGCTATCTTTCCCAATGAGATAGGTATGATTACCTCACTGGTTCAGACATGATCTTGCGCTTGACTCTTTTAGGAAGAGCTTCCCAGAGTACAAATGCTACAATTGGATTTTTCCTACCGCAAGATTGCTACTTGTTTGTTTGAATTGTCTTGGAATGTTAGTTACAACCTGTTCCAAGACACTCGCCTAAGCTATGTTGGTGGAAAAGAGCCCTAGAAAATGTAAAATATCTAGATTGATACTATTAAAGCGTTGTTTTTAATTTGGCTGTTTCTTAAGACATAAGTTATGGAAGTGAAACTTCAATGATGTTTAATGACCCAACTCAAAAATACGTTAAATGCATCTAAATGAAAAGTGCAACTCTTTTCTTTTCAATGAATCTTATTTAAGGGAAATATTGAGACATTTAACAATTTTCTAAAGCATCAATTCTTTCATTCCTAAACAAAATCTTTGAAAAGAAGACGATTTCTTGAGAACTCAATTTCATAAAATGATCAATTACTCGTTCAAAATGAAATAATTTATCAATCAGATCAGAAAATACAAATCATTTAACAAACCATTTCCAAAAATAAAACCATATCCAAAACTCCTAAAAACATAAAATTCAAAACCAAAAGAAGAAACTCTAATTTTGAACTCTATCTAGAAAGTTTTGAGGACGTTTTCTCTTAGTTTTTGATCGAACCAAGAAGAATTTATACTTATCTCAGCAGAAATGAAAACATCCAACAATGGTTTAATGTGAAATTCTGGCCTTAACAAGCTAAAAGCTCTTCTAAATTTTCAAATGAAAATGAAAATGAAAATCAATTTTCATAAAAGTAAGGTTTGCAACAATTTTAATGGCTCAGCAAGAAAACAATATCATACCAATAAGCTAAGGTATATGAAGGTTTCTAATATGGAGCAGCAAGAAAGTATGGCAAACACTCACTCATAAAATGCAAATCAGATGAAAAAATCACACAAACACAAAAGTTGTTGAAAGAAGTTCACACATAAGACTTTGACAGTCAAGACAAGTTGGGGCAAACACAGAGAATTTGGTAATTTGGATCCTAAAAAGAGAATTCTTAATTTTTCAAAAAAATTCCACAAGTCCGCAGGTTCTAATGGAGAACAGTGTGGTACCGCATTGTTCTGAACTAAAAACTGTGGAGGCTACCGCACTGTTTTTAAACAAAAATTGCGGAGGCCAGAAAAAGTACCAAAAAAAAAAAAACAGACTTTCTTTTCAGGGATTCTGATAAGTTATCTACCCAACCCAGTTTTAGACTAAACAAAATCAGAAAACTCTTAAAATTCAAAACTGAAAAATAAAAAGGAAAACTAAGTTCTCTCCCTAGTGGAGTCGCCATTTTTTTATGTGGATAAATCCCTCTTGCGGACAAGAGTGATCTCCCTAGTATCCTACGGATAGATAGAAACAAACATACATTTGTAAATCATTTTCTCTAGACTATTTTCAATTCAGAATTATTATAAACAAAGAAAGAGGAATTAAAAGAACCTGCAACATATAATAATTAAGAACAACTAATCTAACCTAGTGATCAAGGAATCTAAGTATTGAATTATACAAATAAGCACAAGAACAACTCAATGAGAAAGGGAGATCCATATGTATCATCTTGAATGAAAAGAGTAACTTTACAACCTAATGCCTTGATGTCGTACAAGTTCCTCCCAGGGTCCTGAACAATCGTTCCTCCTTCAAATTGACAAGCCTTCCTCTCTTTTAACTAGCATGAAGTTATGGACATGAGTGTGTAATAATTCTCTTATCAATAATAACTAGTGTAGAGAGTATGCTCTCTTGAGAATTTGTTCAGCAACTAACATGTATGTCTACAATATACAAGTTACCCTTGAGACTGAAACATGATCTCAATTTATAGGGAAAAGGAGGTAGTTTCAGTTCCATGAAGAGGGGGATGGATTCCCCTCATGAAGGGATTTGAGCTCCATAGACCAAGGGATAATCTGAGTGGAGGGATAAAGCTCGAACTGATCGCGCCTCTAGAAGCTTCCAGTTGGGAGAATATTCGTCCAGCTGGGCTTCTAGAACTTACTTTTTCCTTTATTTAACTGTGTACGGGGATCCGCGGGTTTTATAAGCAGAACCTGCGGGATGTGCCGTAGGCTATAGAACAAATATCTGTGGATCCACAGGAAAGAGCTAGGAAAAGTGCGGAGTTAGACTTTTAAGGGTTTTAATGAGATTTTCTCCAATTCCAAGACTTGGTTTAGGAACATTAGGGTTTTTGACTTCAAAGGGAGCATAATATAGGTAGTGATGAAGTTATATAGACAGTCAGATGTCATGGTGACAAAATAACGTGTAACACCAAGGAAAAAATTTATTCATTTATGTGTGACCCATGTGTGCCTGTTTTTTTTTGCTCATCTGTCCTGACATCTTTCAAAAGTTGAACATCCCATTTTGGCAGTTGATGTTCACTTGTTTGCGAATCTGAATAATCACCATCATTATAAAGTCGGTTGATGTAAATAGATGTTCATCAATCAACTGGAGATTTAGGGGGTGGAGAGTCACTATTAGATGAATTGTTGCTGCTAGGAGATTATGATGAACTTCCAGAAGATTCAGATGGCGTAGTTGAAGTAGATGGGCTAGATGAATCATTTTGAGATGAAGGAAAATAAATATCATACCAAAGTTGTGAACTTGGTTTATTTTGCATTTTTCTTTCCTTTTATCTCCCTTAGTTTCCAATTTTTGTAGAATATTTTCAATCTTTGTGGCACTCTTGATTTTTATTTCATTAAAAATCACATCCCTGCTGACAATAAATTTTCCATTGGATAGAAGTCAATATCCTTTCTTCTCATCGGAATACCCAATCATTGTACACTTCAAACTTCACGAATCAAGCTTAGTTCGTTTTGCTTTTAGAACTAAGGCATAACACATTGAACCAAAAAATTTAAGATGTTTTACTCGAGTTTTGAAACAAAACCATACTTCATAAGGTGTAATTCCATCCAAAGAAACAGTAGGAGACATGTTCGTTAAGTAGACTGCAATATGTATTGCCTCTTCCCAATATATAGGACTTAAATTTTTGAAAGTTAGAATGGATCTTTCCATTCCTAACAAAGTGTGATTCATTCTCTCTGCTACTCCATTTTTTTGTGGAGTGTAGACATTTGTAAGATTTCTTTTAATACCATTTCCCTTGCAATAAGATTGCAATTCATTAGAAGTGAATTCCCCTCCATTCTATGTCCTAAGAGTGATAAAATTATCTTTGACTTCATTCTCAACTAGTTGGAAAAACATTTTAAACTTTTCGAATGCTTCTGACTTTTTCTTCAAAACATAAACCCAAGTCATTCTACTAAAATCATAAATGAAGATTAAAAATTATTTACATCCTCCTAACGAAGTTTGTAGAGGTCCACAAATATCACTATGAACCAATTAGAAACGCTTGTTTTCCCGCCATGAACTTGTTGGAAAAGTCTCTCGACGTTGTTTGTCGTAAATGCAAGCTTCAAATTTTGCATTTTCTTTCTTGAAGGTTGGAAGTCCTTTAACCATTCCCTCTTTTTGAAGTTGAGACAAGCTTTCAAAGTTTAAATTTCCATATCTCACTTGCCACAACCTTAGTGGTGAAATATTTGTACTTGTTGCTCCTGCAACTTCATAATTCTGTGGAATAATTGTTCCTTTCATCCTTAACAGTTTTCCATCTTCATATGTTGTCATGATTGTTTTCATATTATTTTTTATTTATACTTGATTTTGACTATTCCATCCTCCATAACAACTTGATGTCCTGCTTGTCGAATCCTGACTAAAGACAACAAATTCTTCTTGAAAGTTGGTACATACCAAACATTTAAAATTAATTTTTCTCCAATGCCATGAAGATAACCTTTAAGTACACCTTTTCCACAAGGAGTGTGTTTTGTATCATCTACAAGAAATATTGAATTGAGATTTAAATTTTTGAAAATTCCAAAAGAAGTCACGTCGAAAAGTAATATGTTGTGTTTCTCCTGTATCTAAGATCCAAGCATCTTCATAATCACTTTTAAGTTATGAGGAGACTTGTAATGTTGTTTATTCTAAACTTTTATGTGTAGAAAAGACATATTCAGAGCCATCATATTCTTTATCATTAGAACATTGTGTTGTATGTTGATGAAACTTTGGAATTTTTTCAATAGAAGTTCCACAATCTTCATCATAATGACCAACTCTGTTATATCTTCTACAAACAATTTGACTAAAATATATGCCTCTGCCTTAACTCTGTCTGTTGGCTCTTCTTTGTCCTCTGCTTTGATTTTGTCCTCTGCCTTGACTTTGTCATGTTCCTTGATTGTTTCCTCTACCTTGAAAATTACCTCTACCAGAATGGTTTCCTCTACTAAAGTTGTTCCCTCTGCCTTGACTTCTACCACAAACTTGCCCACTATGTGCTCCTGGATTTTGGTTTATGTGCCATCTTCCTCTATGTCTAGAACTGCCAGTTGAAGATTTACTATTGTTAGCTTCTGTGAAGAAGACATCTTCCCCAATTTGTTTCTTCTTCCCAAAAGTTTTGTCCTTTTGAGCTAGAATTTCACTTAATTCATCAAAATTTAAATTATCTAACTTTCTAGTTACTTTTAGAGTTTCCAAAAAATGAGTATATGAATAAGGCAAACCATCAATCAAAATTGCAGTCATGAAACTATCATCCACTGCTAGAAATCCAACATTTAGTATCTCCTACTTAATGTTCTTAAGTCTAGAAATATATTCAAGTACATCTCCTCCTTCAATCAATTTTTGTTGGAGAAACTTCAATTGAAGATCAACTTTCTTAGATTCAGGTTGTGTATCAAACAAATATTTAAATGTTCTTAAAGCATACTATGCATCATAAGCATTTTCAATGTGAACATACATCTCATCATTAACTGAAGATTTGATTAATGCTAATGCTTTGGCATTTTTTATCTCTCATTTAGCTAATAAAGTTGCATCTATAGATTTATTTAGTTTTACATCACCATCACATACATCTCGCCAAACTTCATTATAAATCAAAGTTTTTTCAATGAGCCTTTTCCATGTCATATATGTCTTTGCACCTTCAAGTTTGTCAGATTCATAAATAAATTTACCAGCTTGGACATTGTAAAATTAAATATATGCACCAAGATGGATCAAGCACTAGAAAAATAAGATGAGAAACACACCATATGCAAAACGCCACACAAAAAACTATCTATCGGCGCTTGGACTTAACCCTTGTATAGTCGTTAAAGAATAAAAATGACTGGGCTTTGCACTTGGATCTAGTCAATTTTTCTGAGATTTTTACAAAGAAACTTTTGAAATTTGATTGTTTACAATGCTCTTGCAAACTCTGCCTAAAAAAAAAAAAAATCTAACCCCCCACCCCCTCCCTCAAAATAAAAACTTACCTTGACTTACAATTTAATCACCCCAAATTTTCAAATTGCAAAATTACACCTTATCTCTCCAAATATTACAAAAATTACAATAAAATGCACCTTGTTACTCCAAAATTTACAAAATCACACCATATCACTCCAATCATTACAAAATTAAAAATACACTTTATCTCTCCACAAATATTACAAACCCCTTATCACTCGAAAATATAAATACAACAATAAAAAATTTTACATAAAAATATATACCTTATCCATCCATCAACATTTCTTTTCTCTCCAAATAAAACACTCCTCTCTCCAATAAATTAACACTCATCACTTATTACCACTTTTCCATTTTATTTGTTAAATTCAAGTACTATGTCTGTTGATCAAACTCTCAATCAGATATCACTATAAGGTTTAGTACAATGGAGGACAAAAGCTTTGTATTTGCTGTGTTGCAGAGAGTCAAAGCAATAAATGGTAAGAGATTCTCTGAAATAGTCGCTACAACAGGCCTTACCAATGTGTATGTTGCCCAAATCTTCAGATGCCAAGCTTAATTGAAACCTGAAATCATGGCCTCTTTATGCTCAATCATTCCTCAGCTTGACTGATCTAAAAATGGGTGGATAAATTTTTATGCCTTTCAATAACCTCCCACTCAGTTAATCAAATTAAGATCTACCTTATTCTTGACTGTGAGGAATTGAACACTTGAAACAAGTGTATGTATTTTAAACTATTTTAATCCTTTATGTATGAGGAATTAAAATTTCGTTTATGCTGATATTAAGCATGTACATCAAACATAAAGTGTAGCAAAAAAGCATCAACACATAACAACAACTTTTTAAAAAAAAATTCTCCCGAATATCGTGGGCTACGTCTCCTTGAGCCTATGTCAACTGACTTGGCTCTTTGGGATTCTGATGACAAATATATTTCACAAGTAAAAAATTAAATCCAATGGTTATTTAGGTTGTACCATTGGGTTTATAATATCATCATACCCCTGGAATGGCTGTAAATTCGCTGAAAATAGAACTAGGCTTCTTTTGACTTGACCTCTTTCGGTGCCCTTAAGCTTCCCTGAGATTCTCTTTGGAAAAAACTCCCTAGAAGTCCTTTTCTGTCCTTGAAACCTCACCTACTGTCTCCAACACATATCATACCTCCAAAATAGACTGATCATTTGCTCAAAATGAGCTCTAGCTCTCTAATCTAGGCCTCCATCCACTATTGGCCCTAGGCTGCCTGAAACTTCCCTGTGGATTCTCGACCTTCAGAAGTCTCCAAATGGATTTTAAAATCCCTTCAATGGATTCATAATGTCCAAAATAGTCATAATAGACTATTCACTTGTTGAAATTGGCCTCCGGCTGCTCCGGTTACGCCTCCAACCCCTGGTGGCACCCCTTGGCTCCAGGTTCACTGAAAACTTCTATGAAGCATCTCGACCTCCAGAGGTCTTCAAAAGCTTCTTAAAATCCCTCCAATGGATTCAGAAGGTTCAAAATAGTCATAATAGACTATTGGTTTCTTGAGAATGGATACTGGCTGCTCTGGATAGGCCTCATTCTCCTGTTGGCACATGGTGGCCCTGGGAACTTACTTGAAGAATCTAGGCCTTTAGAAGTCCTCTACTGGCTCTGGAAACCTCACCATTAGTTCTATAATGTCTGAAACATTCAAAATTGACTATTTTATTCCTGAGTAAGGCCTCTAGCTACACTGGCTAGGTCTCATTCTACTGCTGGCCCCTGGTGGCCCTAGTGGCCCCTATAACTTCTCTGAAGAAAAATGATGCTCCGAAGTTCTCTTATGGATCTCCAACCCTCACCAATGAGTCTGGAATGTCCAAGATAGCTAAAATTGACTATTCACACTCTCATAATGGTCAAATCTTGCTCAAGATAGAGCCTAATCAATTTTTGTCCAGTAACTCCTAGGAACACTCCACTAATTGCAGGAACTTCAGTTTAACTGAAGTTATTTCGGAAAACTCTGCCATATAAAATGCACCTCCAATATCTTCCGCTAGGATAACCGTCAGAAATAAAAGCTACGGTTAGTATTTGGGCACAGGCCCCAAACTATGCGGTTACGGTTAGCATTGGAGCAGACTCCAGGTGTGAACTGTGGTAACAGTCGTTTAAACCAGAGTTAAATCCTTCTAACAGTCAGAGCAACCTTCATATGTGACAGGTTTTAATGGTTATAAAAAATATTTGAAGACTACGGAGTATTAACGTAGTGCCAGTGGTTTTAGCCCTTAGGCATGGGCGACGGCCATATGGGGAGGGGGTTGGCCCCCTCGAGCCCCTAAAATGTATTTTTTCCAAACCTTAAGTTAAACCTGAAATTTATAAGGTTAAGAAACAACAGATATCAGAGATGGTAAGGCGCGGGCCTGGCAGGCACGAGGTTGCGCGATCGACTCCGGTGAACCCAAACAAAATTTTATTCAAATTTCTTGGGCCACGTGGTAGCCTCTGGGCCTGCCACGTGGCAGCCTGTGATTGGCCCAAAAAAAACATCATACAGTCCTACTACCAATAGAACTGGGCCATTTGTCACAATTTAGTTGGCCCTAAAGGAATATTCTGGGGAATATTTTGAGGAATATTCCTTGGAATATTCTTTTTGCTGACTGGTCAATTGTCGAAAATTGCACTTTACTGGACTTTTCAAATCGCAATAACTTCTTCATATGGTGTCAGATTTTTAGACCATTCACGACATCAGAATCAGGAAGATGAGATCTATTCGGTCGCTCAGGTTCGACATGCTTTCAAACACTTTGAAATTTGAGTTATCACTTAGGTCCTTGATCCAAATCATATCAATCATTTGGACCCCAGAAGACTGATTACATGTTTAGTAAATGAGAGTACAACACCCTCACAATTCCAGCCTCCTTACACTTTGCCTTCCTTGGCTAGTGACTTTAAGCCCCAAATCGAAGGTAGTCAACACTTCACTTCTTGAATGCTCTTTTCCTCTTGTCAAGAATTGTATCTTCCTTGAACTCATTCAGAAATTTCTGGCGAGAAATTTTCAGTAGAAGGTAGTTGAACATCATGTCCTTGATCATCGATCCAAGGTAGCTCAAACAAACATAATTTTCCAACAGAAATGCATACATGACTGAAATTTTCATATGTACAAATGAATATATATCTCACTGATTTAAGAAGTCAAACCACTTCTTACCAAGCCACTCCCATGGCGATTTTTGCTGCTGAAAATATTCTTCATGTGAAACATTTGTTCTCACATCAATGATGGAATATTTGGTTCCAGTTTCGCTAGTCTTTTTGTCCTCTTTCTTCGAATGCTTAGGATGATTAGTCAGATGCAATGTCCAACATTGGGAGATGACATGTCCCTTTCTCTGGCAATGTGTGCAAATCTTTTCCACCTTCTGAGCAAGTTGCCTTCGCCTCAACTGTTTCTTGTATGCCTTCATCCTCTTCCAGCATTTTGAAACTTCATGGTTACACAAACCACAGTAGGAACAACAACTCTTTCTTCCTTTAATGCATGCAGATTTTCCATGCTTTATAGAAACGTAATCAACTTGACTATGGGAAGAATTATACCTCAAATGTTGCTTTGCATGTCCATTTTTTTTACCTTCATGAAGAGATGAACTTGTAGAGGTTCCAACTCTCTTTTGAAGACTAACATTAGTGTTCATGTCTTGATAGTTGTCAAAACTCTCTTGCTCTCCATAAGCTGCATGTACATTAACATCTTACTGCAACATAGGCTTCAAACATTGGCATTCAACTTGAAAAAAAACTTGACATGTCTATGGTTTAGAACTTGCAATAAAAATTTTCTTTAAAGTTGTCTCAAATGCCTTCATGGCTACAAAGTTTTCTCCATAAGATTGAACATATCCTAGACCAAACTTCTTAGGCCTCTCCTCAAACAAAATAGGATCAATCATGCCTTGTGCATGTTTTCCTAAACCCTTGCCTTCATAACCCATTTTTAACATCAACTTTGACCCTATACCTCTAGTGTGCTTTTCAAATGAACCTACACATCTATCTGAAGAGGAAATTGAAGACAAATTTGAGTGATTTACCTCTGCTTAAAGCATGTTCTTGGTTAAGGGCTCTTGGGCATGATGGAGCTGCATCTGCATCTCATGAATTCTTTGAAGAAGTCCTTATTTCTCTTGCTTCATAGCAACCAATTGCTCATGAAGTCTAGTGCTTTATCTTCCATCTTCATACATAATTTGCACCATATCCTTTAGGATGTAGAAGTCTCGCTTCATGTCTTCATCGAAGAATCTTGTGAAGGAGGATGATTTTGAAACCTCACTTGAAGAATTTGTCATCATAATGTCAATGAACTAAATAACTTTAAAAAAAATCACAAAGCTTTCAAAAATAATTGACAAAGCTTCTTAGCAATATGTTTGTAGATTCAAGCTCTTTTTCAAGCAGCCTTTTTGCAAACAATCTTCAAGAGCCTTTTGCATACAATCCATTTTATGCTTCAACGGTTGCCTTGAGGTCCTTTGGGTAAGGAGAATGATTTCAACCTTCTCTCCTTCCTCTAGCAAACTCAAACTTGTAAGCATTAGCCAATTTGCAAACAGTAAAAATTCTTTGCACTATTAAACACTTTCAAGTCAAACAAGCAACCTAGTGCTCCGTCTAGCAACCAACCTAGTGCTCTGATACCATCTGATCTGAAAATGGGTGGATAACTTTTTATGCCTTTCAAGAACCTCCCACTCAGTTAAACAAATTAATATCTAGCTTATTCTTGACTGTTAGAAATTGAACACTTGAAACAGGTGTATGTGTTTTAAACTGTTTTAATACTTTATGTGTGAGGAATTAAAATTTTGTTTATGTTGATATTAAGCATGTACAACAAACATAAAGTGAAGCAATTAAGCATCAACACATAACAACAAATTTAATAAAGGATTTCACCTTAATATCGTGGGCTACTTATCCTTGAGCCTATGTCAACTGACTTGGCTCTTTAATATTATGATGAAAAATATATTTTACAAGTAAATACTTAACTCCAATGGTTACTTTGGTTGTACCATTGGTTTTATAATATCATCATACCCCTAGAATGGTTGTAAACTCGCTGAAAAATAGAATTAGGCTTCTTTTGAATTGACCTCATATGTCGGTGCCCTTAAGCTTCCTTGAGCTTATCTTTGGCACAAACTCCCTAGAAGTCCTTTTCTATCCTTGAAAACTCACCTACTATCTCTAGCACATATCAGACCTCCAAAATATACTGATCATTTGCTCAAAATGAGCTCTAGCTCCTGAATCTAGGCCTCCATCCACTGTGGGCCCTGGGCTGCCCGAAACTTACTTGTGGATTCTCAACCTTCAGAAGTCTCCAAATGGCTCTGAAAATAACTTCAATGGATTTATAATGTCCAAAATAGTCAGAATAGACTATTCACTTACTGAAATTGGCCTCCAGCTACTCTGATTACGCCTCCAACCCCTAGTGGCACCCCTTAGCTCTGGGTTCACTGAAAACTTCTCTGAAGCATCTCGGCCTTCAAAAGTCTTCAAAATATTCTAAAAATACCTCCAATGGATTCTGAAGGTTCAAAATAGTCATAATAGACTATTTGTTTGCTGAGAATGGATATTGGCTGCTCTAGATAGGTCTCATTCTCCTGCTAGCACATGGTGGCCCTGGTGGCTCGGGAACTTCCCTGAAGCATCTCGATCTTCATAAGTCCTTTACTAGCTCTGAAAACATCACCATTAGTTCCAAAATTTCTTAAACATCCAAAATTGACTAATTGATTTCTAATTAAGGCCTCTAGCTACCCTCACTAGGCCTCATTCTGTTGTTGGCCCCTGGTGGCCCTAGTAGCCACTAGAACTTCTCTGAAGAAAAATCATGCTAAGAAGTTATTTGATGGCTCTGAAACCCTCACCAATGAGTCTGGAATGTCCACGATAGTCGAAATTGACTATTAAGACTCTCATAATGGTCGAATCTTGCTCAAGATAGAGCCTAATCAATTTTTGTCTAGTAACTCCTAGGAGCACTCCACTAATTGTGGAGAACTTTAGTTTAACTGAAGTTATTTTGGAAAACTCCACCATATAAAACGCGCCTCCAATATCTTCCACCAGGATAACCGTTAGAAATTAAAGTTGCGGTTAGTAGTTGGGAACATGCCCCAAACTATGTGGTTACGGTTAACATTGGAGCGGAACTCCAGGCATGAACTGCGGTAACAATCGTTTAAACCGGAGTTAAATCCCCGTAGCTGTCGAAGCAACCGTCGTATTTAACTCCACCATGTGACAGATTTTAACGGTTATGACAAATGTTTGAATACTACGGAGTATTGACGTAGTGCCAGTGGTTTTAGCGCTTAGGCATGGGCGACGACCATATGGGGAGGGGGATGGCCCCCTTCAGCCCCAAAAATGTATTTTTGCCAAACCTTAAGTTAAACCCGAAAGCTATAAGGTTAAAAACTAGTAAGGTGCGGGCCTAGCGGGCATGAGGTTGCGCGATCGACTCTGATGAACCCAAACAAAATGTTATTCAATTTTCCCGGGCCACTTGGCAGCCTCCGGGCCTGCCACGTGGCAGCCTAGGATTGGTCCAAAAAAAACTTCGTACAGTCCAACGACCAATAGAACCGTGCCATTTGTCACAATTGGGTTGGCCCTGAAGGAATATTTCAAGGAATATTCCCCAAAATATTCCAAGAATATTCCCTAGAATATTCTTTTTGTTGACTGTACAAATGGCCAGTCAAACCTGGTCAACTGTCGAAAATTGCAGTTTACTAAACTTTTCAAATCGTGATAACTTCTTCATATGGTGTCGGATTTTCGAACCGTTCGCAAATTCGGAATCAGGAAGACGAGATCTATCCATTCGCTCAGGTTCAACACACTTTCGAACACTATGAAATTTGAGCTATCACTTAGGTCCTTGATCCAAATCTGATCATTGACGATACACATATCGAAGCCATGATGTGCCCTCTGATGCGCTCTTATGATCCCAACCTTTTGCAGGAGCCTGTTGTTTATAGATTACACAAGGTTGTTATGAATTTTGGATAAATCATCAAGGAGATCATCAATGGGGGATTCGTAGATTTCAAGGGGAAATTTTCAGTTGTGCCATTGTTTGCTAAAACTTTATGTTCCAGATGGGATGGTAAAGCCCAAAATCTTTCAAGGTTGAGGTGTGCACTTGCAGAACCAATGAATAAAGCTGAAAATAAACATTTTTTCATGAGATTTATGAGCAACAGGGGCACGGTCCTTGGTATGGTAATCTCAGGTGTCGAGTTAGTGACTTGAAACCACTTATCAAAAGTGGATTTCGAGGCATTACAAGGGGAGAAGGGAGATGTTGTGTTGATGCTTCACTTTTCCTATGGAGTCGTGAAGAAGGAAATCCAAGCCTATGCAGTTTGTGCAGGTTCCCGAGTAATCGAACTTCATTTTCCAATTCCGGTGTCATCAAAAGAATAGGTCATTGTGAAATTTAGGAAGGATAGTGCTAACTATTCAAATGCACTATTGAAATTATTTCACTGGTGGCCCAAAAACTATATTTGCCGTAATTAACCACAATCTCCAGATTTTTTTATTTTATTTTTAATATTGATAATTTTCAGAATTTAAAAATATATTGATAAATTTGAATATTTAAAAAAAAAAATTAAAAAAAATAAAAAAAAATAAAAAAAAAAATAAAAATACTGAAATCAAATTTCTTTCCTTTTACAAAAAGCTAAAAAAATTGCAAACCAATTAACCACTTGGTAAATTTTTCCAAAATCCTATAGAGTTGAAAACTCCTTCACATCAGCTGCACCACTGGAGCTCTGATACCACAATAATAACAGAAGTGTCCTCAAACGCACAAATTTTATTAACAAGGAAAAGAAAAATTACATAGAAAATTTGCAAGAGTTTACAAATGAAAACTCAACACTCTTGCAAGCAGGAAAATGTGCTTTAAATAAGCCAAATTTCCTAACCTACTTTAGTTATGGATCACTTATTTAATTAACAAGTATCCATTTACATTAAATGTTATCCTAACAAATCTACTAATTATTTTCCTAAATTGGAGCCTAAAAAACGACACCTTTCTAGATGCCTCTTTTTTTTCAACAAATCACTATTCTAAAAAGTCTATGATATTTAATTAAATATTCTATTCTAACTATTAAACTAAGATTTTTGTATTTTGGATCATCTAACAGTGACTCTGATGAGACTATGTATTGTACGATCAAAGGTCAAAACTTGGTTGTCGTTCTTCGTTATGTTAGCGACGTAATCATTACAATCAATCATGAAGAGTGCGTCAAGCAGGTGAAATAGGAACTTCAAAATGACAAACTTGGGGCCACTTTGGTACTATCTTGGAGTAGAAGCTTCACAACAACATAATCAATTCTTCCTTATTCAAACCAAGTATGTTGTAGAATTGTTGAATTTTTTTGGCATGGAAGACTATAACCCTCTCTTCCTCCTATCGAGAAAAGCATAAAACTTTCAAAATTTGAGAAGGGGGGGATTGGTGAATAGTACAAGCTATAGATGGATAATTGGAAGTCTCATTTACTTAATGAATACTCATCCAGATTTTTCATATGTAGTAAACATTCTTTCCAATTCATGCAGGCACCTAGGGAAAGTCACTGGAATGTCGTAAAAAGGGTCCTTAGGTACATACAGAGAACAAAAGATTCAAGGGTTACCTCCAAGAAGAACATCAACTTTGCATTTGTTGCATATTTATATGCATATTTTTTAGGTGATATTGATGACAAAACATCAACATCATGTTATTTAATGAATATGGCTTTAGCAACAATTTCTTGGATTGTAAAAAGTAGGCAACAATAGCAAACTCTTCAATAGAGGCGTAATACATTTTAGCCTAGGAAGCAACATGTGAAATTGTCTGGCTACATGGAATTTTGCAGGATCTTGGTTGTTATTCAAGAACACCAACTACATTATTCATTGATAATCAATCAACAATAAAATGGCCAAGAATCCAGTATTTCATAATAGGATCAAGTACATCGACACCAAGTATGTGACTTCATCAAAACAAATCAACAATAGTACCATCAAGCCATAATATTGTCTATTTGAAGGTCAAACTTTAAACATTTTCACCAAGCCATTTGGAAAAATAAAATTCACCAAGTTTAGAGAAGAATTTGGCATTTGTAAAACTAAAATGTAGGATTAAAAGGGGGAATGTTAACCTCATAATCGTAAAGTTTCTTTAGTTAAGTAATTTTCCTAATACAATAAAGATTCTATAATGTATTTCTCTTGGAAAAAATAAGTTAATTCCAAAAACATTATATTCCTTAGAAGATAAATAAGCCTTATTGTATCTTTATCATAGTAATCATTCTTGAGTTGTTGATAAAAAACACATGACATATTGAGAGGAAAATAGAATATATATATATATATATATATATATATATATATATATATATATATATATATATATAATCTCTCACCCTTCCTATAATGTTTTGTTCTTTAATTAATAAAAAAATTATGTTTTTTTCTTTAATTAATAAAAAATTATGTGTTTGAAAACATTTTTACTAAGGTAAATGTCTATCTTCTCCTTTCACTTGTATCACTTTTATAGGAAAGTGAATTAAATGTGATATTATTAGATTATCTCATTAATTATATAATTTACATTATAAATCAAAATTAATTAATTAAAAAAAAATATGAAAAATTATTATAAAATAACTTTTTAATTTATTAATGTTTTGAAATCCTTCAAAATAAATTATAATATTTAAAATATATATATATATATATATATATATATATATTATTAAAAATAATATGAAGAAAAAGAATATCTCAACGAGTATCAATAGTGTGGAAAGCAAGTGAGAGTAGAAATAGACATAGACATGAAAGAAAGCGAAAGAAGAATGGAGGTAAAGAAGGGGAATATGAAAAGCCATCGGACAAATACTCTGATTTATGTGTGGCACCATGATTGGGGAATATTTGATAGGGAGAATCAGTAAGCAGCGAGAACCCATTTATGCGGCATGTATTGATATGTTTTGGATAATCACCTTTATAAGATAAAAGGAAGGCCTTTATGGTTTATGTAATAGGATAAAAAGTGGGCCTTTATATTATTTTATGTTAATGATTATAATATTAAGAGTCTTTCATAGCTTTTAATTAAATAGTTTTTAATGATTCTAAGAATGTCTTTGAGTGGTTTGGTATGTGTTACTTCACTCAAGTGAATATTTCATTTGGATAATTAGGAACAACCTAAAGAGAAACAAAAATTTATATTAGAAATAAACCAATATAATATTTAAGAAAAAAATAAGTTTATTTTTTTAAATAATTTAAAGAAAAATTTTATATTCAAAATTTAAAGATGGTTTAAAGTTAAATTTTTGAAATCAAATTTTCAAAATATAATTAAGAAAAATGAAATACAATTTGAGAGTAAGTTTATAGATATTTAACTTGTATATATTTGAAAGAAATTGAATATTATTGAGAAAATTTGAATACAATTTATAAGTGGGTTATGGATATCTAACTTGAATGCAATTAAAGTGAGAGCACCTTAAATAAAATTAAAAGTCGGATTGTGCATACCCAACTCAAATGTAGGGTCAGCCATGAATTTTTAAAACCAAATTTTAAGAATATAATTAAGAAAAATGAAATACAATTTGATAGTAAATTTTTATATATTCAACTTGGATGTACTTGAAAGAAATTAAATATTATTGAGAAAAATTGAATACATTATAAGAGTGGGTTATGGAAATCCAACTCCAATAAAATTAAAGTGAGAGCAACTTAAATAAAATTAAAAGTGGGATTGGCATACCCAACTCAAGTGTGGAGTTAGTCATGATCAAGATGAAAGTTGAGTGGGTTTATGGATAACTAGCTCATAATGGGTTTGGCCCTATTTACAACATTCCCCTTTACTATGAATAAGGGACCTTGGAAAGAAGGCATTGTATCATAACTTCCCCACTTAATGTTGAATGTAGGCTATGTAGTGAAGATACGACCTTCCTTGAATACCATGCCTCCCGCAACAACATGGCTCCACAATTTGGTGAGGGTAGCCTCTAATAGAGGTATAAAAGAAGGATCCACTAAAGCTTGATGGTCTATTGAAGGTATATAGGGTGGCACAAGCTAATGTAGAAAGAAAAAAATTGCTAAAATATGATAAGATTCATCTATAGAATCATATATAAAAATTAGTAAGATGTATCTCACGGACCTATGAGTAAAAATTGCATTAAAGAAGGTGAAAATCACTTAGCTTTCCCTCAAAAGCAAGTGGTCATAGGCATGAAAATGTCTCTATGAACTGACTCTATCAGTTGAGAAGTGTGCCATATATCACAATAAAAGGAACCATCAACTATAAAACCACTAACTTGCAAAACACAAAGAATATCTCCAAATGTGGTGGGGTCAAAGATGATATCATCACAGCATGAAACTGATAAGGTCCAACATGCAGGGTGCAATGTCATATGTTCACTATAAAGAGATTCCAACATGTCCAAGAACAACTAGAGGAAGCCTTCCCAATATATTTAAAACATTCATTAAAAATATCCAATAAAAAAATTGATCTAAAGAAAAACTCTAGAAAATAGATGGTCAAAATTCTATCTATAGTCATTAAAATTTGATAATATTTCCCACTAGTGGTCTCATATGTGTTGATAAACTCATAGAGCATGTTAGAGAAAGAAAGGATGATCCAAAAAAAAAATCCACCTAGAAATTCTTTGAGTCAATGTTTGGAGTTAGCCCATGTAGGAAGCCTTAAACATAGGGTGTGTTAGTGTTTTTGTGGCAATGGAGTACCAAATAACACCTCCTTAACAATTGGTTGTTCCCTACAAAGGATCACAAAGATAATAGGTGTTGTTAGTGGATAGACTTAAACAAAGCAAAGCATTAAAATTAGTGGAAACAATGCATCTACAAACATGAACTTAAACAAAAGAGACAAATACAAACAATACTCAATGGAGCAACAAGTAAACCCAATAATGGAAAAAGACTCTCTTTATTGACTATTGGTGGTAGAAGAATACTATAGAATACTAAAAACACTTGCAGAGAATCCTTTGAGCTATGGTTCTCAAATATCCTCAACAAGGAGGTCCATTTCCTTGGTCTCTTTGCAAGATTCTCCTCTCTCTCAAAAGAAGTGTGAAGACTCTCCAATGGTGGACTCTTCTGCTCTCACTAAGATCTTGGATTGCTTAGAAGAAATATGGCCAACATGCTAGTGATCTCACTTCCTTTGCTTCAACAATGAAATGTGGTGTTGCTCTAATATAAATTTGGTCAGCATAACAATGTCTCATCATTTGCTCTTCCCATGGCTTGTTTACATAGAAAAATTTGAACCCATCTTCCCTCCCTTGGTTCAAGAGTGATAGTGACCCAAGAGTAGGGCAAGATGATTCCATTGAGGGTTACATTTCTTCAGGGCGACCTCAAGTCGGTTTTCCTTGACTGGCCATGTCAGGGAATCCCCTCACCAAGTGTTGGAAGTGGTCCTAGAATGTTGAGTTTTCCCTTCCTTCGACCACATACTTTTCGAAGAAAAATTCGTCGGTCGCACATTTCCATCTTTTTCTGGTATGCAGTCAAAAATTTCCTCTTATGACCTTCGGAAAAGTTAAATTTTTACTATTTCCATGATGCCTTCAGTTGGAAAATTTGTTCTTGTACCTTTTGCTAGAAAATTTCTGATGTATTTTGCAGTGTACTATTTTTTAGTGTTAACAGCTGCCCCCTGATGTATGAGGTCTAAGAGAAAGCGAATAGCCAAAATACATCATGTTTTTATGTTTTGTCAGAGATTTTTCATAACATCTTTGAGAGAGAGAGAGAGAGCAACTTTCTTCGGAGATCAGTAGGGTAACCCCTTGACTGAGGAGAAAGGGTAACCATGCTTTGTAGGAAACCTGAGTAATAAAATAAGAAATGTTTCTACAAGGCGGCATGTTGGCATGCTCGTTATGAAGACTAGTTGTTGGGCGCAACCCAACTTGGCCTATATTTTGATGAAAACTCCACATTTGAAGAGCGGAGTGCGAAGTGGACCGCACAATGGAGCATGTTAGATATACTATATGGTTTCTTATGGGCTTCGGGGTGGGTCGAAGCCCCTCCTTTTTGTAACGGGTTTCGGGCTATAATTATTTGTTTTATGGAGTCCATGGTATTTGGACCATGGTATTTTGTCAATGTAATATTATATAAAGGGATTTAATGTTATGTTTTGAGAGATCATCATGACCAAATATTATTCTATGTTTAAGGGATAGTTTTAACATGTAGTTTGTAGCGAAGGGAAGGCTCTGCAGCTAAGTGCGCAGAGACCTTGGAGGAGTCTACAGCTTAGTGCGTAGACCACCTGCAGTTGTGTGCATGGCTCAGAGAGATTATTGTAATCGAAGATCCATCTTAATAAAGAAGCAAGTTTTGGGATTATATTTTGTGTTTTATGTGTTTTATGTGTTTTTTGTACTTATTTTCTTAATATTTGTTATTGTGAAGTAGTTTTTTCAGTTATATGTTAGATCAACGCAGTATTTGTATATGACATGATGTTATGTGATTAAGTGAATTTTTCAAAGTAATTTATGAATATGTAAGGTAGAAAACATAAGAATACCACATTGCGTAGTCCCTGAAGGCTGCAGAAACCTGGTTCTGCAACCACCCATATTCACTTTGGGTGAGACTGCAATTTGCTTGCAGGTCGTTGTCGAAAGGGCCAGTGATCAAGAGTTTTGTTGGTGCGCAGTAAAGAGCGGACCTGGTTCAAGTCCCAAATGAGACAATAAATGGTTTTGCTGCTGGGACCGGGATATGTTTGAGGGATAAGTGTATGTGGCACCCGTTGAAGAAAGAAATTCAAGATTGGAGAGTCCATGAGGAGCAGTGCAAAATTTTATTCAGATCATTTCCTGGTGAATTGTACAAGTGGGTATCGAGGTTGACTAAAAGGAAGGATTTATTTAAGAACGATGAACCTACAGTGTGGACTCCTGATTTGATACAGTGACTTAAAGGCACTAACAACAAGATCTCAAGGGTTGTCGATTTCTAGATTGATAACATCTTGGGCGGTTTCATTATTGAGTTCGCAGTAGACTCGACTGTGTCCTACAGCAAAGCAAAGTGAATATTTTTCAAAGGACCGCGAGGTAAGTACTTGAAATAATTGAAACTCTGGGTTAAGATGCTTCTATGTGAAAATGGAATTTTACGGATGCAATTAGATTGCTAGTTTACTTATGTTTGGAAGAAGAAGTAAATATGAGCAAGAAATTGGTACAACGTGAAGTGGAAAAAGGTATAGAGTAGATACCAGAAAGAGATATCACGAAGAAGACCCAAACACCTTCATAGAGACTAATTATAGTCCTCTGCTAAGTGAATCTGAAGGTGAAAAAGAAGAAAACTACCCAGAGAACTCCCAAGAAACTTTGTAGTATACCCCTTTCTAACCTTAGAGTTCATCGAAGCCATAATCCAGTAGTATTTAGGGAGTTAGTGGTCTCCCTGTTCCCCCTACCCCTCCTACCCCCCATCCCCCTACCCCTCCTACCCCCCATGCCCCTCCCCCTCCCCCTTTCACCCCAAGAAGAGGTATAGTTGATGATATTAAGCTACATGTCTTAAGAGCATCCAGAACAATTTTGGTTTCTAGCCAAATTTGTATGGACGGCCAAGCAGATCAATGATGAAAATATAAGGAAGACGCAGCTCGTTATGATGCTGCGAGATAGAGCACTGAAATGGTACATGAAGTATTTGACTATCAGACATTAAGAAATCATTCATACAAGAGTTCAAGAAAACTACTGAGTCTGTTTGGGAGTTTGATCAAATATTTAAGGTGTTATTGCATCAATTAAGCTTCAACATACCTCCACAATAGAATAAAGAATGGTTTATAGATGCATTTCTACTGCATATCAGACTCCGACTGGATTTATAGGACCAGTTTCCTAATAACTAAATGGGTTGGTAATGGAATGATTAGATGAGTGGAAAATGGAACTAAAATAACTAAAATAATTTATCTATTTTAATCTATAACTGATAAATAATTCTAAAACTTAGCCTGGGTATCAAATATTAATACAACTTCAGAATTGTTTCAATCAAATCAATAACCATGAAAATGTATTATAATTCAACTGAAATATGCAGCATCAAATAATGATAACTTTGTTTAAGAAATTAAACAAAGTTATAATAACACATTGTACTCATCATTTTATATATCATTTGTATACACTGTGAAAGATGAAATGTTTCTATACACTCATAAATGATATGTATAAAGAAATATTTGTGAAACAAGTACATATAAATCATAGCAAATTTAAATAGAATATCTCATAACATAAGGAAAATAACAGTAAATCGATAGAAATACCAGATTCATCTTGATACTTGTCCAGATGCAACTCAATATCCAGATCCAGTGCTTCAATGTAAAACAAACTCTAAGGTACATAAATGCAATTCTCAGAGGTAATTTGCCATAAACCACTAGATGTGATCCTTTATAAAAATATAATAGTCAATGGAGTACAAAAAAGTAACATCCGAGTTAAAAATATTACAAATTCAGGACCCCTTTCTAAATGCATGAAAGGGGTTTAAATAGGAAATTAAAATAAAACAAAATAACTAAAACTACTGCTACAATCTATCTCATCGAAAATTTGTAAACATAATTGCGATATTGAAGTGAAACTGATTCATTGATTATCTCCTACGTTCAATGTGCCCAGATGGAAAATTTTGAGCATATCTTTGACTTCCGTTGGACGACTTAGCCTTGAATGTAACTGCCCAGTATACGTGGCATCAGAAAACTCTGGAATGATGCAACTAATGGCATTGGAAAGGCATTTAATTTCCATTTGTTGACTGTGTGGCTTGATTATATATGTCCACATAACATCCCATGAAATTCCTTGAAGTTTGTTGATTTGTTGATTCTTATTGACTAATTCTTGCTTCCACTTAGAATCAGTTTCTTTTACCTTTGGTAATTTGCCTAGGATACAATCAGAAATTAAATTGGTGGCATATAAGCTATCATTAACTAGCTGTGTTATATTATTCATCATATTCTTGGCTCTTGATGTGGCTCTTTCTCCTTTTATCAACTGCTTTTCCCATTCAGTAAATATAATTTCTTTGTGTCTTTCTTCAATCCTGGGAAGATTTGCATTCCTTCCCTGCTCTGAGTTCTACCATGAAAGAAATTCAGAAATTTTCTCATCTGCATCATCAAACTCGACCCTGAGGTTGATTCCTTCATATATTAAAGATGATGTTATTTCACACAAGGGCTCGGTTTGTGCCATCTTTTGACAAAATTCATTTAACTGCTGAGACAATAACTTACTTGTCTCCAGAGCTTCAGTCTTAAATCGATCCAATTTAGGATAATCTTTAAATTTGTCCAATCTTGATTGGAATATTTTCTCTTGTTCAACTTTTGCAAGTTTCTCATTCTGTAGTAGGGTCTGTAGTTTTGCCACCTCTTGAGTTAACTGTTGTTGCTTGTTCAAGGCTTGTTGATCAATCTTTTTCTTTTCAATGCCGAGTTGCTCTTCCAGTTGTTTAGATCTGAGCTCCTCATCTTGCAACTGCTCTTCCAACTGCATAATCTTCTGTTGATTCTCTGTAGCTTGTTCCTCCAGCATAGCTATCTGTAAGCCTTTTTGTTTCATCATTTGAGCGACTTCAGAAGCTTTGTCTATAGTGGCTGCACTATAGGCACCTGCATATTGTGACAATTTGGTGAGATCCTCTGAAGGATTCACCTCAGTATTTTTCCAGACAATGTTCATCAATTCACCTTGTGATGTTGAAAGAGACTCTTGATCTGTTCTTTTTCTTTTCCTCTGCTTCCTGACAAAAGCCCTATGCTTAGGACTATAAAAGATATCTAGAGGAGGAATATCTTCTACTTTCAACATAATTTATTCTATAGGATGCTCAGGGATGATTTCCATATCTTGATCTTTCAAAGTGTCAATTTGAGGATTATTTTGTAATCCTATTTGCTGAGCAAATTGTTCATATTGACTTAGCAAATGGGAAGTAATAATAACTTCAGTAGAATCCACCACTTTCTCCGTGGTCTTTTCTCTTTCAAGTTGATTATCTGGCTTATCACCAATATTTTATTTTCCCGTCTGAACATCAGCTTTGCTGCCTGTGTTTTCTTTCTTAATCTGCATACTGTCCTTAACACATGTGTTTTCCTTTTCTGTCTGTACTGTAGTTTCTTTTTCTACAGGTTTATCTGTATTGCCACCAATTTTCTTTTCCTGTACCACAGGATTGGTTCATGTGCTTTCTTTCTCAGTTTGTACATTACTCTTACTGGTGGATGCTTCTTTTCCTGTTTTGTTAGCTGCATCCTCTTTTTCTTTCTGCTCTATTTCTACATGTTCAGATTCTTGTCGAATAATTCTTAACTGGTCAAGAGGAGCTTTCAGCTATCTCTGACTTCTAAATAACATGAATTTATTCATATCCTCAGCCTGAAATTTAGATTTAGCCAAGTCATAAACTTGGGGAAATCTATCAATAGAAACAAATAAATCGTCGAACTGATCGGGTTCATGCTCAAACCGAGCAATTGAAACTGAAGTAGTGAAATCAAATGCTACTTTTCTCGGGTCATATTGCCTGCTTGGGACTATCGAGAGCTTAAGATCCCTTATTTTGATGACGTGCTTCTCAGCATGTATGAAGTTGTTAAGAGTATAATCTCCACACTGAAATGGAAAAGTAGGCCACATCAATTTTTTATTATTCTTGAGAGACCTTGACATGCCTTCTACTGTCAACTGGTAGGAAATCTCTTGTGCTAACAATTTGTCGGGAACATACAGGGGTAAAATATGGGGTTCTACAATGCTCCCAAAAACTTTTACATAGGTAAATTTCTCTTCCCCAAACCAGTCACCAATCTGGGATAAATTAGTCTTAGCTTTTTCAGAAAGCCTGGGAGGAAATCGGTCAAAAATAGTTTGATAGACAGGGATGAGGAAACCGTGACAAATTCTATAAACATGGTTTTTAAAATGCACCTTCCATAAGAGCTTATGGTAAATATGAATAGGAACGGTATCTTTGGGGGTCCATTTCCAACCAAGAATAGGAAATTTAGAGTTAAAACATAGGGCATCTAAAATATAGGCACAAAAATAAAACGGGGTCGTGTTTCCTGTGCCCTTATCCTTTATATAATTTAGGATTCTATTGACTATTTTGTCTGAAAGGATAACTGACCAGTCCATTATTTCAGAATTCACAGCAGAATGAATCAAAGGAACCATTTGGATTGAAAATCTTGCATAATTATCGTTTCCAAATAGCATACACATCATTGCGGCGGCATAACAATATGGAAGCGAAAGGGAATCCACATAATACATACCTGATGATTCATTTTTGTGTTTCTCTGGAACTTTTCTCCATTCTCTGATTGGTTCTGACTAAGTCTCATTACTTGTAGCAAAATCCTTAATGAAGGCCTTGTTGTATATTTTCTGAGGGTCAGGAAGATGGTACATTGCCTTTATGTCCTCTGGTCTGAAAGACCCAAATATTGCTCCAGAAGCATAAACGAATGTCCTGTTTTGGATGGTGACATTATCCATCACCCACCAGATTACATCATAGTAAGGGAAAATGTTTGCCCGAGCTGCAATTCTGTGGAGGAATGAATTTGCAAGGGCTTTAAGAGGAGTCTCAGAATCAGAATCTCAGTCATCTTCATCAGGAACTGTCGCCTTTACTTCAGTGACTTTAGGTTTTTCTTTTTCAATCAAGTTATAAACATCTTTCCAAGACATTTTGCCAAGTCCCTAGCATGAAGTATCTGTTACCAGATTGAGTTTGGCTGGTTTTTCTTTTAGTATCATGGGAATAGCAGCTAAATTCGCAGCGGCAATAGCCTTTGATTTCTTAGATCTTTTAGACATTTTGTCGTCTGGTAAGGTTTCACTTGCTCGGCGAATGAGAGAATTAGGAATTTTATTGTTCTGCAAATGAGAAAGGCTTTTAGACGCGGTAAAAATGAAGTAAATGAGAACAACTGTACGATAAGATATATTTGTTGATTTCCATTTATTAACTCCGTCTTAAACTTAAATGCTCTCTATAGGAGTCACACTCACGCATTCAAAATAAAATCAATCACAATCATTCATTTGATTTTTTATTTAATAATAAATGTACAATCGAAGATCGACAAATTTGAAATGCGAATATAAAACTTCCCTTTTGAATTTTGCAATTGCGATGAATAAATAACATATAGATTAAGTATTGATCGCATCGGGAATTTTCAACAAGGATAACAAATAACCTGTCATGATCTCCGCCGATTTCCGATTGTGATGATGGTATATTGCATTGACTATTTTCAAAAGAGAGTAAATTGTAAATGATATTCGCCGATTTTGCGATTGCGATGATTGTGGGGTCCATCGCATCGGAGTTTTGTAGAATGAGCGAATATAGTGTTCGTTTCTCTGTAATGCAATTGCGATAAATCGCATCGCATCGGGTTTTTTGCAATTGACTGATAAAAGAGTTTGCTTTTTTGTTTTGTGATTTGCGATTAGCGATGGGGTCCATCACATCGGAGTTTATAAAACAAGCACTTATGACATTGCTCCTCCGAAATGAGATTGCGATCAATTGCATCGCATCGGGGTCTATCAAACAGAATGTGCAAACTTAAGACCTTTGCGATTTGCGATTTATGTTATCGCATCGGAATTTTTCAAAACAAATGTAAAACTTTAAGATACCTCCGATTTGTGATTACGATTATTTTATCACATCGGACTTTGTTCAATATGAATACTTTTATGTATTATGTTGATGTGATAAAAGACTTTATATTTCATCAGATCAAAGATTTTTCAATGTTGTATTTGTTTATGTGCACTTGTGCTTTGTGATATGCGATATATGCTTTCCTAACCAATGAACTTTTTATTGTTTTATTCAAAATGATCGGATTTCCTCTAAGTCTTTTATAAAAAGGGGACCTATTTCTACATGAAATTTATCCTAAAATTTTGAAATGGGGAGGGTTGTTGTACCGTACAACAGGTAGGTAATTACCTTCCCATAACCGTCCAACTACCTGGGTGTGAGCTTCCTCTAGCATTGTTTTCAACCATGGTTCTCGTGCAAGCATTATGCAGCAATGGAAATCAAAACATGTATTCATATAAGTCTACTTTTAGTTTTTAACATTTTTGGCCCATAATCAAACATCATTCTTTAAACTGCGGTAAATAGTAAATCAATATTTACGGGATTATCAAGGGATGTTACATCTTCCCCCCTTGAGAAAAACATCATCTCAAAGTTTCCAAATTTTTTAAAAACAGCCTAGGGTAAGTTTCCTTCATGAGTTGTTCATATTCCTGGGTAGCCTCCTCCGAGCTAAAGTGTCGCCACTGCACTTTAACCTGGTTGATAACTCGCTTTCGCAACATTACTTCTCTCTGATTGTGTATGCGTAGGGGTTCGACCAAAAACTCTCTGTTTGACTCAACCTATACCCACAACCATTAATTTACTGTTAGTCTCTTTTACTAAAAATTACATAGATGTATACAAATATTCATTCCACAATTTTAATTACATGTATATTTTGCCAATTAATGATATGTCTAGGATCATAAACATATTTTTTCAATAACGAAATAGGAAATATGTTATGAACTCGTATGTGGCTAAGAAAAGTTAGTTGATAAGCCACCAATCCAACTCGAGCTAAAATCTGAAAGGGACCGCAAAATCAGGGGGGTAGCTTAGCACAGTTTCCCCACCGCAAAGTACTCTTCTTAGGTGTGACTCTCACATATACGTGGTCGCCCACTTGAAATTCCCGATAGCTTCACTTTTTAACGACATACATTTTATGTACATCTTGGGAAGATTTCAAGTTCATCCTTACTTTATTCCCTGCTTCTTCCATATCCTTCAACATATCGAGTCCTAACATCAACTCATCCTCGGGACCACTCCAGTTAATGGGGGTTCTGCACCTTCGTCCATACAACACTTCAAAAGACTCATTTTTAAGGAGGTGTGGTAGTTGTTATTGTAGGAAAACTCCACCAAATGGATATAATATTCCCATTTATTCGATTGTTGCATCACATATATTATTAAGATGTCTTTGAGTACTTGATTTACTCGCTCAGTCTTCCCATCTATTTTGGGGTGAAATGCAGTACTAAACTATATTTCTGTTCCCAACCCTTCAAACGTAGCTTTCCAAAATGCAAAGGTAGACTTAACATCTCTATAAGAGATTACCATATTTAGTCTTCCGTGCAGCGTATTTTTTTTTTCATAAATATATTAACAATTTGAACCATTTTATAAGTAGATTGCACTGGAAAAAAATGTGCAGACTTACTCAGTTTGTCCACTACTATCATTATTGAGTCATTTTGTTTCTTGGTTCTAGGTAGGCCAGTAATAAAATCAAGCATGATAATTTACCATTTCCATCTGGGAATGGGAAATGGGTGAAGCAATTCGGTTGGATGTTGGTGTTCAACCTTCACCTGTTAGCATTCCAAGAATTTAGACAGGTATTCAACCACTTCTTTCTTCATTCCTCGCCAGAAGTAGTCCTTCCTCTAAGTAGTGACCAGTTTTTGATAGCCTAGATGGGCTGCATAAGGACGTTTATGGTATTCATATAAGATTAGTTGTTTGATACTTACTTGATTTGATACATACACCCGATTATGGTAAATCAAAAAATCTTCTACACTTACTACATATCCAAGTTGTAGTTCACTATTGTTCGCATCTTTGGTCTGCTGCCACAAAAACTGATACTCGGGATATTTTTTAGTGGCTTCTCTGATCTGCTCCTTTAAAACAGTTTCTACCTCACTAAATAAAATTGCATAAACACAATTCACTTTTCTGCTTAAGGCATCGACCACGCAGTTCTCCCTACCCTTTAAATGTTTAATCTCAAATTTGAACTTGCTTATAAACGCAACCCAACGTTCCTGTCGAGCATTTAAGGTAGGTTGCTTAAAATAATTGGTCAAACTGCTATGATCTGTCATCAATATAAATCTTTTTCCCAAGCAGATATTGTCGCCACATTTTTAAGGCGTGAATTACAACCATCAACTCTAAATCATATGCTGAATATTTTTGTTCATTCTCTTTCAATTTTCGAGATTCATAAGCTATAACCTTTCCCTCATGCATTAATACTCCTTCTACGCCCTGCTTACAGGCGTATGTATAAATAATAAAATCTTTATCTGGGTCAACAATTCTTAGGATAGGAGCAATAGTTAACAAGTGTTTTAATTGATCAAAAATATGTTGGCACTCCACAATCCACTTAATGCTTTTATCTTCTTTTGTAGTGATGTGATGGGATGGCTACTTTCGAAAATCCTTCAATGAATCTCCTATAATAACCAGCCAAGCCCATAAACGATCTTATGTCAACCACATTCTTGGGTATAGGCCATTCCATTATAGTATTTATCTTTTATGGGTCCACAACTATCCCATCCTTAGTGATAACATGTCCCAAATATTTAATTTGTTCTTTAAAGAACTCACATTTGTTGTATTTTTCATATAGTTGATGCTCCCTCAAGGTCGACAAAACAATTTGAAGATTTTTATTGTGCTCCTCCATATTCCTGGAATATACAAGAATATCATCTATAAAAATCAACACAAATTTGTCTAGATACTGATGAAATATATTGTTCATGAGACACATGAGTGTTGCTGGAGCATTGGTTAATCCAAAGGGTAGGACCACAAATTTGTAATTCCCATAGCACATTATAAAAGTGGTTTTTTGTATATCCTCCTCTCTTATTCTTATCTGGTGGTAACTAGATTGCATGCTAATCTTTGAAAATACAGTCACCCCCTTTACTTAATCAAAAAAATTGTCAATGCGGGGTAAGGGGTATTTATTTTTGAATGTTAATTTATTTAGTTGTCTATAATCAATGCACAACCTTAATGTGTCATCCTTCTTTCTGACAAAGAACACTGGAGCTCCCAAAGGTGACACACTTGTGAGAATGTATCTTGTCCAATAATTCCTGCAATTGCATTTTCAACTCTGTTAATTCTAGAACACTCATTCGCTTGGGTGTCCTTGATACAAGTGCAACTCTGTGTACAAGCTCAATGGTAAAATCTACATCTCTTTTAGGAGGCAATCCAGGTATGATTTTCGAAAAAACATTAGAAAAGTCTTGTACAATGGGAAGATTCCCCAAACTAGCAGTCTTCTCTTTAGTGTTGGTATATCCTACTTGCACCGCATAGATTTGACATCCCTTCCTGATACATTTTGCTAGTTGTGATGCTGTGACGGGTCTTAACTTCAAAGGTATTCTTACCCCCTGCACTTTTTGTCTTACCTATTCTTCATTCAAATAATTAATTGTCATTCTTACAATTATTAAGAGACTAGTGTCTCTCCAACTAGTCCATGCCGATTAAAATATCATATGATCCTAGGGATAGTACATTTAAATTGGTAGTTATTAACTGATCCGCTAGCACTATTGGACAATTGTCTATTTTAGTTGTCACCATTCTCTTAGCTCTTGTGGCTAGCTTCACCAAGCATGGGTTTTTAAATTTGATTGATTATAAATGACATTTATCCACTATCCAGGGACTGTTATAGCTTAAGCTAGCCCACGGGTCAATTAAAATAGAGACAACATGGTTAAAATTTTTACCTTCAAATTATACCATGGTTGGTTGATATTCTGCTTGGTGATCTTCCAACGTAGCATTAATTCGAGGCAGACTTCTCACCACATCCCCCACTATCGACGCCTCTTGAACCTGAGCCACTGATTTTGCTCCTTTTCGGTGAGGACATTTTTTAACATAATGTGGTCCCCACAACCCCAACACTGAAATGGGGGCTTGGATATTGTTTCAAGTTCAGATTTGTTAGACTGCTCAATAGCCTTTACTTCACCTTGTGATTTAGATTTATGTCGGGTTCTTCTTGAGTTCCTATTTTGCAGATTTTTGTAGGAACTCTTAAAATTTGAGGATTTAAAGCCTTTAGCACTCTGTGCCTATTTCTTCATCAATCTTCTACACTGTCTTCATCTCTTTCCACCACAGGGTGGCTTTACCTTGTAGCTGGTAAATTTCCAACCAAGCCTTCAAGTTATGGTCGTATTCATAAATCTGAAAATATTTGTTCATGTAAATAAGCCAGGATTCAATGACTTCTTCCTGTTCACCATCAAACATCAAGGGCTTAACTTTCTTAAATTCCCCCCTGCAATTCCACTTTCAACCTTTTCGGTCCTTTATGTCCTAAAACATTATCAGATTCCTCCTCATTATCAGATTCCTCCTCATTGTTTCCTTGAGCTCCTTCAGATTCTGGATCATTGTCTCTTTGCATTTGTGTCCCAACCCTGTTTCCATGATCAGGGCTTGGAATTGGGTGTATGTGATTTTGTCTATCAGAGAGGATCTTCATATTCTCTCTTTTATTGCATTAGTCATTCGTTATCAACCCTCGATATGGCCATACCATCCTTTAGTTGTTGTACTATTTAAAACAATGCAACATTGATGTTTCGAGATTCCTCTCCTAACTGGACCCACATCTCTAGGTTAGCTTCTGCCATTGGCACTGGGCCAACTCCACCCATTGGCCTTACTGATGGTATATGCCCAACTCTCCTCGTGATACTTTTGTTTCTCCACTCTCTTTTAACACAAACAAATTATATTAGATATCATTTTTTGGGATTCAACTACATTAAGTAAGTCATTCGTCTATGACCATTTCTATGAGGCACAATATCAGATGTGCCTCACGAACCATTCAAGTAGAACTCCCTTCACTCTTTGTAGAGCTCCCTTCACTCATGAAATGGTCATAGATGAATGACTTACTTATCGCAGTTGAATCCAAAAAAATGATATCTAATATAATGCACTGCGAAAACCCCTCAAAACTTAAAAAAAACAAACAAATTATGTTATTTCCATATTACGCAAGGAGGCCTCAGTGTTGGAACTTGGCTTTGATACCACTTGTCACATACCCTTATACAAATTCACTCAATAATGATATTTACATGCTAAAAAAAGATTCAATATGCTAAACATCAATATGTTTATGCATTTAATCAAAACCATAATTTTAGACTACACAAAGTACATGTTGGTAAATATCAAGAGCTATGTTATAAAGTATTGTTATATTTATTCGTCGAAGTTATGGTTACTATATCTAATTGTGATATATATAAATACATTGATGCCAACTATGGTTTGATTGTCACAATGGTTGCATTATGAAACTCATTAAAAACTCATCGATCTTGCCGACAGACTATCCCTGAATTCTCTAGACATTGCATCGATGTCATCCACTCGGTGATGGTTATACCGAGATCTGTTCCCTAATTGACGATCAGTTGATCTTGCATTCAATGGACGAGTCTGATTGTCGGAAGAAATTAGGGTGTAACTAAATACCTTCCCCCTCTCGTTGTTCAGTCTCAGTTGTGAGCTTGTCAATTGGGTTTCTAGCTCTGCAATGCCCATGAGCGTCACATGCCGGATACCCTGCAATTTCGGTAGAGAAATTCCATCGCCCCGGGTTCCTCACGTGCCATGGTATTCTTAGAAGATTGTTGGTAAGTTTTATGGTTCTGCACTTGAGGGTTTTCCTTTTAGCTTTAAAACACACTTTCACAACCTACAATCTCTTCGTAATGTTAACTCCCAACTACAATGTTATGGTTGTAGGTGTGGATGCTCTCGGCTCGTCCTTTGCAACTCAAATTGTTGCCCAACCCTTACCCAGGTACCCTTAGGGTTTGGTCTTTGCTATTAAACTTGTTTTCTTCTCTTTTGTTAATCTTTCACTTATACTGGTTTGTTGTTTCCAGGCTGAAGTCTTTGGGGTGATTTCCCTCGGTATTGTGTACCTACAGGTGAGTGTTGTTTATTTTTCCCAGCTTTGCGGAAATTACCTATCAATTTCTGCATTATTTCTCTTTACGGATGACATTCATTTCTCTTATGGGTGATTATATTTCAGGTAATCCCTTTGATTTAGCATTCTCTCATCATGTAGCTCAACAAAGCCAGACCAATAATCGACATTTCCAACTGTGGTTATAGGTGTCATATCTCCTGGCCCTCCAATTCCTTTGTGCGGAGAGCCTTGTTGTCTATTTACTGAAACCATAACAGGGTTAAAGTCAGGCTTACAGGTCTGTGCTTTGAAAGATTAAATAAAACAAAGGGTTCAATCAGACCCCCGCCCTGGTTATAACTTATATATATATATATATATATATATATATATATGCCTTTCAATATATGGAGTTGGTTATCAGGGTTTGCAAATAAGTTTGACAGTAAAGAAAGGACTCTATGATTTTTCATCTTTACTGTGATGTTGACATATCTACCGACATTGCTCTTGGCGTATGCATGCCGTTGTGCACTTTTCCCATTTCCTTTTAATTGGGTAGATATATTGCAATTTATTTATGAATATTATTGTTTTCTTGAACCGTAAATTAGTAAGACAATCATTTTCCTAAAAGCAAGATTTCACTTGTTCATTTCCTTTACTGGTTTAATGACTTACAACTTTACCAGTTACATATAATTCTTTAGGCTTTCAGAGTTACAAATGTACATTAATTTTGCAGCTTCCCTCAATATAGGAGCCGATTTTACTCATTTACCCTCACGGATTTTTTTTATGCGTTGTGGCCAACTAGGATTGTTTTTTGGTTGCCATCACCTTGGCTGGACCAAGAAACTAACCCAAACTTCATCTAGCAACCCATGTAGTCATATGTTTTCAATAATAACCAAAAATTACTAAAGTTGCTCCATTTTATATGTTTTTTTTTTAACCGACTTTTGGACAGAAATGGGAGTGCTATCCAGCTCATGCTTTCTGGCACCCGGGCTGGAAGGGCTAACACAGTTTTCTCGTCACTCGTTGTTATATATATATATATATATATATATATATATATATATATATATATATATATATATCACAAAAATACCATTCAAAAAAATAAATAGGCATTTAAGCCATTCAAAAGTACTTATATGGAATTTTGTAGTTCTCCCAACTACGATTCCCTGTGAAAAGCAACGCTCCACCCAATCGTGAGACCGGTCGCTAACATGGCATCTCCCCCCGAGCTTGCTGCACACCCAAAGTAGTTTCCTAGACTATAAATAGCACATGGATACTAGTCCCCAAAGGCTATCTAATCACAACTAGACTTAGCCAGAATTTAAGCCTGATCCGAATGGAAAATGGAATCCACCCATGGTATTCATCCACCCATGTTATCCATCCACCCATGTAATTTACCCTTGGTATTGTAAATGGCATCGACCCATGGTATTCATCCACCCGTGGGATTTACCCATGATATTGTAAGTGGCATCCACCCATGGTATTGTAAGTGAGATCCACCCATGGTATTTCCCCACCCATGGAATTTACCTATGATATTGTAACAAAAAAAGACTATAAGTAACAAGTCACATTTTGTAAAAGGACAAATTATCCACCACAATGTAGCTTCTACAATTATTATCGGTTTTAATAAAAAAATTCCTTGTGGTTTTATTTAGTGTGGGTTCTCTCATTTTTTCTCGCATTCTAATTTTTCAGATCTTGCTAGATCCATTTCAATTTTTTAGATCTTGGGGGCCTCCCCGCATGATCCAGATCAGTAGTATCAGATCCAGGTTACAAATCCATGGGAACAAGGGATTGAAGCATATTGCAGTTTCAACATTTTGCAACCATATTGCGAAAAATCCATGCAAGTTTCACGACCTCCACGGAGCACTTTCTTGGACAAAGCAGGAATTATTATTATTATTATTATTATTATTTTAAGGAAATTTTTGGGTGACGAGTTTGTAGAGTAGATCTGAAACTATTGGTGCAAAAGTTTCAGAAAGAAATAGAAGATCTGGATTCCTTGCAAAAAAATGGCCAACTAAAAAAAAAAAAAAAAAAAAAAAAAAAAACATCAGTCGAATCGGAGTCCAGATGAGGGAGATATTGCTGATTCAAAATCAGCAATGTTGCATAAATTTTTCTGACGACAATTCATGGACGACGACTCTCCTGCCATTTTTTGCAGTTTTCAGTGAGCAATTTCATATAAATGGTTATAGATCTAAGATTCCCTTGAAAAATCACCCAATTTAAAAAAATTCGGTCAAATCAGAGTTCGAACGAGGGAGTTTTATTGATTTAAAATCAACAATTATTTATTTTTTATTTTTATTTTTTTATTTATTTTTTAATTATTATTTTTATTTTTTTATTTTTTTATTTTTTTTTCAGAAATTTTGTGACGATGAGATGTAGCGCGAATCTGAGTTTTCAAAGTCTCCAGATAGTGATTTCAAACACGTAGGAAGATGCAGAATGATCATTATATTTCCAAAAACAAGTTATAATAAAGATACTGAGTTATATTGACCGTGTTATGCCCATTTTAAATCTGGAGCAACATTTAGAGTGGGTTCCCTTTGGAGACATGCCCTCCCACCCCGCGTTAGTAGGCACCTACTTCACATTCAACAATTTCAGCATAGCAACATTCGGCTTGGGTTATTTGGAGACATGCCCTCCCACCCGAGGCTATGTAGGCACCTGGTACTTCATCAACAATCAACATCATGGTTATGGGTCAATCGCACAAAATCCTTCTCATTGAAGACCATTTGCTAGGTCGCGCACTATTAGTATCACAATTGGTCACAAGCATTACATGGTATCTCTATCCTCGGATCTTCGTTTGTCATGGTTTTGGGTCATCCACAAACCCACACTTCATCGAAGTCCATTTGCTAGGGCACACATTGTTAGCATCACAGTTGGTCATAAGCATTACAGGGTATCTCTATCTTCGGATTTTCGTTTGTCATGGTTATGGCTCATCCACAAACCCACACTTCATCGAAGTCCATTTGCTAGGCCATACACTGTCAATATCACAGTTGGTCACAAGAATTACATGGTATCTCTATCCTCGAACCTTCGTTCATCACGGTTATGGGTTAACCACACAAAACCTTTCTCTTCAGTGACTCTTCATATTCAACAAAGGCTTCTTAGGAGGGAACTTCACCCAATGGGGACCACTGCTTCTTAAGGAGAGAGGAATGAACCGAATGGAAAATGGGATTCACCCATGGTATTCATCCACCCATGGAATTTACCTATGGTATTGTAAATGGCATCGACCCATGGTATTTATCCACCCATGGAATTTACCCATCGTATTGTAAGTGACATCCGCCCATGGTATTACAAGTGAGATCTACCCATGGTATTTACCCACCCATGGAATTTACCTGTGGTATTGTAACAAAAAAAGACTATAAGTAACAAGTCGCATTTTGTAAAAGGACAGATTGTCCACACAATGTAGCTTCTACAGTTATTCTTGGTTTTAATAAAAAAATTCTTTGTGGTTTTATTTACTGTGGGTTCTCTCCTTTTTTTCGCATTTGGATTTTGGAGATCTTGCCAGATCCATTTCAGTTTTTTAGATCTTGGGGGCCTCCCTGCAAGATCCGAATCAAAGCCTGAGCCATCAGGCTCCAGATAGACTCCACTGGCCAACCAAATCTAGTGTCTTGTACTGATTAAATACTCTTCAATTTTCTTCTCTCCTTCCTCTCCTCCTGCTTCAGGTTCCCAATACCCTTTTGGCTTTCTTTTGGAAGTTTTTTCTTTCTTCCCATGGAGCTTGGGTAAGTAACTACATTCCCATAACCGTCCAACCTAGGTGTGAGCTTCCTCTAACATTTTTTTCAACCATGGTTCACGTACAAGCATTATGCAACAATGAAAATCAAAACATGTGTTCATATAAGTATACTTTTAGTTTTTAGCCTTTTTGGCCCACAATCAAACATCATTCTTTAAATTGCAATAAATAGTAAATCCTTAAATTGAAATATTTTATTTATAATTCATGTTCTCCACATTAAAACATGCCCCTCATATTTAATTATTTTTATTATTAATATTTTCTAAAATATTACATATCAAATAAATATTCAGCATTGAAAAAATTACAAATATCCTTCATACTCTGAATTAGAAAACAACTATCAATGAAATACAAATTCTTTTAATCTTTCCTTATTCTATATAGGTTAATGTTAAAACTTTTTAGCCAATGTGTATATTGAAATATTTTATTTATAACATACGATAAACTTTTTGTTGTAATTTAAATTACTTTATTTAATATGGACATTGAAATATTTTATTGATGATTGACAATAAATTATTTGTTGTTTTAAATATCACATATAAATTAATTGAATTATATATAATGTACTCCTGCAAATCTCCAATCTGCATCAACTTCTGCTCAGACTTCGACCCTTATTTCTAAATCTGCGCTGACATCTGACCCATGGTATTTATCCACCCATGGAATTTACCCATCGTATTGTAAGTGACATCCGCCCATGGTATTATAAGTGAGATCTACCCATGGTATTTACCCACCCATGGAATTTACCTGTGGTATTGTAACAAAAAAAGACTATGAGTAACAAGTCGCATTTTGTAAAAGGACAGATTGTCCACACAATGTAGCTTCTACAGTTATTCTTGGTTTTAATAAAAAAATTCTTTGTGGTTTTATTTACTGTGGGTTCTCTCCTTTTTTTCGCATTTGGATTTTGGAGATCTTGCCAGATCCATTTCATTTTTTTAGATCTTGGGGGCCTCCCTGCAAGATCCGAATCAAAGCCTGAGCAATCAGGCTCCAGATAGACTCCACTGGCCAACCAAATCTAGTGTCTTGTACTGATTAAATACTCTTCAATTTTCTTCTCTCCTTCCTCTCCTCCTGCTTCAGGTTCCCAATACCCTTTTGGCTTTCTTTTGGAAGTTTTTTCTTTCTTCCCATGGAGCTTGGGTAAGTAACTACATTCCCATAACCGTCCAACCTAGGTGTGAGCTTCCTCTAACATTTTTTTCAACCATGGTTCACGTACAAGCATTATGCAACAATGAAAATCAAAACATGTGTTCATATAAGTATACTTTTAGTTTTTAGCCTTTTTGGCCCACAATCAAACATCATTCTTTAAATTGCAATAAATAGTAAATCCTTAAATTGAAATATTTTATTTATAATTCATGTTCTCCACATTAAAACATGCCCCTCATATTTAATTATTTTTATTATTAATATTTTCTAAAATATTACATATCAAATAAATATTCAGCATTGAAAAAATTACAAATATCCTTCATACTCTGAATTAGAAAACAACTATCAATGAAATACAAATTCTTTTAATCTTTCCTTATTCTATATAGGTTAATGTTAAAACTTTTTAGCCAATGTGTATATTGAAATATTTTATTTATAACATACGATAAACTTTTTGTTGTAATTTAAATTACTTTATTTAATATGGACATTGAAATATTTTATTGATGATTGACAATAAATTATTTGTTGTTTTAAATATCACATATAAATTAATTGAATTATATATAATGTACTCCTGCAAATCTCCAATCTGCATCAACTTCTGCTCAGACTTCGACCCTTATTTCTAAATCTGCGCTGACATCTGAGTTGGCGTTGGAGGTTATAGGGTCTCCTCAGTCTTGTGTTTCCGGAAGTCTGCAGTCCATTGGGATATCTCCTGTCCCTCCGCTTCTGAAAGTTAATTTTTCCAGCGCTGATTCTTCTCCCACGACTTTGGTAGCAGGTGAGGATAATCAGTCAGCCACGCAGAATCGATATGAAGTTCAGAATTCCGCTGCCTCCTCTTCTACATTAAAATTTTTTAGAGTTCTTCCGACCTCAAACAGTATATTGGTTGATGGTCTTTCTATCTCCGATGATTTCTTAAAAGGTATGGATTCCGTTAACCTTAATTCTCCTTGAAATTATTGCTCAGATCCTTCGATTTCTCTTCTTTATAATTCCGTAAATAATGGTAATTATGATAAAAATAATAACTTTATTAATAATTGTAATAAGATTGATTTTGATTTTAACAATTTGAATAATATTATTAATAATATTGACAGCCATAATAATTTGAATATTAATAATCTCAAGAATAATAAGAATAGTAACTATAATAATAATAATAATTATAATAAACTCAACATTAATAGTTTTAACAACAATACTAGCACATTCAATAGGACTATTATTAATCTCTCAAGTTTTTATTTTGATCAACATGTCTTTAGTTTATTGGAGAAGGGTCTTAATTTTGCTCTTGCTCCTAGGAAAATCCCTATTCATGACATAATTTGTGATATTGAATTCGGAATTAGGGATTTACCTGATGCTACTAAAGACACTATTAGGCAAGATTGTGCCATGATCCTCAGAAAAGCTAAGCCCCCTAAGAGCAATATCAACAAGCTAGAGTTTGAGGCTCTTAAATCCTTAAACAATAATCGTGACATTGTTGTTCTTAAGGCAGATAAGGGAGGTGCTATAGTTATTTTAAACAGAGAGGATTATCGTGATAATGTTGGATCACCTTCTTAATAGTGGGAGCTACAAGAAGTTGGACAATAATCCCCTTAAAAAAGTCTCAAAAGCAGTTGCTTTAGCTATAAAATCTAGTAGCACGGTTGGTTCTTTGAGTAAAAAGCTTATTGAAACTAACCCCCTCACTCCGAGGATTTACGGGCTGCCTAAGGTTCATAAGGATGGAGTTCCCCTTCGCCCTATTGTCAACACCATAGGTGGTCCAACTTATCTGCTCGCTAAATTTCTAGCCTCTAAGCTTAAACCGCTTGTAGGTCAAACCTCCTCCTTTGTTAAAGACTCTTGCTCTTTTATTAATGATTTGAAAGGCTTGAAGTTGGATCATGAGGATAGATTTGTGAGTTTTGATGTTGTGTCTTTATATACTTGCATCCCCATTAGGGAAGCGATTGATGTCATTTCTCGGGTCACGGATCCTGACACTGCTCATCTGGTTGAAATTTGTCTAACCTCGACCTTCTTTAGTTTCGAAGGTGAATTCTTTGAACAGACTTGTGGTGTGGCTATGGGCTCCCCCCTTTCCCCTGTGGTAGCTAATCTGTTCATGGAAGACTTTGAATCTAGGGCCCTCTCCTCTTCTCTTTTTCAACCTAAGCTTTGGAAAAGGTTTGTTGATGACACTTGCGTTGTTTGGCCTCATGGGAAGGAGAAATTGGACCTTTTCTTCCAGCATCTTAATAATCAATCTGACTTCATTAAGTTCACCATGGATTTCGAAGATAATGGTAGCTTGCCTTTTCTTGATGTCCTCATTTCTAGGAATGATGATGGTTCTCTCTCTCATCAGGTCTTTAGAGAGAAGACGCACACTGAGCAATATTTACATGCTAGTTCTCACCATTTCCTTGCTCAGAAACTTGGTGTTCTCAGCACTCTAGCTACCAGAGCCTTTAGAATCTCTGATGAACACCACCTTGAAGGTGAAAAGAATCATCTTCTTAAAGTTTTTAAGAAAAACGGTTATAACATGAGTCAAGGTCTTAATGCTTTTCGAATAGCAGAAAAAGGTCCTAAGGGTAAGAAAGATCCCTGTGATCGGTTATTTGGAGTTCACCTTCCATTTATCCAAGGTACTATAGATAAAATCGCCAGGATTCTTAAGAAACATAATGTTTCCTCAACCTTTAAACCCTCTCGCACCATTCGGAGTTTGCTTAGATCTGTTAAGGACCCGATTTGCCCGAAGGATGGTAAGGGAGTTTACTTGATTCCATGTTCCTGTGGAACCCCTTACATTGGTGAAACGGGTTGATCAATTAGTCATAGAATTCATGAACATGTAGCTGACCTGAAGCATGGTAGATCTCGCTTCTCTGCGCTAGCGAAGCATGCTGAGAAGACAAACCATCACATTTGCATTGAAGAAGCTGAGGTTATTGCGAGGAGTGACCATTTCTTCCACCGTAAATTGAGAGAAGCCCTGAAAATTGAAAACAGGCCGGTTAACCTCAACAGAGATGATGGATGGATGATTAGCAGATGCTGGATTCCTGCCCTTCATTCCTAATTTTAATTTATATATATATATATATATATATATATATATTAATTATAATTTTATTTATTTACTTTATTTTTAATTTTAATTTTATCTTTATTTAATTCTATTTATTTATTTTATTTTTATTTTTAATTAAAAAAATAAAATTATATATATATATATAATTTTATTTTTATTTTTATTTTATCTTTATTTATTTATTTATAATAATAATAATTATTATTATTATTTTTTTAAGTTAACTGTTTGATAAGTTTTGAATCTCATAGCATTTAATTATTAAAATAAAATAAAAATATATAAATTCAAACTTTGAATATTATTTATTTATTTATTTATTTTATTTTTATATTTTTTTTAACTTGTAATTTATTCGATAATAATAAAAATCAAATGATTTGGTATTATTCTAAAAATATTTAAATAGAAAACATTTATTTTATTCTTTAAAACATATTAAATTAATAATTATTATTTTTATTAAAATAAATATAAATAATTAAAATTCTAATTATAAACTTTAATTATTTTTTAAAATAAAATAAATTAATTTTCATTATTTGAGTCAAACTAGTCGTTATTTTACAAACGGTTAGTAAAAGCTATACTTTCTATTTAAAGGGGTTTCTTGATCAAATTTTCCATGCCTGATGATGAACCACACTGGCTGGTTTGAAACTGTGATTTTCACAGATTTTAGTCACAATACTATTTCTTATCATCTCCATATTAAACAGTGAATAAATCACATTTTTTCCTCGTAATAAAAAATATTTTTTTTAAACCATATTAATTAAAAAAGAGATTACAATTCTTCTTAATAAAATATATATTTTTTAATTTTTGGTTACTTTATATCTTTGTATAAAATAATGTAAAATTAAAATACAAATTAATTTTTTTATGATTACTAATTTAAATTATTATTTTACTATTTTAATATAAGTTGAGAGGAGGTCCTCTACTTTTACACCTCTTGGTTCTAGAAAGTTAAAGTTGAATTGCAGAAAATAGATATATTGAGATATTGGTGCTCGGACATTGTTTTCACAAGTATGTTTTTGTTTCCCAAAAATGTCTAATTTATTTTATATTAAATATGATAAAACAATATAAAATTCTCTATCAAACAGAATCACATACGTGTACAATCATATATAGTATAAGTGTGGTCTCTGTACTCCCGCGTTAAACGCATTTTCCGAAGATTCGATCCAGCGGCCTCGCTTCTGCAAAAAAAATCTTCTGTCTACCTCATTATAGCAAAGTGTTGTCTAAACCTCCGCTCTCTTCTCTTCATCGAACGGGTGATATATGACCGTCTGCTCCGTACTCCTTGGAAAATACTCGTATGGCCCCACCAGTTGCCCCCGCTGCCCGGCTGCCCGCTGGGGGCGATTCTTACATTCCTGTCCACAGCTTCAACCTCGACTGAAACTTCCCGGCAATTGCGAAGCCTCGAGCTCAAGACGTCAGGCGTTGGAATCTTGCGCCCTGCATCTTTTCCAATTTGTTTTGTCCTATCTGAAAAAATTGCGTTGGGGTTCATATTGCATAATTTTTTAGCTGATCCAGGAGCTGTCTCGTGAAATTTTGTTCAATGAAAGGCGGTTTTCGGTATTCCTTTTGACGAGATTTGTGCGGCTAATGGACGAGGTCTCACGTTCGAAAGGCTGGAGCAGCAATTATGCCGTCGTGAGGTTTGAGGCAGAAGTCGAGCTTGTACCTGCCTTGCTCAAGGGAAGACAAGGAAATGGTAGACGGGACGAAATGGAGCTACAGCCGCGGCGGAGAGCTTGCAAAGGTAGCTGATAAAATGAATTTTGAACTAATTCGCTTGACAGTGCTGTTTTTTTCTTTTTTCTTTGTCTCTCTCTTCATTCTCCGATAATTTTTCTCTCTGTAATAGCCGTTTTCTAGGTTTTGACCTGGTTGTTCGTATTATTTGATCGTGCCAGTGGTTTAAAATTATTCTAAGGGCCATTTCATTGAAGATGGCTATCTTAACGTTAAGGTTTTCTACATTCTTGTACTCGTTTACTAAATTTTAAGTATTTAAGAGATCGAGGTATTTTTCAAATCTTATACGGATGCTTAAAACATATTGTTATTTATATCAAGGATGAAATCTTCAGTATTGGTATAAGTTATTAATGAAATGTTTTGTCACTTCTCAGCAGTATCAAGTTCTTGTAAGGGGCACTTCACACAAACTTTTAGGTTAATGCTAAATTTACTGCATTTGTGTGCCAAGTGTACTAAATTTTCAGTATATCCACCGATCACAGTATTTTCAGATCTTGTTATGGATGCTTAATATATATTATTACTATAGAAAGATTAAAGTCCACAGTAGTGCTAGACTGTGTTATTTGTTTTTTTTTCCAAGAGAAAAAACAATTATATTCATGGATATGAATATACATGTTGCAATCCTTCAGAGGACTGTTCCGGCCTCCAGGCTTATACTGCGTTATTTGTTGCAAGTAATTTAACGGAAAATAATTAATGATAATTCCTTAGTAGTATCTGGTAGCGCCTGTGGTTTTAAGTTCTTCTGACGGTCACTTCATACAGAGTCCAGAAAGGTATGCTAATGTTAAATTTGCAGCATTAGCGTTGGAGTTTATTAAATTCAAGGATTTTAACAGATCCTGTATTTTTTTTGTCTCTATCATGGAGTCTGAATACGTATTGTTATTACACAAAGGTATGAACAGTATTGTCATAAAAAAATACTAGTTTCAAACAGTTCATTGTCTTTGTGATATGACCCATTCTCACAGCACCTAGAGAAACGAGGTTAAAAAAAAGGCAACGCAAGAAATATAGATAGATAGATAGATACAATAAATAAATAAATAAACTAGAATAGATGCATCTTAACCCTCGATATTTTAAGAACATAGAGTGCACATAGAGGTTTGGACATGGTTTTTAAATTTTTTAATCCTCTCTGTGTTCAATAGATCCAAGGTTAAGATGGATCTGTGTTTAGCTGTTACCTAAAACTCGAGTCGCTGGACCCCTCTCAGTGCTTTAGATATCTGGCATTGAAGTGAATCTATCCTAGTGTTGACGTGGGAAAAGTGTTTGGTGATGGGAATGTAAAATGCAATATTCAGTATGCTACTACTCTAATTGCAGAAAATAAACTATTCTAACCTATCCTAGCTTAAGAGTAAAACTAATTAAGCAAACAGAAAGTTAATTAAAATTTCTTGCATGCACTTCCAAAACAAATAGTTGTTGAGAAAAGTAGAAACACACAATTATAAATAATAAATGGGAACAGGACATCCTGCAACAGCAAATCATTCACAACCATCTATCTACCAGCTCTGAACAATAAATATTAGAAAAGTAACTTAATTAACAAAGTAACTTAATTGCAAAGCCATAAAATCTGCAAAAGAACCGTCAACACATGAATAATATAACCTTACAGTGGTGCAGATGAGAAAACTAACACTGAAAATAGTTCACATAAAGTCCATCACAGCGATAAAATTCACAAAAGAACCGTCAACACATGAATAATGTAATGGGCTAGGGATTTTTTTGGTAAAGATACCAAATTTATATATGACAATACAATGCAATTAATAGAATCTACAATCTTCCCTCATTTTTATGCGACAAACAGAACACCCCTTCTTAAACAAACGACAAATGGTCAAACAACACACCACATAATAAATTCAGTTCATTCTACCACAATATGACAATTCCCACATAATAAATTCAGTTCTTTCTACTACAATATAATAATTCCCATAAAAGTGTGATGTCCCCACACTAATGAAACAAACACATAATTCTAAGCAGGCATGGTTAATGTCTAACCCAAAAACCGCCACATGACTGTTCTTAATCCTCTCGTTTTAGTGATCCTAGTGGCCACGCACTGAGCCGAAGATAGATTACTTCCTATGCTTGAGGGTGCTGTAATCCTCGGCCCCTCTTCATCTACCAGTTCCGCCTCAGAATTTTACTTCAACCTCCTGTTGCTTATCTTCAGCATCGACTTGAGCCACAAGGAGATTCTGCTACAGGAATGGACGTGTGCCGAATTGCTTCAAGTGTATTTCACCATCATGCGAGCCCGAATGTCTTCGCGCTTCAATAGCCTCCAATCCGAATTTTCCAACACAGAGAAATCTAACTAAAAAACAATCCACAGATCTTCAGATTTCACCACAGCTTCACAGCCAAGATACTGTGAGATTGCGGTCAAGCCACATTGTATGAGTCCAGCCTCAGATTCACAAGACTAGCCACAAAACCCAACTTCAGTTCATGAATTCAAGCCGCCAATTTTGTCTGTTCTAGATCTGGAACTCTATTTTAGCTTAGAACCTTCGTAAAGTTTCCATAGAGGGGTTCGGATCTCGTTCGACTGCTTCAAAAAATGTTGCTTCCTACTGTGCCAGAACAATTTTAAAGCTCCAACTGATGTACCTGTGCTCGAAACGAAATCAATTTCAATAGGAAAACTTGCTTTCTCCAGATTGTATTCCTTGCCAAGATAAAATGAAGAGAGGATAGAGTAGTGTCAACTAGGGTGGAATCTTTCACCACTGAAATTGACAAGGGAGAAGGGGGTCTTAAAATCCTCAGAGCTAATGCTCAAGAACAGTTGAATTGATCCACACTTGATGATCCAAAATGAATTCAAGCGCCTTTTTTTATAGACTTGCTTGAGGGGTTTCATTTTCTTAATTGGTTGAGTGTGTCTTACTCAAAGCCCCAGATTTGGGTTTTATGACCCAACTTACCCAAAAATTGCCCAACAATGGGGTTTTTGGGGTTTTCTCCCCTTTTTTGAAGGACTATAGCCTACGCGGACAAATAGGCTACTAAGCCTATTGGTCCTCAATTCGTTAAGGACATCACAGTTTGCCCTACCTGAAATTGCCTGCCTTCAAGCAATTGCAAATTCAGGTGCTGCAGAATTCATTCTCCTTCCCATGCTGCATCCTCATCTGATGCGGTACTCTGGAATTACTCTTCCCTTTAACTTATTTTCTCGAACGACCATGAGCGTTTCTGGAATCAATTCCAACTGTCCCTCTTCGTCTAATGGTGGCAGGTCAACAGGAGTGGTGACTAGCTAGCCTACAACCTTCTTGAGGCATGATACATGAAATACATTGTGGATTTTGCCATCACTCAGTAGCTCTAACTCGTAGGCCGCTTCACCCACTCTTCGGAGAATTTTGTAAGGTCCATAAAATCTTGGCTTCAGCTTCTCTGCCTCGCTCTTCTTGAGTGTATACTATCGGTAGGGCTGTAATCGCAAGAAAACAAGATCCCCTACCTCAAAATTGCGCTCCGTCCAGTGTTTGTCTACGCAATGCTCCCCAAGGTACAACCACTTGATCCATGCCTTCTGCTGACCTGTCACATAGTTGTGCAAATACCCTTCAATCCATTTATTCACAATTTCTGTTTGGTCGTCAGGTTGCGGGTGATAGCTGGTGCTAGGGGTTAATTTAGTTCCAACTAGTTTGAAAAGTTCCTGCCAGAATGCGCCCATCAATTTGTAATCACGGTCGCTGACTATGTTTTTCGACAACCCATGTGATCTGAAGACTTCTTTGAAGAAGAGTTTTTCCACTTGCTTGGCTGAGTAATTTGCTGAGATAGCAAAAAAGTGTTGGAATTTAGTCAATCTGTCCACCACGATGTATATGCAATCTTTTCCCTATGCTTTGGGTAATCTTGTGATAAAATCCATTGATATGCTTTCCCATTTCTGTTCTAGAATGGTTAGAGGTTGGAGAAGACCCACGGGAGATGTATGCTCAACCTTATTTTGTTGACATGTCATGCATTCCCTGACGTATTTCATCACATCTTCTTTGAGTCCCTTCCATGAGAATCACTATCGGATCTGTCGGTATGTCTTGAAGAACCCTGGTGTCCGGCTGAAGGAATATCATGTGTAACCTTCATAATTTTCTCCTTAAGTGTAGATTCAGGGACCATATATATCCTTTCTTTATGGTAAATGACGTCATCGACTATTTTGCACATGTCATTTTGGATAATCTTGTCGAAAAGCGTTCAAGCAAATTGATTCTTAGCATATTCGACGGAGAGGTGCGCCTTCCAATCTTCCATGAGCTCCATGAGGCTACAGGCCGCTGGTTTCCTAAAGAGTGCATCGACCACCACGTTTTTCTTCCCTTTCACATATTCAACGTCAAAATCGTAAGCTTGAATTTTGCTTACCCATTTCTATTGTTGTTTATTCTAGTCCCTTTGTCCCAAGAAATGTCGTAGGCCGTTGTGGTCTGTCCTCACTACCTATTACCCACCAGATACTGTTTGAACTTTGCCAATGCGTGCATGATGGCCAACATTTCTTTGTCATATATGGAGTAAAACCTTTCTGTATCTTCTAGCTTTCGACTTTTGAATGCGATTGAATGGCCTTTTTGCATTAGGACGCTCCTATTCCTTTTCCGGACACATCCCACTCTAATATAAATGGTTGGCCAAAGTTAGGAAGGGCTAGTATTGGACACGAGCTCATTATTTCTTTGAGCTCGTTGAATGCTTTGTCAGATGCTTCCGTCGACCTGAATGCCCCCTTTTTTGTCAAATCGATCAGGGGCGCACTTAGCTGGAGAAAACCCCTTAACGAACCGCTGACAATCGCTACACAGCCCGAGAAACCCTCGTAATTCTGTTATTGTCCTAGGTGTAGGCCAATCTGTTGATGACATGATGTGCTTTAAGGGTAGCATCGGGTGTGCTCTAAGTCCCAAATTTGGCAGGGAGACTTAGACACATGTATTCCAGAGAACCCAAAAACCGTTTGTGAAAATTCCACTAAGAATGAGTTTTATTAAAATAATTAATTATTTTTAAAGGGACCCTAAGTCTAAACTTAGGAAAATAAAATAATTAAAGGGTATTAATAAAACAAAGTGTGAATGTTATAGAAAAGGCGGAGATCAAGTCAAAAGTTAATCTTAGCTGTTGATTAGAGATTTCATCTCGGTCGTTGAAGTTTCAACGAGAAGATTATAAGGACTTGAAGGGTCATTTGGAAAAGATACCGAGGGAGCCAGAGGATCAAGAGATCGAATTTTTGAAGTGAGCAGTGCTCAGAGGAAAGATCGATTGAGAGATTCTTTGCAGAGAGGGGCAGTAATTCCGGTTGGAAGAATTCCTGATCCAGAGAGTGCATAGCAGAGGAGGCAGTAGAAGCCACAGAGGTAACGCAAATCCAGTGACGTAGAGGCTGCGCAGAACCTGAGAGGGATTTTGTTTTCTATTGAGGAGGCAACGTTGGGTAAGTGCCAGATCCCGGAGAGAGTTTCCGGAGGCCAGAAGGCCCTAGTTTCCAGCCAGCAGAGAGATCAAGCAAAGACAGAGGGCAGCCACAGCGGTGACGCAGAAACTGTGCAGAGGCATCGCTAAGCAACACGTTTTGGGTGTTGATCAATGCCGGGTTCCCGTGGAGGAGTGAGGTTTGTCTCACAAGATTTTACTTATCAGTTTCTCTGCATGATTTGACAGATTCGTCAATCATAGATTTGCACTCAGAAAATTACTGCATAATATATAAACCCTCAGCTGCTGCATCGATTTTCCCGCATTGGGTTTTTCCGGGGACATTAGTCCAAAACTAATGGTGTCAGATGTGTTTATGTTTTTCTATTGATCAAATCTTGTTTCCGCACTTGTTTTTCTTCCGTAGTTTTATTTGTGAAGGTTGTAGTGAATGGATTTTGATATTTGCTTGTACAACACAATAAATAATTTGTTAAGTAAATAACAAATAGAAGACTTTCTATCGGTTGTTGTAGTAGGATTCTGGGTAATACGAATTTTCACATGGTATCAGAGCTTGTTTAAGTTGAGTGCAAGAGGAGCAAAAGAGCAGATCCAGCAGATCCAACAGATCCAACGTTGAAGGAGAAGCCGAGGATCAAAGAGCTGCGTAAGCAACAAATCGATCTCCCAGGTGATTGCGCAGTCCAAGCTAGGAAGGCTAGTGCTGCAAAGAAATCTCTCTCTGAGTGAGTCGACGGAGAGGTAGGATTTTCCAGATCGCAGTTTGTCCAATGTAGAGGGAGCAACGCAGCAGTTTCAGCGCAAATCAACAGTTGGAGGGACGCAGTTTCTGTGTAGCAGTGATTGTTGGTGCATAAGCGTCAAGAAGAGTAGTTGAAAACATTTTGGGGATTTTTGACCTCAGAGAGTTTCATGCCCAAGAAACTCTGAGTTCCCATGCAGAAGCAGCAGAGTTCGTGAATTATTTAGCTTGCTCCAGCAGGGTGTGTGTAAGCCAGCTGCATAGAGGGTTAGAGGCAACGGATCGACAACGTGTGGGGGATTCTCTTCCTCAAAGAATTCCTAGCCGGGGAATTCTAATTCTTGATAGCTGAGCAACAATATTGTGTGGCAGATCTACTATCTCCAGCAAGGAATGCGTAGGCCAGTCTAGCAGCTGTGCAGAGGAAAGAGAGGGAGCAATTCGACATTTTTGTAGAGATGGCCTCAGATGGGCAGGATCCATGGAAGAACAACAGATTAGATCCAACTGCTGCGGATTTCTCACATGGATCAATATCCTTACTACATGAGCCCAATAGAATCAACAATAGGAGGATCACAGCGGTAGCAGGAGCAGTCAGTCATTTAGATGACAATTGCACAGCTAGTTGCAGTCCAGTTTCAAAGGGAGACAGTTGCAGAACTAGTTGCAGTGACACAGGCAATGTGAATTGCCCAGTTGCAGCGTGCAGGTGTAGTTCCAACAAGGAGATTCCTCAGTGCAGAGCTATGCAGTCTGGTTTCGAGCACAGGAGGACAGTGTGAGTTGCCAGGAGGGAGCAGAGAGATTTCCCATAGGGAGATTGAAACTTAGAGTGAGTCTAGTTTTAGAAGTAGTCCTATGAAAGCTAGTACTTCAGGATTTGAGGAGACCAAACTCATTACTGCAGTAGTTGGAGCAGCTGCGCAGAAGCATCAACAGAGCAGTAGCAGCAGTAATATGAGTAGGTCAGAATTTGCCATGATCACTCACATATCGCCATGGGAGCGTTGGGGTGATCTAGAGCTGTAGCTCAACAGAGTTGCAGATGGGCAGGATCCTTGAGGAGTCCACCTCTCGGATCAATAGCTTGCTACGAGAGCCCAAATCAGATGTAGTAGGATGGACGAGTGCTAGTTAGTGCAGAGGAGTGCAAAAGTGACAGTGCAGTGGTTAGTAGCGCTAGAGTTTGAGCAACGCAGAGCAGAGTTGGCAGCATTGCAGTGAGGCACAACGCAAAGTCAGCAGCAGTGCAGTGAGGGACAACACAAAGTCAGCAACAGTGCAACAACTTTAGAGGGTCAGCGCAGAGGCTAGCAGCAATCAGATCTTCAGTACCGAGATGCATCATGCTGAACACTTGTTCAGTTTTGGATGTTTTTTTGTTGCAATAAGCAACAACGTTGCAATGCAGTGGCAGGGCCAGCAACAACACGGATGCATAACTTGAGAGAGTTACAGTGTCAGCAGCAGTACGGATGCAACGTTTGCGCAAAGTTGGTGGGCAGCAGTGTCAGATATCAACAACGCAGAGGGAGATGTTGCAGAATTAGAGCAATACTCAACAGGGGGTATTGCTAGAGCACATTCCTCGCTAAGAGGGAGTATTGATTTGGGTAGCATCGGATGTGCTCTAAGTCTCAAATTTGGCAGGGAGACTTAGACACATGTATTCCAGAGAACCCATAAACCGTTTGAGAAAATTACACTCAGAATGAGTTTTATTAAAATAATTAATTATTTTTAAAGGTACCCTAAGTCTAAACTTAGGAAAATAAAATAATTAAAGGGTATTAATAAAACAGAGTGTGGCCCATCGGGGTTTGGTCTCGTGGCTAGTGGACGCTTGCTAAGGCGTTCGTGCCGTTGTGCAGGTCACAAGTTTGAGTCTCGGATAAATTGAGGGCCGTCATGGCGGGCACGCGGTTCCTCTTAGGAGTTTAGTGGTAGCCAGCGGGATTCGATCTCGTGTCACGCGAGTATGATACTGATGTCATTGTCGATTCTCCTAGTACCAAAAAAAAGAAAAAAAAGAGTGAATGTTCTCGAAAAGGCAGAGATCAAGTCAAAAGTTAATCATATCCGTTGATTAGAGATTTAATCTCAATTGTTGAAGTTTCAATGAGAAGATTATAAGGAGGACTTGAAGGGTCATTTGGAAAAGATACCGAGAGAGCCAGAGGATCAATAGATCGAATTTAAGTGAGCAGTACTCAGAGGAAAGATCGATTGAGAGATTCTTTGCAGAGAGGGGTAGTTATTCCGGTTGGAAGAATTCCTAATCTAGACAGTGCATAGCAGAGGAGGCAGTAGAAGCCACATAGGCAGTGCAAAGCCAATGATATAGAGGCTACGTAGAGACTGCGCAGAGCCTGCGAGGGATTCCGTTTTCTGTTGAGGAGGCAGCGTTGGGTCAGTGTCAAATCCTAGAGAGAGTTTCTGGAGGCCAGAAGGCCCCAGTTTCCAGCCAGTAGAGAGACCAACACAGAGATAGAGGGTAGCCATAGTTGTGACACAGAGACTGTGCAGAGCAGCTCGTTTGGGTGTTGATCAGTGCGAGGTTCTCGTGGAGGAGTGAGGTTTGTCTCACAAGATTTTACTTTTCAGTTTCTCTGCATGATTTGACATATTTGTCAATCATAGATTTGTACTTAGAAAGTTACTGCATAATATATAAACCCTTGGCTGCTGCATTGGTTTTCCCGCATTGGGTTTTTCCGGGGACATTAGTCCAAAAATAACGGTGTCAGATGTGTCTATGATTTTCTATTGCTCAGATCTTGTTTCCGCACTTGTTTTTCTTCCGCAGTTTTATTTGCGAAGGTTGTAGTGAATGGATTTCGATATTTTTTTTGTAGAACACAGTAAATAATTTGTTAAGTAAATAAAAAATAGAAGACTTTCCATTAGTTGTTGCAGTAGGATTCCGGGTGATACAATTTTTCACACAATCCACTATTGCCTGGATCTTCTCCTGGTGGACCTGTACCCCTTGTGCGCTGATCATATGCCCTAAATAAAGAATCTTTGTCAACCCAAACTCACATTTGGATGCTTTGGCATAAAGGGATTGTTCCTTCATGATGCTCAAAATCTAATCCATGTGTCTCAAATGATCGTCCCATGTCTTGCTGTAGATGAGGAGGTCATCAAAGAATACCAACAAAAACCTTATTAGCTGCCTGTTGAAAATGCTATTCATGCATGATTGGAAGATGGCAGGGGCATTGGTCAGCCCAAATGGCATAACCAGGAATTCAAAGTGTCCATAGTGGCAACAAAATGCTATTTTGGGCACGTCTTCCTCCCGAACTCGAAATTGTTGGTACCTGGACCGTGGGTTGATCTTTGAGAAATAGGTTGCTCCATGTAGTTCATCTAGTAATTCATCAATTTGAGGAATGGTGTACCTGTTTTTGATGGTTTTCTTATTAAGCGCCTGGTAGTCAATGTGAATGGGCTTGAGCTGGGTTGGATATGTCCCATCGCTAACAATTCTTGGATAGTTTTTTCTATCTCGTCTTTGAACTTCATCGGATGTCGGTACAGTGTGGTGATCACAGGCTTAGCTCCTTCTAGCTCAATAGTACGCTCAAATCCTCTTTTAGGAGGCAATCCTGGAGGAATGTCATCAAACACTGGAGCATGCTTGTCTAGTACTTGATGAGTATCAACCCTGTATTACGGTTTATCGTTGCCAAGAGTCTTTTGGGTCATAACCTTACATTCTGTTGTGTATGCTATAACCCCGTGCCTAAAAAGAGCTTCCATCCTTCTGGCTGAAATGACCCGTGGCCCGCCATTTGACATGCCTCTTAATACGACCTTACTGCCATTTGGTGCTCTTAATTCCATTTCAAACGCTTGGTAATCCATTGTGGGTTTGCCCAATGAATATAACCATTGGACTCCCAGTACCATGTTGAGGTCTGCAAGATTTATTACATAGAAATCACTAGTAAAAGTATAGTTACCAATAGTTACACTCAAACCTGGGATCATTCGTGTGCAATCTAAGTTGTACCCGTCCACAACTATCACATCCAAGCCCTCGAACTCTTTAGTGGGAAGTCTCCTTTTTGCTACTAGTGCTGCATCAATGAAGTTGTGTGTGGCTCCTCCATCAATTAGTGTTGTGATGCGTTGTCCCTTGATGACCCCCCTGACCTTGAAGATGTAATACTTGGGTGTGCCTAAAAGAGTTGCAATCTTGACCTGTGGTCGTGCCTTCTTTTCTCTGCTGAGGCTTTCCTCTTGTGGCGGTCCTTCTTTGGAGTTGTCAAGATTTTCTTCATCATTTGCTTCCTTCGACAGTGGCTCTTGATTGGTACTTGGAGTGGCCTTTTCTTTTTCTTCGTCATTAGAGAGTACTTCGATGTAGTGAATCTTCCCCTTTCCTAAACAACGACGACCAAGTTTCCATGGTTCCATGCAAGTAAAACATAATTTTTTCCTCTTAAGTTCGCTTTGAGTTTCCTCATCTAGTCTGTCTCTTTTGTGCCCATCACGTTGGAAAGGCTTCTTCTTCTTATCTTTTGGAGGGATGAAAGGCTTGGATGGAGCCTTAGCTTTAACAACTGCACTACCCAAGTCTTGAGTCTTCTTGATGGCTTCTTGAAGAGTGGTGGGATTGAATGCTTTGACCCATCCTTGTAGGGGCTCAGCCAATGCTTCAGTGAAAAGCATAATTAATTGCTCTTCAAATATATTTGTCACCATAACTGTGGTGCATTCAAATTTTGAGATAAACTCTTCATCTGACCATGTTTACTTAAGTAGTGCTAGTTCTTTGAAGTGGATTTCTGGGTTCTTTCGGGCGAATCTTTCTATCAACCTTTGTGTAAAAGCTTCATCAGAGGTGATGTTAGCATGTCCTAGGGTCACTAGACCATGATACCACCATTCATGTGCCTCCCCTTCTAGATGTAATGTGGCAAATTGAATTGCATCTGTTTCAGCCATAGGATTGAGCCTGAAGTAGGTGTCCAATTTCTGCACCCAGGCCCTTGTTGTACATTTAGATGATCCATCAAATGAGGGTAAAAGAAGTTAACTCACCTTGCGGGCTAATTCTCCATTAAGCTATCCCTAGGGTCTATTCCTTTATTTCCATTCTGCTTGTAAGCATCTTTCAGTTCTTTGATATTAATGAAATGAAGATTTATTTCTGTTGCGTCTCTATGTTTATGTTTATATCTGTGTTTTGTTGCATTCCTACTTAAGTCTGGATCAATGGTATTAGAGCGGTTTGCTCTTTCTCTGTTTTTCTTTGCATGTCCCAACAAGGTCAGGGTATAAGGAGTTAGGGCTCGAACTAGTTGAACCTTCGCAAGACCAACCTCGCAAACCCCAACGACCTCCCATGGGAGAAGAAAAGAAAGACGAGGGAGTAGGAGATCCTTTTAAAATATTGCTCGAGGAAGCCCTTGAGCAACAAAGACGCGATGATGGATAACTTTGCCCAAATATTGCAACGACTACCCACAGGTGACGCATCTTCATCCAGCAGCCACTTTGGAGGCACCACTCCCTTTAAGGTACAAGTCAACTTTCACATTCCCATATTTGATGGCCAGATAGATGCAAACGTCGTAGATAGTGTTGAGATTTTGGGTAGCATCAGATGTGCTCTAGCTTCGAAACTTTGTGGAGGAGTTAGAACACAGATCTCCAAGACCCAGAAATCATTTGGAGAAATTCCACTCGGTGTAAAAGTTATTCAAATAATTAAATTTTTTAATGGGGACCCTAAGTCTAACTTAGGGAAATTGAAAAGTTAAAGTGAATTAATTTACACATGTGGTGAGAATGTTCTAAGTGACGTGGATCAAGCTTTTTCTAATCTTAGCTGTTGATTAGGGATTAGATGACGGTCGTGGATTTCTCAACGAGAAAAGTATTAAAGGAAGGCTTGGGGTACACACACATTGCAGTAGCACTTGAGCTAAGTCGAAATTCTAGGGCGTGATTTGCTGAGAATTTTCGAGTAAGCTTGCAGTGCTGGTGGGGGGCAGGTCGGCGAGGATTACACTGATGCAAGGTTGAGAATACATAATCAGAGAGGCAGATCCGTACCAGGTAGCGCAGAGGCCTGTAGGAGGGATGCAACCCAGCCAGGCTGACGCAGAGGCATTGTAGTGGCTAACGCAGAGCCTTCAGGGTGACGTAGAGGCAGCGTTGAACCCAGAAGGCTGACGCAGGGGCAGCCCATGCTGCGCAGAGGCTACGCTGGGCAGGAGAGGCTAACGCAGAGGCTGGAGAGACAACGTTGGGGTTCCAGTGGGCCAGAAAGGGCTTGTATTCAGTAATTCCCTTGAGGATTTGAATCAACCATATTTTCTGTCTCCAAGTGATAAGGTACAACTGTCGTGAAATTCTCTGTGGGGCAAACCACTACTGGTGCCCTTGATGTATTTAGATTCCGCTTAATAATAAAACCCTCAAAGAGCTGTTGCACTGGTTTTTCCGCATTGGGTTTTTCCGGGGACATTTGTCCGAAAAATCATGTGTGTCCTTTGTCATATGTGCACTATGTTTCAGTGAATGATCTATATATGTGTAGGCTGCAGATTGTGTTTGCTTTGATATTTTTTAGAATATTCAGTTAAATAACTTGTTAATTAAATCAAACAAGTAGGAGAAGTAAATCAATATTATGCAGTAGGGTTTCTGTGTTAAGAAATTTTCACAGATAGATGGTTAAATCTATTGGAAGGGTATTTTTCGGTTCATGACATTTCTAATCGGGAAAAGATTACTTTTGTACTCCTTGAAGCCAGCCCCCATGTCATGGACTGGTGGGAAACCTACTGTGAACAAAGGGACGAGAGAGAACCCTCACTGTTTTTAGCCGCACCCACTTGGAATTCTTTCCAAGATGCCATTAAGGAGCAGTATTACCCGGTGGGGAGCTATGAGGACAAGTACATGACGCTGCGGCAACAAAGGGACCAAGATGTTCATGAGGTGATGAATCTTTTCCATACCCTGCGCACAAAGTTGGGTATCAAAGATTTGGAAAAACATCTGGTGCTCAGGTACCACAGTTGCTTGCATAAATACACATTCAAGAGGAAATGAAGTTCCTGAACATCTCTTCGCTTGGAGCAGCATACTGCTACGTTGCCAAGATTGAGCAAAAATTTAAACAGAAGAAGTGAGACTTTGGATCTGCGAATCCAAAGAAAGGGAAAGGCACCCCTAAACCGCAGAACAAAAAACAAAGCTAAGGCAGGGCGACCCAGGACAACCCGTCGAACCCGCAAGCAAAGAACAACAGCACGAACACAAAGGACACAGGGAAATGGTGTGAGTTCCATAAGAGCCCCACTCACAACACAAGTGAGTGTCGAGCTAAGCAGTCGCTGATGGTCGAGTTGAAGGCTTCCGAATTAGATGCATGTTCCAATTCTGAGTTAAAACCCGACAAGGGGAATGACAAAGGGAAGCAAATTGTAGATGCAGAGCTTAGTGCCACTGTTGCCACCACCAAGATCTAGAAGATTGAGCCCGAAGATCCAGAGGAGGGGGAGCGACTCTTCCACTCACAAATGTGGGTGAAGTGTTCTCCGCTTCAGTTCATTGTTGACAACGGGAGCCAAAAGAACCTCATATCAACAGAGGTTGTGAAGCGGTTGGGCCTATCGACCACACCATACCCGCAGCCGTACACCATTGGGTGGCTTCACCAAGGATGCGATCTCCACGTCAGCCAAGAGTTTCGCCTTCTTCACATATGAGGTATTGTGCGATGTTGCTCCTCTTGAAGTTTGTGATGTATCATTAGGCCAACCATACTTGTGGAAGTGTCATGCTGTGTATGAGTCTAGTCCTCACACTGTTATTATTTCTTTGGGCAGTAAGTTATACAGGATATCGGAGGCAACACTGCCTACTGCCATCTCTTTGATCTCTACGAAGCAATGCAGTAAGATCATTTCCCAGATCGAGAAATTTTTCTTCCTTATGATTTGCTCTTAGGGAAAAAAGAAGACTATGGCCACATCCACAACCTCCAGACAGGGCTCCTCCGCACGACAGCAACAGATAGACATGGTCGTGGAGGAGTACAAAGACATCTTCACTTCACCCACAGGGGTACCCTTGCACTGTCAGGTCAAGAACTCCATTGATCTGACCCTAGGCGCGTTGCTGCCCAATAGACCGATCTACCGACGCTTTGTTCTGGAGAATGATGAAATTAAGAGGCAGATTCAGGAGCTGTCGCGGAAAGGGCACATCAGGCCAAGTTCATTACCTTGTGGGAGCTCGATCGTGTTGGTACAGAAGAAAGACGACACCTGGAGACTCTGTATTGACTATCGAGCACTGAATAAGATCATTGTCTGGAATAGGTATCCAATCCCACAGATTTATGACCTTCTGGACCAACTCAAGGCGGCCAGATATTTCATCCAGATTGATTTGAAGTCCGGTTATCACCAGGTGCCAATCGAACCCTTTGATGTGTGGAAGACTGCCTTCAAATCCAAAGAGGGCCTTTTCGAATCACTGGTCATGCCTTTCGAGTTGATGAATGCCCCCGCAACTTTCATGAGGCTTATGGACGACATCTTGCGGCCCTTCACCAACTCATTCGTGGTAGTGTATATGGATGACATCTTGATCTTTAGCCAGAGTTGGGAAGAGCACCTGCACCATATACGACAGGTCCTCCAAAACCTGCGACAACACAAGTTGTGTGCCAATTTGGAGAAATGCACTTTTGGTATGACCAAGGTTCAATATCTGGGGTACATCATTGACGAGCAGGGTGTGCATATGGACCCAACCAAGATACAAGTTATTCGAGATTGGCCAATCCCAACCACTCTAATAGAGCTATGCATCCTTTTTTGGACTTGCCAATTTCTGCCGCAGGTTCGTGTTGGGTTTCTCTCATATCACTTGGCTTTTGAGTCAAGTCACCAAGGGTAGAGCGAAAGCAAAGTTCTTCTGGTCCAAATCCCAACAAAAGGCATTTGTCGAGTTGAAGCATCACCTCTGCACTGCACCAGTGCTCACATTATCAGACCTATGACAACCATTTGAGATTGAGATAGATGTCTCCGACTATGCTTTCGAGGTAGTTCTTACTCAGCAGGGGCATCCGGTGGCATATCACAGTGAGACTTTCGGACACAGTCCGAAAGTATCTCACCTATGACAAAGTTATGTATTCCATTGTGCAGGCCTGCCAACAATGGAAGCATTACATTACGGGGAAGGAAACGATCATCCACATAGACCACCGACTCCTGTAGTTCATATAGACACAATGAAAGTTGTAGAACGATCGCCATTAGAAATGGTTCACATATCTGCAATAGTTCCACTTGAACATCAAGTACAAGAAGGGCAACACCAATAATGTTGTAGATTGTCTCAGTCGATCACTGATCATGGTGTTGATCACTGTGCTCGACTTTGGTGGACACGAGACTTCGGGATGGCTGCATCTTTACAAGAGCGATCCAGAACTCGACAACACATATCAGATGCTCCTGGAAGGCAAGCAAGTTCGAGATTTTCACCTTCAGGGCACACTGTTATGCCACCTGGGACACCTTTGTGTTCTTTCAAGTGAGCGTGCCAAGATGATTTGGGAGGCACACTACAGTCAATCGTTGGACATTTTGGAGTAGAGGAAACAATGGCAGTGCTGCAGAAGTATTTTTATTGGTTGAATCTTCGAGAGGATGTTGGGAAGTACATCAGATCCTGCACTGCCTGTGCCATTGCCAAACCAACAATCAAGCAGCAAGGCCTATATACTCCTCTGCCTACTCCTAGTTGGCCTTGGGAATCCATCTCCATGGATTACATGTCGGGCCTCCCTTCTACTAAGCATGGAAACGACTGCGTTTTTGTGTTCGTCAACAGATTCTCTAAGATGGCCATTCTGGTGTCCTGCAAGAAGAGTATGACAGTAGAGGCCGCTACTAAGCTCTTCTTTGAACGAGTGTGGGTACACTTTGGGATCCCATAATCCATTATCTTAGATCGAGACAACAGGTTCGTGAGTACATTTTGGTCAAGCCTTTGGTCGATGCTGGATACCAAGCTCACTAGTCCACAACCTTCCACCCCTAAACTAATGGCCAAATAGAGGTCGTCAACAGGATGATTGTGCACATTCTGCGCATGTACAACTCAAAGCATCCATGCACATTGGATGAAATCCTCCCCTATGTCCAGGACATCTACAACAAAGCTCTCCGTAGCTCAACTAGCCATAGTCCCTTTCAGGTGGGGTTGGGATTCCAGCCACTATGTCCTAGTGATGCGGCCATACCATTTGCAGCTACTTAGGAAGATTCGGCTCATGTCCAGTCCGAAGCTGACAGGGCTAACAACTTCATTGAGTGCATTCAACACATCCACCAGTAGGTCCATGACATATTGGACAGAGCTAATGCTAAGTACAAGCAACATCATGATCAACATCGGGTGCCACACAAGTTCCACGCGGGCGACAAAGTTTGGCTACATTTGCAGAAGGAGCGCCTCATTGGGTCCCACCACAAGCTTTGCTCTCTCCAATATGGGCCGTACACCGTCGCCAAGGCTTTAGGGGACAATGCCTTCGAGCTCAACATTCCATCGTTCCTTGGCCTGCACCCAGTATTTAATGTGGACCTCCTACTGCGACCATATTTTCCCCCATTGTTGGACACATCCGACATTGCTAAGCAACTGACACCAACAGAGCTCAACCCAAACTGCATTGAACAGGCCACAACTGATAGTATCATGGACACACAGATCAAGAACACTCGCCAACAAAAGATCTAGTTATATCGAGTTTTCGAATAGGCCAACTCCTTCACTAAAAGTGGTTCACTAGGGGCCAAGTTCAACATAAATTTCCTCACCTCATGGAGGCTTTGCACGCAATGGGGACCATTGCTTCCTAATGGGGGAGGACTGATCCAGATGGATATTGGTGGCCACCTGCCTATTCCACCTAGACCTCCAGTGAGTTTCATCCGTTTCCTTGATTATAGCAGCATTTACTATTTTTAGTAGTTTTTTTGGGTCCTGAATTTTTGGAGCTGTTTTGACCCCCTAAACGATGTTTTTTTGAGGTCCGCAGCAGGCCCATAGCCATAGGCAAGGACTTGCGGGAAACCCTGTAGTACTCGGACATATCTTTCCAACGAGGTATCGTACGCGCCAAACAAAGATCACATGACCAAGTTAAGACCCCGGGAAGTTGACTGCCCAAATAACCCCAATGGGTCCCACAAACTCTTGGCGTTCCATCTCCTGGGGTTAGGGTTTTGGTTGTTTAGGGCTTTCCTTTGTTGTTCTATAATAAAAAGGCCCTTGAGCCTCATTGTAACATAGTTCAGAGGCATGTAGCCGCCACATCTCTTCTCAGAGATAAGCTAACATCGCCCGAGCTAGTTTATTTCCATTCTGCTTGTAAGCATTTTTCAGTTCTTTGCTATTAATGAAATGAAGATTTATTTCTGCTGCATTTCTATGTTTATGTTTATAACTGTATTCTGTTGCATTCCTACTTAAGTTCGGATCAATAGCTGCTCGAGTATTTTCTTCCAATCTTGCATAATCCTGAGCATAATTGTCAAGGAATTGATTTGGCTCAACTGCTTCTTGGGCTGCTGGCACATGATTATTTGTGAATTGTGGTAGGAGTGCCCGACTGCTCTTTTTGCTGTTTTCTTAGTTGTTGGGCAAACCTGGATTATGGTTTCCACTTCCCTCCATGGTAGTACTATTTGGCAACGACATTTGGCTGTTCTGTGAGGTGAGCGATCAACATTGCAATTTGTTGTTGCCCTTGGGTTAATACTTGCGCTATTTGTTGTTGCCCTTGGGTCAATACTTGCGCTATTTGTTGCTGCCCTTGAATCATTTGTTGCCCTTGATGATGCAACTGTTGATGCATTTGCTGCTGTCCATGTATCAATTCCTGAAGTAGAATACCAGGGTCATGTTCTCCCTGACCTGTTTTGTTTCCCATGGTGGAACAATGGTTATTCCTCTTTTTTCTTATAGTGATGTTGCTTGTATCCGCAGGAAGCATGCAAAACTCATATACGCACAACTGACAAGATGCTTTGCTCTGATACCACTATAATGGGCCAGGGCAATTTTTTTATAAAGATACTAAATTTTCCCAATATATGATAATAAAATGCAATTAATAGAATCTACAGTCTTCCCTCTTTTTTACACGACAAACTGAACATCGCATCATAAATAAATGACAAATGGTCAAACAATACGCCACATAATAAATTCAGTTCATTCTACCACAATATGATAATTCCCACATAATAAATTCAGTTCTTTCTACTACAATATAATAATTCCCATAAAAGTGTGATGTCCCCACACTAATGAAACAAACACAAATAATTCTAAACATGTATGGTTAATGTCTAACCCAAAAACCATGACGCGATTATTATTAATCCTCTCGTCTTAGTGATCCCAGCGGCCATGTATTGAGCCTAAGACAAATTACTTGCTATGCTTGAGGGCGCTGTAATCCTCGACTCCTCTTAGGCTACCAGTTCCGCCTCAAAATTTTACTTCGACCTTATGTCGCTTATCTTCAGCATCGACTTGAGCCACAAGGAGATTCCGCTACAGGAATGGACGTCTGCCAAATTGCTTCAAGGGTATTTCACTATGTTGCACAGGGACCCGTCCCCTCCAAATTTCATGGCATTCCCTCCATCCCGATGTTCTCGGTACTTTGGAACTCGTCGGAAACTTCCCCAATTGGTTGGGGACTCAAAAAATCGGGGACTTTTCGAGGGACTTTAGGGCGTCCCCACTATCATGCACATTAAAATTAAAAAAAATTTTGAAAATCTAAGTTCTAAACTTGAGTCAAAATTAAAAAAACAAATTTTGAAACCTAAACCCTATCGCAACTTCAACCTATTGATCAAACTAAACCTATCACATGCACAGTAAACTAAACCTATTGCATACTACACATTATACTACATGGCGACGATGAAGGTAAACATTGTTACAGAGACACGACGACGAAGGTAAACACAAGTTGTGAAGGTTGTAGGTAAACACTGATCTCAAGCGAAGTTTGCAGGTAAACACAGGCTGCGAGGGTTGCAGGTAAGAGTCCGAGTGAAGTCTGAGACGACAAACAAAGGTAAACGCTGAACAAAGAACTCCATTCACGACGACAAAGGTAAACAGAGCTGAGAGGACTCGAGCGAAAGTTGCAGTGGAGGTAAGAGTCGAGCGACAGGGTGAAGTTTGGGACTCTTAATTTGGGATTTATAATTAAATTTTAATGACTTATTCATGTTTACAATTTACAGTCACTATACTCCATGAATTAATTTTCCTTCATTTTGAACTTGTCTCTTTCTCCATGTCTGTGACAAACCTTTTCTTGCCGTGAATCTTTGAAATTTCCCTATGCCACAATCACCATGACTTTAATACCATGTTAAATATATGCAAGAGACGAGCAAGAGAGACTAGATCAGAGATAAGAAGATATATCAATGTGCTACTGAATTACCAGTGGTGTTATCTATATGCGTAGCAAGTTCCATTATTCATTTTAGGAACCAATCAACTAATCCCTGAATACATTAACATAAACATCATTTATTATATATGATTTATTTCGCTTTATGACATTATTACTTTTGTACATAACATTTGTTACTCCTGAAATAAACATTACAATGGCTAACTCATCTTTAACGCTTAATGTTATAAGGTAAATAGATGTGATGGTAATACTCTGTGTGCTCTGTAAATAATAGTGAATCTAAATGATTACGATATACATTACACTGATGGCAGGTCCCACAAGATTCCCTAATCTCTATACTCTTAATTTGGGATTTATAATTAAATTTTAATGACTTGTTCATGTTTATAGTTTTATTAAATTTTACTTTTAGTCTTCAAAGTTTAGCTGTTATTTAAATTTTGAAATGATTCATCATGCATCATAGAATGATTATGTAGACAGTAGTAGATTGTAGGTTGTAGCAGACTAATAGTACTGCTTAAGTTCTTGACAATGGGCAATGATGGCGAGATTTGTTTTTGTGACGCACAATGATGATTAGATAGTATTAGACTTTAGTATTTTATTTTGTAATTTGATTTTCAAAATTAGTAATAGTTCTAATTTTTATATTTTAATTTTATGATTCATGTTTATGCTGAAATACTAAATTTTATTTTAATAAATATAAAATTAGTTACCGCACTTGTCGTCCCCAACCTGCTGTCCCTTAAAAATTTGGGGGTGCGCTCTAGCCGTCCCAGAAACTCATCCCCCCGTACCCACCATCCCCCCGTCCCCACAGCCAGTGCAACATAGGTATTTCACCATCATGTAAGCCCAGCTGTCTTCGCGCTTCAATAGCCTCAGATCCGAGTTTTCCAACACAAAAAGATCTGACTAAAAAAACAATCCACAGATCTTTGGATTTCACCACAGCTTCACGACCAAGATACTGTGAGATTGGGGTCAAGCCGCAGTGTATGAGTCTAGCCTCAGATGCACGAGACTAGCTACTTAACCCAAATTTAATTCACGAATTCAAGCCACCAATTTTGTCTGTTCTAGATCTGGAACTCTATTTTAGCTCAAAACCTTTTTAAAATTTCCACAGAGGGGTTTGGATCTCATTCGACTGCTTCAGAAAATGTTGCTTCCTACTGTGCTAGAACAATTTTACAGCTTCACTGCCTCCAACTGATGTACCTGTGCCCATAACAAAATCAATTTCAATAGGAAAATTTGCTTTCTCCAGATCGTATTCCCGTGCCAAGATAAAATGAAGAGAGGATAGAGTAGTGTCAACTAGGGTGGAATCTATCATCAACGGAATTGACAAGGGAGAAGGGGTCTTAAAACCCTCTGAGCTAATGCTCAAGAACAATTGAATTGATCCACACTTGATGATCCAAAATGAATTCAACCTCCTTTATTTATAGACTTCCTTGAGGGGTTTCATTTTCATAATTGGTTGAGTGTGTCTTACTCAAAGCCCCAGATTTGGGTTTCACCGCCCAACTTACCCAAAACTTGCCCAACAATGGGGGTTTTGCGGCTTTATCCCCTTTTTTGAAGGACTATAGCCTATGGGGACAAATAGGCTACTAAGCCCATTGGTCCTAAATTCGTTGAGGACATCACAAATAGTATAACCTTACAATGGTGCAGATGACAAAACTAACACTGAAAATAGTTCACAGAAAGACTAAAGTCCTTTTCACATAACACCATGTAGTCAAAAAATGGCCTTTAGGGATTCTTCTTATTAAAATCTCCTGAAATATTTCTCAAAATTACAGAAAAGCAAGAGCCCTTGATACAAGATGCTTTTGGACATATATAGTCTACAGCTTGCAACTATTTCTTGGGACTTCTTGCATTCCCATTAACAACTACAACCTTTGGACTTCCGTTGTTTTGTCCTACTCAAATGTGATGTTGGAAAGAGATTCCTAACGCATGCTTGAAGATAAGTTGCTCTAGGGAGACTTCATATATAGCTGCATCTCAAGTCATGGTGCTCATCTCCATTTTAAATGTACTAAAATTGAATTGATGAAATTTATGTCTCTTAATTGCTCAACTATATGTTCCTTTAGGCTTTAATACATATTTGGTGACTTGAGTGACGAATCTGATTAGGAGCCCCCCTGGAGTTGATATGGTCTTTTAACACTGACAAAATCTTTTGCATGGGCCTTGGCGCACCCATATTTTCAAGCTTGGGCAATCGACACTGTTCAATCATCTTCTTAGGGACTATGTGTAATTGTGTTCAATTGCTAATTGATTCAGATATATCTTTTTCCGGCATTGCGCTTGTTTTCTGGCAGTTGGCTAGTGCTGCATGATTAAGCGGCTTTTCTTTCTCCATCATTTTAGGCAGGTGTGGAGGTGTGTTTTGATCTCCCTCTTGCCATTTCTTCAACTCATAAATAGGCAACTGTACACCATGTAGCAATACTCTTTTGCCCTTGACTGTATCCAACAACGCAAGCAGTTGTGTAGATAGGTCTTGGAAATTTTTTAGGCTAGTGTACAACTGTCTTAATGTTATTCCCAACTCATCCTCGTTAGAATATTAAGCCCTAGGTGACTAATGTCCTTGTGATCTCAATAGAACAAGTAGATAGCTGAATTTAATTAACGCTGAAATTAAATTTCAGACCATAGCATCAATTGCACATAGTTAGAAATTAACTACCAAAAGCATAAAAAATAATTTCTCACACAAATTGGTAATTACTCATTCAAATCAACTTTCATTCCTTCTAAACACTTACAAGGAAAGCTCCACATGCTGCCCAAGAGAAAAACAGCAGACACAAATACCAAAAATGCCTTGAAGTTGAGCTTCTACAAGCTGTGAGAGAGGTGCAACTGCTAAATATCAGCAACAACAATTCTCTGCTGTATAATATTGCTGTATGGACTGTATGATCGCTGTATGGATTCAGTATGATTCTACAAATCCATATGGTACTGTCCATACAAATGTATGAAATTGCTGTCTCACAAGATGGATCAGAGAAAGATCTCTTTTTGTGGTGCCCTGCCCTGTGAATAGAGAAAAAGGGAGATCGACCTGAAGTGGTGAAGCTAACAGCAAACTGTGTGCTGCCTGGGAATGCCTCTTTCTTGACTGCCTGCCCTTTCTCTCTCTCTCAACTACTCGTGTGTATATAGAAGCCTCTACCTTGCCCTGCTTTATAGCTTTAGTAGAGAATCTATTTTAAGATTGCTACTAGTCTAAGTACAATTTTAGACTCTACTGTAAAAAATAAGACTTTCACTTTATTAAAGTGAATTTCAAAATAGATTTATTTTTGGCAAAACTAGAATTACTTTTTTAAAATATCTCGAATTACTTCTTGTATGTTCACACTGAACATATGCAGAAGTTCCCACATGAGCTATAATTCTCAACACCCCCTCTTAGAGTGGAAGGAATTTTGCACCAATCAAAGTTTGTCTCTGAAAACCTCAAACTCCCCTTTTGCCAAGGACTTGGTTAGAATATCAACTATCTACGAATCCATGGTAATATGCTGAAGCTTCACTGCTTCCGTTTGAATCATGTCTTGTATGAAGTGATCTCTGCTTAGGGTTGCGGGGGAGTGCCCCTCCTCCCCCCACACAAATCTGCTCCCGAAGTGTGCTCCCCTCGAGAGCGGATCTAGAGCGACCTTGGGACTGTGCTCCGCTCGAGAGCGGATCCGGAGTGACCTCGGGAGCACGCTCCCTTAAAAAAATTTCGCTCCTTGCCTTTTTGGGAGCAAAAGTGGGAGTGGTCGGGGAGCAATCACTTCCGTTCGCTCCTGAAGTAAGTTTTTAAATCGGGGAATAGTACGGGAGTGATTCCTACCAACCACTCCCGCTCAAAAATCGCTCCCCGCCAAAAGAAAGGTGTGCTCGATTTTTTTCGGTGGAGGGAGGGGAAGGGCCAAACGAAATAAAAGGCATCCACCCCTCCCACAATGCATGATTTGCATGATTGAGAGGTAAGAGAGGGATTTTGGAGCTTGAGTTGAGGAGGTGAGTGAGAGGAAGATTGAGAGGGTTGCTTGAGGAGCTTGCAAGGGAGATTGGAGCTTGGGATTGAAGGCACCATTAGAGAGCCAAAGAGGTAGGGTTTAATCCCATTCTTTTTATTTTTCCACGTGGCATTTGTGTTTTTTATATGTTCATTATTGAATGAAATATGTTATCTTCTCTCTTTCCCATTTCCATTCCTCCATTTTATTGCAGGCAAGAAACTATAACTCCACCAAACATTATCGGTATGTGGCTTGGCATTCTCTTGTTGGTTATTTTCTTGGTTATGATGGTGTTGGGGAGAATAAGGAGGAGTGATGACGGTGATGAAGAAGTGGGTAGTGGTGGATTAGGAAACCCTGGAGAGGAGAGTACCAAAAGGAAGAGGAGGAGGAGGATAATGAGAGTGGAGATGATGATGGCAAAAAAACCAAAGTAGAGCACACCCCCTTGTAGAAATATGTTACTGCACTTTCAGGAGGGAAAGGGGGTGGAACCACTAAATTTACATGCCCCCATTGCAAAATCACTTTCACAGGTTCATACAACCGTGTTAGAAAGCATCTCTGTGGGAAAATGGCATGGGATGGAACTAAGCAAATAGGAATCAAAACTTGTGGAAGTGTGTCAGCACAACAAAAAGCCAAATACATAAGGGAAGAGGAGGAAGCCTAATACAAATTTAAAAGATGAAAGGGTGACTTTCAACATGACACCAGTAGCCCACAATCACATAGACTAAGAACTCCATCAACATCCACCCATGGTAGTGGATACAAAGGCACAAGCACAAACATCCCTTTAAGGCGTAGAACCATATCAGATTTCCTTGATCAAGGGTGTAGAGATGATGTGGATGCAAAAAATTCCAATTTCTCTATGCATGTGGGATACCATTCGATGTTCTTCTCTCACCTTATTGGCATGAAATGGTTTCTGCCATCAATGATGCCCCTAAAGGATACAAGAGCCTTGGGTATGACAAAGTTAGAACCGTGGGACGTGATCATGAAAAAGCCAAAATAACACATGCTTTGGGTAAACTGACAAATTCTTGGAATGACTATGGGGTATCCATTGTATTTGATGGTTGGACAAATGTAAAAGGCAAGCCATTGATAAGTGTTCTTGGTGTGTCTGCTACTGGTGCAGTCTTTCAACACATGATTACTTGGAAAAGTTCAAGACTGCCATCAACATTGCACAACCATTACTTCAAACAATTGAAAGTATTGGGCCATACAATGTCATCCAAGTCATCAGTGATAATGCTTTTAATTGTAAGGCAACGAGAGCAATCATTGAGGATAAATACCCCAACATTTTTTGATTTGGGTGCTTGGTTCACACAATGAACCTTTTGATGCATTATATTATTAAGGTAAAGGAACCTCAATATATATGGATTGGTGATTTGTACAAGAGGGGCAAGAGAATGATAAAATTTGTTACCAATCATAGTAATACCCATGGGCTTTTCCACAGTCACTCAAGGTTGGAGATATTGAAGCTTGGGAAGACTAGATTTGCTAGCTATTACCTCACCTTCAGGCGCCTTTGGAAGGTAAGAGAGTCACTGGCTAGCATGGTATCAAGTCAACATTGGCAGGTATTAAAGGATAGGGCTCCATGTTATTTTTTGTAGCATCAGTTGATGTTCTAGTCTCGAGACTTTGGTGGAGAGGCTAAAACACAGGAGTTCTCCAAAACCCAGAAATCGTTTTTGGAAATTCCACTTCGAGATCTCTCAATTAAATTAATTGACCATAATTAAAAATTTCCCAAGGAACAATGGTTAATTAATAGGAATTAATTGAGAAAGGTGAGAATTCTCTAGAAACTCACATGGATAAACTTGGAGATGATCTCAACCATCAATTAAGTTTTAATCGTGGCCGTTGGAGTCCCAACTGGAGATTATAATAAGAGTTTGATGGGTAAATGGAGGATACACCAATGCATATACTCAGTTGCCTAGACAGTTCGAATTCCTAAGTGCAAGAGTGATTCAAGTGGAGATTGAGCCAGGAGGCGAGTAGCAAGTGGCAGGAGAGGTCAGCAGTGATCCGGAGGAATTTTTCCAGTTTTGAAGAGTCTGAAAGAGGCCAAAATTTTCTCCAAGAAGTAGTGTACGGATTGCACAATTGCTTCAACATAGCAGTTTGATTTAGCTGAAGGGGTGGACATTTTTAGTTCCAAAGGGTAGGAAGATTTTCCAGAGGGTTGGAGAAGCATTTTCTCAGTGCAGCAAGCAGGACGACTAGATTGGCAGCAGTTCCAGGCCAAGCGTGTGAGGGTCTACGCATGGGTGACGCAGGGCCTGCATAGAGCAGGTGGATGACTTGCTTTTCAGAGGCAGTCAGGTGTTGAGATTGTTTGGAGAGGGTAAAATCCCTCAACATATTTTGCTAGTATTTCTGTTAGGTAGAATCGCTAGTTTGGCGACATTTTATTGTACTCAGAATTTCTGCTGCTGCTGCATAATAATAATAATAATAATAATAATATAAACCCCTAGCTTTCATAACCAATATTCCACATTGGTTTTTTTCGGGGGACTTTTGTCCAAAAATAAGTGTTATTTTTATGTGTGCGTGCTTGCATTTATCAGTTTCCAACGATTTTATTTTCTGCAACATTTTATCTGTGAAGATTGTAGTGTGATTAATTCGTTGTTGCCATAGTAATAAACTAAATAATTAATTTATAGTTAGAAGAATTAATTCCAGTTGCTGCAATAGAAATTTCGTAGAAATTTTCACATGCATTAGAGCGAGTTTGACAGACGGGAAGCTCAAAAGCGGAAGAAAAAAATTTGTTGTTCAGAGGGAGCAGTAGGCTGAAATTTTCTAGGGCTACGTAGCGCCTAGCCATGCAATGCAAATTGCTGGGCAAGGGTTCGATTTTCTAGGTGCAGTTGCAAGAAAGTTCGATTTGTCCGGAATAGTGATTCCAGTAGGCAGAGGGAGAAACAACTCAGTATTTTCGCTGAGCAGATTTCTTGTTTGGGTACAAAGGGTTTTGTAGCAGTTTGCTAGAGCATAATCATTGCCAGGTGGAAGAGAAAGTACACACATAGAGGAAGGAATTTCTAGATTTTCCTAGAGGGTTTCCAGTTCCATTTTTTTGGAGGAGATCCATAATTTTCCAATTTCAGAAGGCCGTACTTGAGTTATTGGGGTTACAATTCGTGTGACAATTTTCCGGAGAAGGACATTCGGAAAGGCTGAGCAAGTGGTTTAAGAAAGTAAATGAAAGTAGAGCAAGGAAGCAATAATAGTTCTGTGCATTCCAGGAGGGAGTGCGTGTAGTAGAACAAACAACCGAGCAGGAGAGAAGAGGAGATTCCTGTTAATTTCCCAATTTTTGATTTTCGCAGATTTTGCAGCTTTGCAGAGATGGTCGTACGAGATTGCCAGAAGAGGTCGTGCGTGTTTGCCAGAATGTAGATCTGGGCAACATATCGACTTCTAGTTGTCGGAGATAGGTGTCGAAGGAAGTATGAGTTATCTAGTGCAAGTTGCAAAGTGAAGAAGGGTCCCAGCTAAGGACCGAGCTCAAAAGGAGATAGTGAGGTACCAGATCTAGGAGGAGGAGTATGAAACTCCAGTGTGCTGGGTGGGCAGGATCTAGTGCAAAAGCAACAACGTGATCAAATAGATTAGTGCCAATTGTTGCAGCAGGATCATCACCTTTGCTATAGGGGCCCATAGTATCATAGTAGCATGTTTAGTGTCAACAAGTTGTAGTTAGATGAAAGTAGCAGGGCTAGTTGCAGTCAGTACTCGAGAGACAGTTGCAGAACTAGTTGCAGTGACACAGGCTGTGAGAATTGCATAGTTGCAGGTAACAGGTGCAGTTCTAGCTAGAAGATTCCCAACGCAGAGCTATGCAGTCCAATTTCCAGTGCAAAAGGATAGTGCGAGATGCTAGGAGGGAACAATGAGATTTCCCATAGGGAGATTGAGACCCAGAGGGAGTCTTAGCTTCAAAGGGAGCAACCCTATGGAAGCTAGTGCTTCAGGATTTGGGGAGATCAAACTCATTATTGCAGTAGTTACAACAACAATGCGGGAGTAGCAACAAAGCAGTAGAAACATTAGTATGAGTAGATCACAGTTCACCATGTAAGCAACTATACCTCCAGGAGTGAGGTGGGGTGATATGGAGCTTTAGTCCTAGAGTTGCATAGAGATTTGGGTAGGTTCCAGTGAGGTGAGCATCATATTGTGTTTCCTCATGGATCAATACCTTGCTACAGGGGCCCACGGCCCCATGGTATTTAGTAATAGGAGGATCAATGTTAGTTGATGCAGTCAATTCCAGGGTGACAATTGCAAGCTAGTTGCAGTCAGATGGTGAGGAGTGCAGAGCAATGTTGATAGCAGAACAAGAGGCTAAGTGGCAAAGTCAGAAACAACGTAGATTTCTCAGTGGACAGTGCGGAGGCTAGTAGCAGTTAGATGCTCAGGAGGCAATTGCAGCATAGAGAGAAATGATTCAGTATTTTGGATGCTTCTCAGTTGCAGTAGTTACAATAGCAACAACAATAGTTGAGAGGGAGTTGCAGTGCAGATGCACAATTGATAGTAGTACAAGATGTACATTGTAGTGTCAACAACAACACAGATGCAGTAGTTTGATTAAGGTACAATTAGTGGTAGGTGAATCAGAGTTGGCGCAGTAGTTGGTGGACAGTGGCAGGCAACTATAGTTGTCAGACATCAACAGCGTGGTTGGAAGATGTTGCAGAGACAAGGTGTTGTGATAGTTGTGCAACACTAGTTGGAGAGAACACCTTCCTCGCCAAGAGGCAGTGTTAGTTTTTGTAATAGGAGGATCAATGTTAGTTGATGCAGTCAATTCCAGGGTGACAATTGCAAGCTAGTTGCAGTCAGATGGTGAGGAGCGCAGAGCAATGTTGATAGCAGAACAGGAGGCTAAGTGGCAAAGTCAGAAACAACGTAGATTTCTCAGTGGACAGTGCGGAAGCTAGTAGCAGTTAGATGCTCAGGAGGCAGTTGCAGCATAGAGAGAAATGATTCAGTATTTTGGATGCTTCTCAGTTGCAGTAGTTACAATAGCAACAACAATAGTTGAGAGGGAGTTGCAGTGCAGATGCACAATTGATAGTAGTACAAGATGTACATTGTAGTGTCAACAACAACACAGATGCAGTAGTTTGATTAAGGTACAATTAGTGGTAGGTGAATCAGAGTTGGCGCAGTAGTTGGTGGACAGTGGCAGGCAACTATAGTTGTCAGACATCAGCAGCGTGGTTGGAAGATGTTGCAGAGACAAGGTGTTGTGATAGTTGTGCAACACTAGTTGGAGAGAACACCTTCCTCGCCAAGAGGCAGTGTTAGTTTTTGTAGCGTCGGATAATGTTCTAGTCTTGAGACTTGGTGGAGAGGCTAAAACACAAGAATTCTCCAAAACCCAAAAATTGTTTCTGGAAATGCCACTTAGAGATGGCTCAATTAAATTAATTGACCATAATTAAAAATTTCCTAAGTCTAACTTAGGAAAAGTGGTTAATTAATAGGAATCAATTGAGAAAGGTGAATTCTCTAGAAACTCACACAGATCGACTTGGAGATGATCTCAACCATCGACTAAGTTTTAATTGTGGCCGTTGGAGTCCCAACTGGAGATAATAAGAAGAGGTCGATGGGTAAATGGAGGATACACTAGTGGATACTCAGTTGCCTAGGCAATTCAAATTCCAAAGTGCAAGAGTGATTCAACAGTGGTGTTCGAGCCAGGAGGCGAGTAACAGGTGGTAGGAGAGGTCAACAATTATTCTGAGGAAGTTTTTCAGTTTCAGAGAGTCAAAAAGGGGAGGCCAAAATTTTCTCCAGGAAGCAACGTATTTGCTTCAAAGAGAAATTTGATTTAGATGAAGGGGAGTACGTTTTCAGTTCCAGAAGTCAGGAAGATTTTCCAGAGTGTCGGAGAAGCATTTTCCTAGTTAGCAACAAGCAAGACGACTAGATTGGAAGTAGTTCCAGGCTAGTCGTATGAGGCTTTGCGCTAGGGTGACACAGGGTCTGCGCAGAGCAGGTGGACGACTTGATTTTAAAAGGCAGTCAGGTGCCAGGATTGTTCAGAGAGGGTAAAATCCCTTAGTATATTTTTTCCAGTAATTCTCTTGGGTAGAATCGCCAGTTTGGCGACATTTTATTGTATTCCGAATTTCTATTGCATAATAATAATATAAACCCTTAGCTGCTGCAACCGCTTTTCCCACATTGGGTTTTTCTGGGGACTTTTGTCCAAAAATAATGGTTTCATTTTTATGTGTGCGCTAGCTTTTCACAATTTCCAACGCTTTTATTTTTGCAGTATTTTATTTGTGAAGATTGCAATGTGATTAATTCGTTGTTGCCATAGCAATAAATTGCATAATTAATTTATAGTTAGAAGAATTAATTCCAGTTGGTGCAATAGAAATTTCATAGAAATTTTCACACTCCAACAACACCTGACAGGGAAGGTTTTGAACAGGGAGAGGAGACTGCTCTTGATGATCTATTTTGGGCACGTGTGAGGGGATGTTTTGCAATTCACCAAACCCATTTATATCATGATTCATTTTGCAGATACAAAAGGCTTGTGGATGAGCATGCAGAACTCTTGACGTCGGCGAGGACGCACCAGCTGATAGTCCGCTTGTTTCTGGATTAAGGCTTCAGGGTAATACTCTGCAATAATCTACAACGGAGGAGTTATCATCGTGATTGTCTCCACGAACATTTTGCTGCCTTTACAAACACAATCCATATACATCTAAATGACTCCATATTTTAGAAATTCGAAAATCTCTGGTGATTTGTTGCAGCGAAAATCCAAGTACGGGTATCTACGTATTTTTGCTGGAGTGGTGTCCTGCGTATCCTAATACCAATTGTGGTCGATCGTTCGAATTCCGCCCAGTTGCATCACTACAGTTTTTTTTGTTTTGATCGACGTTAATTTTTGCGGAATTTCTGCCACTTTTTTTTACCAGAGACTGTGGACTTGGGGATCCTCTATTTTGGCCTTTTGATTGACTACGGGTTTAAGACAGTTGGGCTCTGATTGATTGCCATGGGGGTGTGAATTTCCCGTCAAAATGCCATGTATGCCATGTACAATGGTTGTTTTCTCTTGAGCGCGCAATCTTCAAACAGGTGGATTTGATGGGCGAGTGGTGTTATTGGTTTATTTTTATGCTCTTTTATGTATATGCATGTGGATTTTGTAGGAACAACCAAGCAGTCTCTAAAGTGGTGTGAATCGGATTCGATCTCGTGAGTTTGTCACCAAAGGTAAAATTCGAATAACAGCGAAACCATCGAGGAGGAAATCAGTGTGACCTGCGTAATCACCAGCATGGAAAAGTAGTCATGTTGAAAAGCCTTGCGTGAAGTTCTGTGAAAAATTTGTTGCGTGCAGTTTTGTGGAAAATCTGTTTGTGTGAAGTTTTGTGAAAAGACTTTCATTGGAAGACCTCATGCGTTGACAAATCATATGGTGCGTAAATCAAATAATGCTTAATATCTCTTCATTAAGGCATTACATGGATAAATGCACAATTTAAAAGAGGATAACCTTATTTCACTTTTGATAAAGTGACCAAAAATTCATCAAATTGTTTTTTAATGGTACGAAGATATTAAGTTTTTATGGAGACATAAGTGATGTGAATAAGGTATCATTTTTTAATTTGTAAAACTTTTTAAAGTGATACGTGGTGGATAATGCTAAGAGAGGAGTGGAAAAGAGAATTACTTCACTTTGCATATTTTTAGGTTCAAGAATTTGAAAAAAAAAAATTATTTGGAGAGATAAGGTGTAATAGTGCTCATATTACATGTTTTGAATGAGAGGAGTGAGTGGAGTGTGCTCATTCTAGAGTCTATGAAAAATAGGGAATAGTGGAATTTTTCTCTATTTTATATATTTTTTGTAAATGGAGAGATAAGTGTGCATTTTTTTTATGGAGTGAGGGTTTTTGAAGTGATGGAGTGAAATTATTTTTGTCATTTTTGGAGTAATAAGGTGCATATTTTGTAAATTTGGAGTGATAAGGGAAAGTCATTGTTGTGATTCCAAGTACCATTTTTCTTTGAGAGAGATTGAGTCGGTGAATATCCAGATTTTGAAGACAAATTGCTTCCAAGGGTTGTGAGCTTGGCATATTCATTACTTGAAGGTGGAGATTTATTATGTACTCAATACTTAATAAAAATATCATTTTTTTGGTGATTGTGTCCTAGATACACCCGAAATTGAATAAGGGGATCTTAGGTACACTATGTGTGTTTGTAATGGCGCATGTTTTTTTATGGCTTCATGTTGTTGTTTTTGATTTGTGTCTAGTTGTGACACATCAATAATTTCATTTAATATCGCATACATAAAGTTCAATATCAGCAAGCACAACACATGTAACGAAATAGCTGCAAGATCAACACATGCATTTGCGCCACTACAACATATAATCAAAGATTGTCTACATCAGCATTCTACATCAACAATCAAATTCATTCACTTTCATGAATCTGGAAACTCCAGCGTTTTCAAAGCAAAGTCTACATCAACGTTCTTGCAAATCCATTTAAGAACTTGTAATCAAATTCATTGTTTTAAGTGAATCATTAAAAATTCATTGTTAATGAATTTTTAAGAGGACAAGAGAGCTTGATTTCAAGTGAGAAAGTTCTACAACTCTAGCAAGTGTTCTCAGCAAGCGCAATAAGCAAAAAATCAAGCGAGCGTGCCATTCAAGCGAACCTGTCATTCAAGTACCAAAATCAAGTGAAACAGTTCAAAGAACGACATCTACAACAAGAGCGCAAGTTAAAATGGCGCATCATATTCAGTTGTTAAACATTCTTCACAGTTTGATCATCTCAAGTGATGAAGACATGGTGCAAGTCAGCAAAGAAACTCTTGCTGATCTTTCACGGCATCTACAACAAACAAAAGAAACCATTGAGTTTCTTCAACTAGAGTTGCAACTTCAAAGGATTGAATTGCAAGAAAATCGTGATACTTTCCAGTCTTTGAACCATCCAGATGAAAAGTCATTCATTCAAACAACTTCCATTGTCGAAGTTGTTCCAGTGCCAATTTCTTCCAAGCCCATCATCAAGCCATGGGAAGAAATTCAAAATAACAAGAATCGACGAGGCTTAGGATATGTCAATGATGACATCAACTTGGATATCCCAGATTATTCCAAGCCAATTAAGTTCGTCAGTGCAGGATTTCTTGCACAACTCACCTCAACAAGTTTTGAGAAATTTGTAGACAACCAGCAATGCACGCAATCCAAAGTTGCAGACAAACAAAATTGCATGCAACCTAGAGTTGAAGTCCAACCGAAATGTTCTCATTGTCAAAGAACCGGTCATATGGAAGATCAGTGTTTTGATCTCCATCCTTGTCGCCATTGTGGCAAGCCCAATCATTCCTCAGAAAAATGTCGCAATCAACAACAAACAGCCAGATTGAAGATACATTATGAATGGATCGACCCTTGGAAATGGTCATCCACAGTCAAAAGATTGTCTCAGTTCTACAATCGAATACAATCACACATAGTGTAGCCAACAGTGAAAAGATGATGGTACTCTCATGCAGTTGAACAAGGGAGTACACCAGTGTAAAACTCCTACACCTAAAGGGGGGAAGTTCAGGAATACTTTCCAGAGAAGTGTCTCTCCTTTCAGTTGACAAAGGGGGGAAAATGTCAATGAAATTGATAGTGGTTGTCAGACTCAAAATCTCGACAAAACCAGCAAAAGCAGCCAGTGGGCATCAACAAATTTGCCAGTGGGCAGTCGACAGCGAAGAAGCAGTGAATAGTTTTTCAGCACAGCAAAAGCAACAGTGAGTTGTTTTTGACATCATCAGCCAGTGGGCTTTGAACAAATTTTGATACTGATTTCATGCAAAGGACAGATGGATCCTTTTGCAACTTGGCACGTGATGGAGTTGTCAAGCAACATTCAGAGATGAATTAGACATACAGCTGACTCATGGTCTCTTGAGATTGAAAATTTTTTCAGCATCAACTTGAGAACTTGGAAGATGGTTTCTCGTTCTTATTTTGGATTTATCCTTGAAGGGGGGAATGTTAGCCTCTTTCATAAAGGCAATTATAAATCCAAAAATACATAAATTAAATAATGTAAAGTTAGGATAAATATATTTATTAAATTAGAATATTTAATAAATATTAGAGATACTTAGAAATAGTATTTTGTTAGTAAAAATAGGACTCTAGAATAGAGTCGTTTCCTAGGCTCTAAAATAGGAATAAAGTTGGTAGAATGGTTAGAAGGTCATTTATTGTAAATGGACACTTGTTAGTTTTCCAAGTGATCCATAACTAAATTAAGTTAGAACATAAAGCTTATAAATAGGTTAGTTTCCTAATTTCATTGTAGTGAGAGTTTACGCTTGTAAAATCCTGTAATTTGTTATGTAATCTTTTTCATGATCAATAAAGTTATGTATCTGAGGACACTTCTGAATCTACAGGGGGGTGTATGAGTAGATGGATAACATGTTGGGGCAAATAAAAGATATTGTTCAACCAAAAGATCACAACTTGTATGATCATATTTACAATTTTGAGTGTGCACGGTGGGATAAACTTAATGTTCTACTACATGCCTTGGCGTATATCTTTATGCCAAAATACTACTCTCCATCTTGGTTGGGAAAACCTGCACCTGGGGGTGGGGTTAGGACCAAACCCCATACAGATCCAGAGGTACAAGTTGGGTATATGACAACATTAGACTAGTTGGTCCTTGACAGGGAGGAGTGTGCTAGGTTGCGTGGAAAATTATGCAAATGCTTAAGTAGCACTGGAGTGATTGGTTCTTAGCATGCAATCGAAAATAGGGACAAAATGGATGTTATCACATGGTGGAACATGTATGGTGGCGAGGGACTTTTGGCAAAATTGGCAATAAAATTGCTTTCAAAGGTGGTTAATATTTCTTCCGTAGAGAGGTGTTGGAGCACCTATAGCTTCATCCATAATGTGTGATGAAATTTCCTCAATGAAAATCGGGCAAAAAGCTTGGTTTTTTTGCACTACAACTTGAGGTTGTTGACACATTATTGTGAGCGGGCTCGTGCTAATACATCATATATGAATTGGGACAACAACCTAGAGGAAGATAATTTGGAGGATGGAGCTATACATTTAGAAGAATTGGAAACAAAACTTTTGAAAGATGATGACGAAGCAACAACAACAACAGAAACAACCATGCCACCCCCATCATACAATAACAGTGCTCGAGTTCCACAAGCTTTGCTGCTGCCACCTCCATCTACAACCTCACGCGGAGGTCATGTGCCTTATGGTTCAGGTTTTGGACATGGCCGTCCGACTATGCGGGAGGAGACTCCCAATAGACTACGAGCTTCTCAAAAATTAGATATTTCTCATGGCAAGAGGCCGAAGCAGTAGATAATATATTTACTTGCCTTTTCTAGTTTCTAGTAGTTTTTATAACTGTTGACTCTTTCATATTTATTATGATGTTTTTTGTAAACAAAATATGGCAATTTAAGTTTGAAGTTTGAAGTTGGCAATTATAACTTACTGGTAATGAATTATGAATATGATGCTTCATGAAAGTTGAAAGTTGAAACATTTCATTTCATTTTAGATATTCTTTGTTATAGTTTGGTTACTTTGTAACAATAATGGTTAGAAGTACAACTTTAGTGATCAATGATGACAAACATTATACATTGAATTTTGGAAGCTTGAAACTTTAAGATTGATGAATCATGAGACTCGATATCTTGTATGTTACTAACTTGTGGAAATGTGGTTGATGAAGATTATAACATCTAGATGATTGGTGTTATATGGTTAAATCCATGTTTTTATGCTTTCTATATCTGATTCATCATTCTACATGCTTTTTTTGACATATATGCGTCAAAATATATAAAAATTTGCTCCAGATTCGCTCCCGACCCAAGAGCTTTTGAAAATGTCGCTCCCCGCTTCCACTCCCAAGCAGCCTTGTCTCTGCTCTTTGTTGAGCTAAGTGCCACATAAGTTTGCTTCTTGTTGAACGAGGATACTATTGCTAATCCCAAGTTAAAGCAACACCTTGAGGTGCTCTTCTCGCCTATTGCATTGCTTTCCACCTCACCATATCCAAGATCTCTCAGGCCATACTCCTTTGTGCCTGTTGTCGCCTGGATTGTACACCCAACGCGACAATGCTCAGGGCAGGGGCTGTCAATCTGATCCCTGCCCACTCCGTTTAAGCTATCTCCTAAGGAAGCCATAAGGGGGGTAGTCCTTGAAGGCAAAATGATGAGGAAGTTGTTGAGAATCAACAAATTAAGGAGATATAGTTGAATATCCTAGCAACTTGATTAAATTAGATGGCAAGTCAGATTGATAGGCACAACAATTAGATTATTCAAGATATTTCAGTGATAAACTAGTGCCTTGAATTTAGAAAATACTCGCACAATAGAGATCAATATGTCAAATTACCGGATGGACAAATGCTGCAAGAAGGAGATGCAAAATCTATCCTAGTTGAAATGCATAATCTAAACTAATGTGAGATGTAGGATCTTGGTAAATTTTAGTTAGATGCCTATTCTAGGTGGATCCTTCTCCTCTTGTTTTGAAGCTATCCACAAACAAGGTTGTAGAGAGATGTGTTAGGGAAGTCCGAAGGATGCTATGGTCTCATTAAAGATACCTCCCCAGGACCTCTAACCACCCAAGTGCCTTCATTTCTACAAGGAATTGTCCACAAGAGAACTGCAAGGTCACCTATGTTAACTGTGAATCAGGGTTTAACTTCCCAAATTGGATGAAGAAGGTGGCCCTAATTATCTATCAAACAATCTTATGCTTGGAGGTGAATTTTAAATTATGCACTTTTATTCTAGAATGAAGATGCAAACGATGATAAATTGCTTCAATGAGATTACAAATATGTAAAATGCTCCAATATGATAAATTAAACCACTCGCAATATGAGAAACTTAAAGCACAATAAGATAAGCACAATTATAACAATATCTTCTTATCACTTATGAATGTTTATTAGAAGCTTCCCTTCACTTAGTAGATTTGCAGTTTAGAACAAGAGAACAATAAGCCACAAGATGAGATTGCTAACTGTGATTAAACAATGCAAGAAATACTTATGTAATGCAACTAGAGAATAGGAATGCACAATGAGATGCAATCAAAGAGAGAGAGAGAGAGTAGTGACCCCAACAAGGCTATCCTCAAGATAAAATGATTGTCAAATATCTCAAATGTGCCACTGCCAACAAGAGATTAGATTGCTGTAGCTTATTTATCAATAGATGACAGTCTACAAAGTACCAATATCAACTTACAAATGCAAATATAGAAGAGCCAATGTAAACAATCACTCTAGATGCCAAGAGGACTATTTTAGGTCATGCAAATACCACTGCAATTTTAAATCAGACCTCTGAAATAACTCAATACAGTCACAAACAAAAGAGCATAAGAGCTAGAACAATGCTCTAGGCCTTTGTCAGTTAATGAGTGATGTCTTTAGGTGTCTTAGGCTTGTTATTGTTAGATTTTAGAGCTATTATGTCACTGCAATGTATTACTTTAGATCTGAATGTGTTATGATAGTCAACCAAGGATGTGCTAGAAGATCAAACTGTTAGGATATTCCGACACATAGGAAATAGTTAAGAATAACTTATTCTAGTGTAGAGTTAGGTAATGTGTGTTTCTTTACCATGTACATTTGTAACTTATAATCCGACGGTCACGATTTGTAGTGATCCGACGATTATCTCTCACCTCGGTATTAACGACACTTGATCCATGGCTTAACACCTGATTGGTCCATGATCTCTATTTAAATAGCATGGAGGGTCATTTTTTCGGTAACCGTTTATGAGAGAAACATATATAACTTTTCTTTTTATATTAATAAATTGCCTGAAGTGGCCGTGTTGGCTCAGGCCGTGGATTGTTTCCCTCTTTGAGGGTTTTAACCACGTGATTATACTGGTGTCTTGATTTGTGATCTATTTTTCAGTGGTGACCTTTGGTTCTTGATCTAAGGAAATTACCCTATAAATTCCTACATGGTATTAGAGCTATTTTGAGGGCCGCGTCTGTTGTTGATCAAAATCAGAAGCCATTTTGACTGCATGGGAATACCGTTTTTTAGATCTACTATTTATGAACATTTTTGGGCTTGGAGAACTGCTCGGTTGTGTCCAGGACGTACGTTACGATGAGGAACAACTTTCGTTTCATGCGAAAAGGTTTGGTTTCCCAAGGATTATGTCGATTTAGAGCCGGAGGTATCGCATCTCTTTGCGGTTATATTTGTTAATAGTTATCTGCTTATTTAGGTATTTTTTTGTTTTCATTTTTATTTTTTTAATTTTGATCTTTAGAGTTTATTTATTTACGTATCATACCCTCTTCTATGTGTGCTCCTTTGCTTTAGTAAGCTAGTGCGATCTGTCCAAAATCAGAAACAAGAAAAAGGGATTTTTTGCTACGTATGCTCTTTCCCCGCGTCTTTGTGCGATCTCGGGAAATCAGAAATAGTGAAAAAAGTGATAGTTGCTGGTAAGGCTAAAAAAAAATCTAACATTCTGCCGTAAGGCTTTTCATTTCATTTTTTTTCCTCAGTTTTTGTTTTTTTTTTTGTGTAGGAAAAGGCACGCACACCGAAGAAAAAAAAAAAAAGACACCCCCCTTCCTCCTTTCATACAATAATGTGATCCTTTTATTACCTCACTTGGTGAGGGGTTAGTTTATGAGAATAGAGGCCTTGGGTTCAAGTCTCCTTCTCAAGTTTATTTTGTAAATAGTTTTTTTTCAAAGGGCGGAATTTTTTTTAAAAACCTGCACTTCATCCCGTTCCCGTAACTATTCGGCATCTACAACTCAGATTTTTCGAAAGGCATAACGTCTTCATCCGGAAGCTATTTTTCGAGCCGTGTTTTTTGAAACAGCTTAATTTTTTGAGATATTTCCATTGGAGTAGTTATTTTCAGCTTTTATCAGCTTCATTTAAAAAAAAAAATGGAAATTGCATGCCCGGTTATTCTTAACAGCACCAATTATTTCCAATGGCTACCTCAAATGGTAGATATACTTAGAAGTAAAGGGATTTATAGAGTAGCCATAGGTCAAGAATCTAAACCTTCTGATGATGATAAAATTCCTAAATGGGAAAATAAACAAGATCAAGCAGGAGGGTTGATAGGAATGTCCATTGCTCAAGATCTTCGATTTCACATCCTTGACATTGACACCCCTGATAAAGCCCTGGAAAAGCTGAATACTGTTTTTGGCATTCAAAATCAAATCAGGGCCCACCAGCTTGAAAATGAGTTTCTTACTTTGGACCCTAATAATTTCTCCTCTATTGAAGACTTTTTGTCCAGATTCAAGACCCTTAGACTTCTTTTAGAAGGGTGTAAGGTCAAAAAGGAAAATGGTAGCCTCATCTATTGCATTCTTGCTAAGCTTGGCCTTGCATACTCTGTATTTGTTTCTGCCTTCCATTCCACTAGAGAAGCCATCATCTATTTTGGAACCACCTACAAGAATCCCTCTTTTGATTCCTTTTGTGATTTTTTGATAAGAGAACAAGAAAAAATCTTACACCTTGGTCTTATCACTCCTGGAAATGCTTCTAAGAAAGCCTTAGCAGCCCAACAACAACCATATCAAAAGAATCCCAAGAAGCAGTATCCTAAAAGGTATGGTCCTAAATCAAACAAAGGTCCTAAGCAATTTCGAAGCATGGCGAAAAATCAAATCACCAAAATAATAAGGCAAATCAAAACAAAGGGAAGAAGACAGATAGACATTGCAACTTTTGCAATTGGGATGGCCAAATAGAGTCCAAATGTTTTAAGAATATGGAAGCCTTAGAAGCAGCAATGAAGAAGCGCAACATAAATTTGGAGCACTCTTCATCTTCATCTTTAGGCATGGCACTTTCTGCTTGTGGTTGTCAAGCATCAAGATATGGTTATGCATTAAATTTATCTTCTTCTTCTCCTTCTCATGAGTGGCTCATTGATTCTGGAGCTTCTTACCACATGGCTAAAAATAAATCCATGTTTCCTTCTTTAAATGATTGTAACACCAAACATATTTATGTTGGTGATGATAGATCTCTTAGTGTTGTAGGATCTGGAACCATTCATCTAGATAATGGTCAGTTTAATGATGTACTATGTGTTCCTACCTTGCCATGCAACCTTCTATTTGTTTATCAGATAACTCATTCAAGTGAAGGGAAAATATTAGAATTCTCAACTCATGATGTTGTAATCAAGGACCTCAAAAATCCTAGACATATTTTAGCTACTGGCATTGCTGATGATTCCACAAGGTTATATGAGTTTGACAACTTTGGGTCATCATGTCTTCCCCTCCGTTTTTTTGGCTCATAATGATGATGTGAGCAAACTTTGGCATGAGCGATTTGGCCACTTAAACTATCGCTCTCTTCAAACTCTGTCACTTAAACTATCGCCTTCCTATGGTATCTTTCCAGGATGGTGTTTGCTCTGGATGTGTACTCGGAAAACATCATCGAGATAGTTTGACAAACGTGCCTCTTGGCATGCTTCAGCCCCTTTACAGCTTGTGCACAGTGATTTATGTGGTCCACTTCCTGTTGTTTCTTTCTCTGGTTGCAAGTACTTCTTAACTTTCATTGATGACCTTTCCAGACGCACTTGGGTATATTTCTTAAAACTCAAGAGTGAAGTTTCTAACATGTTCTTGGCAGGCCTTTGTTGAGAAACAATCTGGACATCAAATTCTTAAGTTAAGATCAGACAATGGCGGAGAGTATGTGCTGCTCAAATTTGCCTCAACTTACACTTTGAGCATGGCATTTAATTCTGCTTTTGTTATTTCCATATACTCCACAACAAAATGGTGTAGTTGAAAGGAAGAATCACACTCTAAAATAAATGGCTAATTGTATGCTTCAATCTAAAGGACTTAGTCTTAATTTTTGGGCAGAAGCAATTAACTTTGAAAATTACATAGTAAATCGCACTCCTACTAAGGTTTTAAGGAATATAACTCCAGAAGAAGCTTGGAGCTCAATCAAACGAGATGTAGGTCACTTTTGTGTTTTTGGAAGTGAATCTTGGGCCCACATTCCAAACGCGAAACATAAAACCTTAGAACCTAAGAGTGAAAAATGCATTTTTGTTGGATATTCTGAAGATGTCGAAGGATATAGACTTATTCAACCAAAATCCAAAAATTTAATCATTAGAAGAGATGTAAAATTTGATGAAAATATATCGGCCTGCGAGCCTAGTTCGGTGGGTGTGCCACCTTTGGCCTGCGAGATATATTGGCCTGTGAGCCTAGTTCAGCATATGTGCCACCTCTCTCTCTCTCTTCAATTTTTAATAGCATTCCTTCTAGTTTAGATGATGACAACGAGGATGAAAATCCTCCTCCACCTCTTGAAATTATTCCTTTTACTCGATAGCTTCCAAGATGGGTCTGCTCTACTCAGGATGCATCAGGTTCTCTTGTAGGTGACCCTGTTGATTGACGACGTACACGTTCTCAGTTCGAAAGAGCCTCTTACTTATTTGCTCAAGTTCTAGAAAATATTGATCTAGAAACCTTTGAAGAATCCTTCGGTCATCTAGATTGGGATGAAGCTATGAATGAAGAATATCGTTCCTTATTGTCAAACGATACTTGGGATCTTGTTCCTCTTCCAAAAGGAAGAAAACTTGTGAGATGCAGATGCGTTTACCAAAAAAAGTTTGGACGAGATGGAAAAGTGGATAGACATAAAGCTCGTCTTGTCCCTAAATGTTTTTCACAAGTTGAAGGTATTGACTATCACTTTAACCTTCACCCCTGTTGCCAAAATGAATTCTATACGCCTTGTTTCTTTCCCTTGATACCTCCTTTAAATGGGAAGTCCATCGGATGGATGTTAAATCCGCCTTCTTACATGGAGATTTGCATGAAGAAATCTACATGGAACAACCCCCTGGCTTTATCCAAAAAGACTCCAGCCTTGTTTGTCGCCTTAGGAAGTCTCTCTATGGTCTCAAACAAGCTCCTCGGGCTTGGTATACCAAAATGGATAGATTTCTCTTAGATAATGGCTTTTCTAGGTGTCATTCTGACAACACTGTCTACACCAAGAAAGTGGGTAATTCCTTCACCATCCTTGTTCTTTATGTTGATGATCTTATCCTTATTGGTAGTGATCCAAACCATATAAACCATGTGAAGTCTAGCCTCAAAAAGAAGTTTGAAATGACAGACTTAGGACATTTGCATTATTTCCTTGGTCTTCAAGTCTTACAATCCAAGGAAGGCATTACCCTCTCTCAGTCCAAGTATGCCTGTGATCTTCTACACCACTTTCACATGGAAGACTGTAAGCTTGCCCCTTCTCCCTTTCACTCTGGAGTCAAGGTTTCAGTCAACTGTACTACCCCTGAAGTTGATGCTACCTTATACCGTCAACTTGTTGGTAAAATTTTGTATCTAACCCATACCCGTCCTGACCTTTCCTTTGTCGTTGGTCTTGTCGCTCGGTTTATGCACCAACCTCATGAAAGTCACTGGAAAGCAGCTAAAAGAATACTTCGATATATTTGAGGTACAGTTCAGTTCGGGATTCATTACAGTGCAGGAGCATCTCCCTTGTTGATTGGTTTCATTGATTCTGATTGGGCTGATGACCCTGATGATCGGAAGTCCACTATAGGATATGTATTCACTCTTGGTTCAGGACCTATTACTTGGTCTTGTAAGAAACAAAGTGCCATCTCCCTTTCTTCAGCAGAAGCAGAGTATCGTGGTGCAGTGGAAGCCAGCAAAGAAGCCATGTGGCTTCGTCAGATTCTGTCTGAATTTGGTCTTCATCAGCAGCATCCAACTACACTTTGGTGTGATAATCAGAGTGCCATTCAGTTATGTAAAGATCCAGTTCAACATCAGCATATGAAACACATTGAACTCCACATACACTTCATCAGAAAGTTCATTCATGATCGTGTTCTTGAAGTGCAGTATTGTCCGACCAATGATCAAGTAGCCGATATCTTTATGAAGGCTCTCACAGAAGCGAAGTTTACAAAACTTCGATCCATGCTTGGAGTTTAGGAAAGTTGTCCTTAAGGGGGGATAGGCTCTAATGCCTCCTTCCTTCTCCTATTGTGTCACTTTTGTAAATCCTTCAATCCTATCCCAGTTTGTTCTTAAGGGGGGATGTTAGGATATTTAGACACATAGGAAATAGGCTCCTTTTGTGTCACCTTTGTAATCCTTCAATCCTATCCCAAGTTGTTCTTAAGGGGGGGATGTTAGGATATTCCGACACATAGGAAATAGTTAAGAATAACTTAGTCTAGTGTAGAGTTAGGTAAAGTGTGTTTCTTTACCATGTACATTTGTAACTTATAACCCGACGATCACGATTTGTAGTGATCCGACGGTTATCTCTCACCTCGGTATTAACAGCACTTGATCCGTGGCTTAACACTCGATTGGTCCATGATCTCTATTTAAAGAGCATGGAGGGTCTTTTGTCCGGTAACTGTTTATGAGAGAAACATATGTAACTTTTCTTTTTATATTAATAAATTCCCTGAAGTGGCCGCGTTGGCTCAGGGCGTGGATTGTTTCCCTCTTTGAGGGTTTTAACCACGTGATTATACTGGTGTACTGATTTGTGATCTGTGTGTGAGCGGTGACCTTTGGTTCTTGATCTACGGAACTTACCCTGTAATTTCCTACACAAACAAACCAACAAGGCCTAGAGGCCTTTCTCCAATGATCAATATGCCAAGTTGAGTGACTTAGGAGCAATGTATAGGCTTCAAAGATGCAATGTAACTTCTCCAAATACCTGTAATCGCAAGATGTTAGCCCTAGACAAATAATTAGGCCTCCAAATGCTATTGGCTAGGGCTTTGAGACCGTTTATAGGCTGTAGATATGGATAAAAGCCCTTAAAACCCTTGCGACTAAGTGAAAACGGCCTTTAGGCCTTGCGCCAAGGCTAGAGGGCTAGATTGAGCCCACAAAAACCTTGAAAAATGGATGCTAGGCCTACAAATTGAATGGTTAGTCAAATAACTCAAACCCTTATGGCATTGACAAGTATTCAATGAGAAATCCACTTCAAAACCCCTACAAAAATTGTGACTAGGCCTACAAACACAAGATATTAGTGCCAAAAATCAATAACATTGAAATTATTAAACCTTCTAGGGATGGGCTCGGGTTCCTAGGCCTTTTTAGGCTTGCAGCTACGACGTTTTAGCCCTCTCAAGCCTACAACTAGGCCAAAAGAGGCCTATTAGGCCTGCGACCAAGCCCAACAAGCTCCAAAATCCCCGCGGCTACCTTCAAATGAGCAAACAAGTCAAGTATGAGCCACAAAATATAATTATGTCCACAAAATTGTCATTTTGCAGTGAAATTTAGCCCTCTAGGGCTAGTGGCCTCCACAAAAGAGCATAACATTGAAGATTGGAGACTTGGGTCTTGTGGTTTAGAGCCTCTAGATGCTAGATCCACCCTCTCAATGTGAACGACTTCCTCCAAAAGGTTGGACGACTCTCTTGAAGCTGAATAGATGCCTAAAACCCTAGCTGTTAGGCTAGTTGATGGCTTGCCTCTTCTATGGAACAGTAAACTTGTTCACTGGAGTTTGCTACTTGCAGACACATGAGAGTGCATAAACAACTTATATTTTATTATTCAATATTCGATGATGATTTACAAGCCTCTGGGCAGTTCTCCTTTATAGGAGTTGACTGGCCACAAGGGTTAAGGATCATGTCTTTTGACATAAATTCCCTTTCATAATTAATGGACAACTAATTTAATTATTATTTTTTATTTAATTAAGATATATATAAGTTATGAATATTTTATTCATAACATTTCCTCTCCCTTCAAAATGCTTTGTTCGCACAATATAGTCAATGTTGGATGTTGTTGGGGAAAACGTTTTGTCTCCCATGATGAGTCTTCTTCTGGTAGTCTTTTCCATTAGATAAGGTATTCTTTAATAGTCTTGGATCGTAGTACCCTCTCTTTGGTAGCGAGTATGCCTTCAGGTTCTAATATGATCCTTCCTTCTTTGTCAGTCTCAGGTATCTCTGTTTGAGCTGTTTGATTTTGACCAAGTACCTTTTTGAGGCTTGATACATGAAATGTGTTGTGAATTCGACAGTGGCTTGGTAGCTTTAACCCATAAGCCACACTACTTATTTTTTTGATTATTTGGTATGGTTCGTAATACTTAGGAGATAACTTATTTTTCCCTCGTTGTTTTAATGATCACTGCTTATAGGGTTGAAGTCTGATGAAAACCCAATCTCCTTCTTCGAATTCTCTCTTTTTGTGCGGTGTTGGGCGGCTTGTTGCTTCATTCTATTGCGTGCCATTGTTAAACTTTCTTTTAACAAGTTAATAATTCTTTGGTTTTCTTCTAAGTGGCTCTTTACTGCTTGAACCGTAGAATTGTGCAACGCAAAATCCTTCCACCTAGGTGGTTCATAACCATATAGGGTTTGCAAGGGAGTCATTTTAGTTGAGTATGATAGGTGGTATTGTACCACCATTCTGCCATGTGTAGCCAGTGAGACCATTTGTTTTGTTTGTCGGTGACGAAACAACGGAGATATGTTTCCAAACATTTATTTACAACTTTAGTTTGACCATCTGTTTGAGGGTGATAAGCTGAACTCATGTTGAGAGATATTCCTGCTCGGTGGCATAAATCTTTCCAAAAATTTTCTTTAAATTTTGCGTCTCTATCACCGACAATAACCTTGGGAAAACCATGTAGCTTGTAAATGTTTTTACAAAACACTTCCACAATTTGCTTTGTTGTGTTAGTTTTTCTGATTGCCATGAAGTGGGCATATTTGGTGAGTCTATCCATTACGACAAATATCTTATGCTTAGCATTAGACATAGGAAGTCCTTCAATGAAATCCATCGAGATTTCCTCCCATTTTTTATTTGGAATGTGTAACTGGTGTAGTAAACCAAGAGTTGGAATATTTTCACCCTTATTTCTTTGACAAACATCACATTCAACGACATACTTTTGAATTTCCTTACTCATACCTTTCCAGTAAAACGATTGTTGAATGTTTTAGTAGGTTTTGAAGAATCCAACATGCCCAGCTGCAGGAGAACTGTGAGATTCTCTTAAAATTTTCATTTTAAATGTGGATGATGGGATTAGATAAATTCTACCTTTGTACCATAATATGCCATTTTTCCATTCAAAATTGGCGTATTGACTAATATTTTCAATCATAGAACCACAGTCCAAATCCTTGGAATACTAAGCTCGTATTTCGTCTAACCATTCAGGAACAACTACCAAGGTAGCACATGTTGTGTTGTCATCATCTTTCCGTGAGCATGCATCAACTACGACATTTTCCTTCCCCTTTTTGTGCAATATTTCTAGGTTGAATGCCGAAAGTTTCTCCATCCACTTTTGTTGTTCTGTTGATAATGTTTTTTGTTGAAGTAGAAATTGAAGACTATTGTGATTGGTTTGGATTGAGAACTTACTTCCGGGCAGGTACTGTTTCCATTTAGTTAAAGCATGTATGATGACAAGCATCTCCTTTTGGTAAGTTGATTTCAAGCTTTCTCGTTTGTTAAGATTCCTGCTTTCGAAGGCTATAAGATGGTTGTCTTGCATTAATGCTGCTCCAATTCCAAACTCTGAAGCATCACATTCGACTATGAATGGTTTGGAGAAGTCTGGAGTTGCCAGTATCGATGTGGTTGACATCACTTCTTTTAGATTCTCGAAGCATTCGTTTGCCTGGTTATTCCATTGGAAAGCATTCTTTTTTAACAAGTTTGTCAGGGGCACAGTCAAATGTGCATAGTTTTTTATGAACCTTCTGTAATACTCAGTTAAATCTAGAAATCCTCTCAGTTTTGATATGTTCTTGGGTTTGGGCCACTCTTTAATTGCTTTAATTTTGTTGCGGTCCACTTTGACTCCTTCTCTAGATATGACGTGTCCCAGGTATTCAACTTCCTTTTGCTCAAAGGTACATTCTGATAACTTGGCATAAAATTGATTATTCTCTAATACGAAAAGTACTTCCTCTAGATGCTTGAGGTGCTCCTTCCATGTTTTACTGTAAACGAGAATATCGTCGAAGAAGACTAATACAAATTTCAGCAAGTATGGATGGAAGAGTTCATTCATGGTTGCCTGGAAAGTGGTGGATGCATTTGTTAAACCAAATGGCATTACCTTACTCATAGTGCCCTTCATGAGTTCTAAACACAGTCTTTTCGACGTCTTCTAATCTCACTCAAATTTGATAGTAGCCTAATATCAAATGTAATTTTGAGAAATATTCTAATCCATGGAGTTCGTCTAGCATCTCATCAATGAATGGAATAGGGAAATTTGTGTTTAATAGTAGTTTTGTTTAATCCTCTGTAATCTATACACAACCGAAAAGATCTATCTTTCTTCATGACTAATACTACTGGTGTAGCATATGGACTTCTACTTTTCGTAATGACTCCATGCTTTAACAGATCTTGTATCAGTCTTTCTATTTATGTTTTATGATCATGGGGGTAGCGATATGGTTTTACATTTGCCAGTGTCGAATCTGGTTTGACTTCAATGATATGTTCAATTCTCCTTTCAGGGGGTAATTTCATTGGCAATTCTTGAAATACCTTGTCATATTTCTGGATGAGGGATGTAACTTCAGACTGTTGTGAACCCCTTCCATCGATAGTAAATCTAATTGTTGGCATTGTGCGACGAATACCGGGGCTCCCTTGCAAATAAGCTTCTTCATTTGCTGAGCAGAAATGACTTGGGTAGGTGGGGCTTGGAATCTGAACAACTTATACTTTCTCCCATCCATTTTGAACTTAATGAACTGTTTTTGGTAATTTGCAGAATACGGTCCTAGTGTTTGCAACCATTGTACCCCTAAGATGACATCTACACCTCCTAAAGGGACCGTATAGAAACTGGACTCCATTTCGTATTTGTTTAGTTGCATTTTAACTTTACGACACTTCCCTACTCCATCTATTTGTTTCTCATCTGCCACCATAACTTTTAAATCTGCTACGAGATATGTGAAAATGTTTAGTCTTTTTGCAACATCATCTATAAAGTTGTGTGTACTTCCTGAATCTATTAACACAATAACGTTTTGCTTCTTAATATGTCCTTTAGGTTTTAATGTTTGTGGTTGAGCTATCCCTATGATAGTTGCTACAGAAATTTTGGCATATTTTCTTCTTCTGGGTCTGGATTAGGAGTCTCACTTTCTTCATTGGTTTCTTCGTCGAAGCTATTCTCTGAAGATTCATCTTCATATTCTACTTCGCAGTTGTAAAGTTTTTGCGTAGTGCACCTGTGCCTTGGGGAATATTTATTTCCGTGTGTCCAAAATTTGCCATATTTTTTTCTTTCGAAATTTGACTATTGTTTTCCTCCATCGCACATTGGTGGTGGAATGTACTTAACAGTGTTTTCTGAAGACGACTTACTTGACTTCCCTTTTGAGTAGTTGTTTGATTTTTCATTACTAGCATATGGCGTTTTATGGAGTTTATATTTTCGCTCCATGATTATTGCTGCATGTCTAACTTCTTCAATGGTTTTGGGTTTATATAGTTTTAGTTCTTCTCGAATATATTATTTAAGGTCACATCGATACATTTTTAGCAGTTCTTCGTCTAAGAAGCCCCTTTTCCTTGTAGATAGTACTTCCCACTCGTGGGTGTATTCGCTTACAGATTCTTTTTGTTTGAGGTGAACGAATTTTTCGTAAACATCGTCTTCTTCTCCGTCATGGAACCTTTTGAGCAGGGTGTCTACAAATTTTTTCCAATTGAATGAACGAGCCTCACATCTCTTGGACCACCATAGGAACCAATCATATGCTTCAGCCTCCAGGTTGTTAGATGGGGTCATGACCTTCTCTTGTTCACTTATTGGCGGGTTTTCTCCGAAGATGGCATCCATTTTATTTAACTAGACAATGGCGCCTTTATGGTCCTTACCATCGTACTTAGGCAAATCCATTTTAATTTTGTGGTAGTCTCTTTCGGGAAACTTTGTATAGTATTGACCTCCTTGGAACTGTATGTGCAATATTTGTGGGACTTCGTGCATTGACGAAAATTCATGACTTGGGAAAATTTCGCCTTCCGGGGTCTTGGGACTTTGTGGTGACTCTTGTGTTTTTAAAGGATTAAAGGGTGGGTTGACTCCTCCCATAAACTGGCTCATCATGCTCTCAATTTTTTTGATATTATTTGCCATTTGGTGTTGAGTACTAATTATAATTATCTTCTCTTGGCCTTCCTCGAATTCATCTTGCTTTCTTTCGACATTGTCAAAGCGCTTACGCATTCTATCGAGTTCTTCTTGAAATTTCTTTGAATTGTCGTCATTATTACTCCCCATCTTGGCTTTATTTTTTTTCCTAGCAGACCCTTTTTTTTAATGAAATAATTATAATTATTATATAATAATTGTAATTATTAACTATATTAATTATAATTATTAATTTAAACTATCATACGAATCGTTTACCAAACACGATGACCGGTTAGTGGATCCACGCGACTGTTGACCTATGTAATGAATAACAACGGGTGGGACATCGTCGGGGGAGGGGATGGTATGACCACCGTATGATGGAAGCGACGTGACTGTTGACCTCATAAACTGTGGACGTGATATGTCGGGGTAGGGTTTATGGCTAGTCGAGACGGAGTTGCAGCGGGGTGTTGGGTGAGGACACACAGCGGGGCACGACGACAAAGGCACTGTGGGACGGCAAAATCACGCGAATCACGGGAGGTTGACAGGGTCAATGAGCGGTAAGGGAACAACGTACAGGGAGCAGCGGATGGGGACACAACGATGTTGAGAGTGTAAGGGAAGTGTGGAATGGATGGGTGAAACCAACACAACAGGAGCAATCGATGCTATGATACCACTAGAATAGTAAACTTGTTCATTGGAGTTTGCCACTTGCAGACACATGAGAGTGCATAAACAATTTATATTTTATTATTCAATATTCGACGATGATTTACAAGCCCTTGGGCGGTTCTCCTTTATAGGAGTTGACTAGCCACAAGGGTTAAGGATTATGTTTTTTGACATAAATGCCCTTTCATAATTAATGGGCAACTAATTTAATTAATTAATTTAATTATTATTTTTTATTTAATTAAGATATATATAAGTTATGAATATTTTATTCATAACATTCTACCAATTCAAATCAGCCTTTGATATAGTGATTGAACACATGCAAAGTCACAAAAGGCTAGCCATCCTCCACTATATATAAATAAAATTCAAATTTGAAAATAAAACCCCCTTAAATTATTTACACTAGGAAAATAAAACATAAGGGTTAGTAAAATGATTTTATAATATGTAATTACAATATTTACAAGTAAGATTTACAAGCTCTTATAAACAGATCTAACCTTATTGTTCACTTGAATTAAAAGAGAATTTAAGTGGAGAATGATTTTTAATTTTATGCCATGGCCAAGTTTTTGTACTTGGGGCTTCCAAGTTTTTGTACTTCAAAGTTTTTGTACTTGGGACCTCCAAGGGTTGAATAATTTGATGATTTCTCTGCACACTTAAAATAGTTAACTCACAGGGGTTCGATTGACACAAGAAACCCAAGAGATCTAGAGATACCTGCTAGATCAAGTAGATTTAGAGTGCTTGCTCTAGCCCAGTAACTAATGCAAGGTCTTTGTGCAAATAGTTAATCCAACCACTAACTAATGAAAAAACAAATGAAAAAATAATCTTCAAAATGAACCAATTAGAGCTTTAAAACATATTCAACACATACCATAGATCATTGAATGAGAGACGCCATGAATTGACCCCCAAAGACTTTGATTTTATTAGTGCAAAAGAAAAGTTACATCCAACAACTTGACTCACCACTTGCTAAGGATTGTTTGTTCATTACATCATTTGTTATCAAATGAGGAGCCTTAGGCTTCCTTGTATAGAAAAAATGAGATTTCTAGACCCCTCCAAGTGGAAAAACAGTTAGTTTGACTTGATCCATGTCAAATAATTTTTGTCCCTTGATAACTGTTGCACAAATCTCCAAAAAGTTCGACCCCTTGAGAAAATTAAACTTCTAGGTGCATTTGGTCCTTTGAATATTCAAAAAGAGAATCACCATAACTTGTGCAAAATAATTAGCCACTTGGTCCAAAAAATTCGATCTATTGGAAAAATAGTCTTCTTGGTCCAACGAATTTCTTGACTATGACATTCTGCCTTGGAAATGAGGCTTTTAATTTTGACTTGAATTTTTCCCTTTGAAAAATAGTCTCAGCAATTTTTTGATAAATTTTCCACTTGGAGAGTAATTAATTTTACCTCTTATTTTATTTTTTTGACAATTTCTGGCTAATTTTTTATTTTTTATTTTTATTTTTTTTCCTAGAAAATTAAATAAAAAACTCAAGAGGGTATTACACATGTTTTTTCCACCCTCTAAAATATTTTTGGCAATGGTGTCTAACTATGAGTAACCGTTCATGATTTTTTTTTCATTAATATTTTACAATAAAACCCATAAAAGGGGAACTTTACAATAGACACAACCCCTCTAGACTCAATCAAATTCTGTGACATAGGACACATGATCTAGTATGAAAATACATAGACTCGATAACACTAGGACTCACCTAAGACCTTACCAACGAATTCCACTCTGGCTTTCGAGGATGCTTGGGAGAAAAAATCTGCTAATTATTTGTGTTTACAAACACAAATAATTGTGGAGGTTAAAAAACTCCTTAGAGGGAAACCCTTTGTTAAGAATCATAGGCTTACCTAGGTGTTGTTACATGGCTTAATAGTCATACTAGAATCATTTTTACAATATACTTGCAGAATTACGGATTACAATGATGACAATGACTCAAATATTTTTATCCACTGTTCTGTACTTTGCTTCTTGGAACTGTTGACATGTGCATGGTCAATAGTGCCCATCAATTTTTGAGTGAAGTTTGAACCATTGAGGTCTCCTGACAGAAGTAGAAGCAGTTCCTATCTCCCCCTCTTCGCTTGAAGGCTATTGTACATTGGTGATCTTGACTCAATCTTTGGTGCTTGCTGGTCCTCATCCTCTACCACTAGGTCTAAGATCTCCTTAGACCTATCCTTGCTGCTTGTGAAATATTCTTTGCATGCTTTCCAAACCTGCACTATTTGCATGCACCAATATTGAACTCTGAAAGGCCTATTATTATCTCCCTTAGAAGCGGCAATGCCCTGTGATGCCATTATTATGCAGTAAGGCTCGAACATGTTCACCCTACTTGTACAAATTACCTTCTAATCCCTATCACCTGAATTGTATATGGGCTAGAATGCTTCAACTTGATGAAGACTTGCTAGTGCTTAAACTCCATTGAAAAGGCCTTATCCTCCATCACCGAAACTGAAATCAAATTCTTCTCGAGAATTGGAACAAATAAGACATCGTCAAAATCTAAAGAATTGCATTGACTTGAGCTGGAAGGGAATAATACCAACTCTTACTACTAGTTGCTTGGCACCATAACCATGCTCATCCTATACTCCTGAGTCCTACTTCTATATGCTAGAAAACAACTGTTGGGTTGATGCCATATGTCGAGATGCCTCATTGTCCACATACCACACATTCCTTGGAGTTGTGCTAGTAGAAAGGAAAGATACGAGTGAGAAATCCTTCTTGAATCTGACAACAAACTCGTTCATCTAAGTTTTGTAGAGGTTGCTACTTGCTTTTGTTGCTGCTCCCCTTTGACCTCCTCCTTCTCTGGGCACTGTGATGCATAATGACCATGATTGTGACAAACAAAGAACTTGATTTTACTCAAGTCCTTCTTCCCTGACTGTGAGGTTGACTCCTCACTTTTTCCCTTACCCTTGTTTGGTCCTTTACCTCAACTCTTATTTGATCGACCAAATAGAGCTAGGTTCTCATCACTTTCCTCCTTGTTGGTCTTCGACTCCATTTGAGTCTCCTTCTGGATAGATTCATACCGAAGCCTAAGGTTTTCCTGAGCACAAATACCTTCGATAGATGGTTCCCATGAAGCTAGGAAACCATTCAGTGCCATGTTCATTAGCTCTGCATCTACAACCTTCTCCCCAACTACTGCAAGGTGATCATGAATCTATGTGATCATCATATGGTAACTAGTGATTGTATCTAATTTGGTCATCACTATCGAGATCAAGTACCACTTTATCAGAGATATGGTATTGCGAGGAGCAATGAGGTTCCAACACATCTCGACTGATGAGAAGGTTGTAGACATTCTCACCAAGTTGTTGTCGAAAGCGAAGTTCATATTCTTGAGAGAGCAACTTGGAGTGCAGGAGAATGTATCCCTGCGAAGTTCATATTGTTCAAATAGCAACTTGGAGTGCAAGAGAATGTATCCCTCCTTGAGAGAGAACACTGTTGATCGAGAACACTGAGCATATGCCTTCCCCCATCTTTATGACTAGCCATGGACATGGTGATGGGGGTGGTGCAACTAGAATCTTGGGCGAGGGTACTCCTTAAAGCCATGTACTTGGGTGAGTACATACCCCAATATGCATCCTACCCACAAGTCACCCTTATAAAGGGGTCATGGACTCGATTAAGCTTGTTGGGATTGCCTCCCATCTTGGCCACATGGGAGAGGAGACCTCGTGTGTGATCTTTACCAAGGGCAGATTGTAATATCCCCAAAGGGAAATAACCAGTAATAAACAGAAATGCACTAAGACAGATATAAACTGAACCAGATCACTGAATCATGACACATGTAACACCGAAATCTGAGCCATTTTATTAATCAGAAAGTACATAGAGAGGAGTACAATAAATCAGAGTAAGTGCACCTATCCTTGCCCTAGGCAAGTGGAGACCCTCTCAACAGAAGAATGGCTGCAACAAGGACAGCATCCTGGCTGCTCTGCAAGCTGAAGATGAACTGCGCTGGGGCTGAAGACTGCAAACCCTCTCAAATGGAAAAACGCTGTCTCTGCCAGTGACAGCGCTGAAACAGATAAAGCACCGAGCCCTCAACTCTCCAGACAGATGAAGCTGCTACAGGATCCTGAAAAACGCTGTTAAGCACTCCTCACAATGATCTGCTCCTCAGATCTGCGTCCCACCTGATGGATCTGAAGCCTCCTATCACAACTGCGTCCTCCCTTTCCTGATCTGCGTCCTCCAAAACCCAATCTGCTGCCAATCCCTTAGATCTATGATAGATCTGGAACTATCTCCTCAGATCTACAGCTTCTAGGGCTAGATCTGGTGTTTCCCCTTCAGATCTGGACTAGATCTGTCAATATCTCCTCAGATCTGTCACTCCTCAAGCGGGATCTACTGCAAAACCCTCAGATCTGCAATATACAAGGCTAGATCTGCAACATACAGGACTAGATCTGTAAGATCTATCCTTCACAAAGCTAGATCTGACAAGAAACCTTCAGATCTGCAACCCTCACCTCCAAGAATGGACAGCGTCCTCACTCTGGGCTTGATCAGCGTCCTCCTGCCCCTCAAACAGCGTTTTCTCTGCCAGTCTGGAACTGCGTCCTCCTTGGACAACGTCCTACCCCTCCTGCAAGGAACAGCGTCCTCTCTCTTCAGATAAAACAGCGTCCTTCTCCTCAAGATTCAGCGTCCTTCCTTCCCTTGCTCTGCGCAGCCACAAGAGGGCTTTCCTCCTCCTCAGATGTGCTTCAGAAATGCTGCTGCTTTGCTACTGAAAAACCTTGCTAGGGCGGGCACTCGAAGTCCCCCGAAGCTAAGGGTGAAACCAGAAAAACCTTACCAGGGCAGGCACTCGAAGTCCCCCGAGGCTAAGGGTGAGATCTCCGACCGGAGACACTCGTGCACTAAGCAGTGCTGCAGACCGACTATACAACCGGCGTGCTGAAGCAGACAAAGTCTAGCTATCAATAAGAATATCAAAATCATGGATGATCAAATGAGGTGAGAGCCTCTCCTTTTATAGCACCAATCTCCCTCCAAACTCACTCACCCTGGATCTGCGCAGGTTACCTTGGGTTAACTTTATGTCTCCTCCATCACCCACGTGGACCCCCAAGGCCCCCTCTCTAAGTTACAACGTCAAGCTACTAGGAAAAAGAACACTTTATTATAAAGTGAGGTGGCTAAAGTGAGGTGACCCCTCTTATTTCTCACTTTATTTATTATTCCTATCTAAAGCAACAAAATAACACAAAAATGCAATATTCCAATTAGCAAAGCTAATTGGGAATATTGCTGTGGACGCCGATCAAGCCTGCAGTGAGGACGCTGTCCATTCTTGGAGGTGAGGGTTGCAGATCTGAAGGTTTCTTGTCAGATCTAGCTTTGTGAAGGATAGATCTTGTAGATCTAGTCCTGTATGTTGCAGATCTAGCCTTGTATATTGCAGATCTGAGGGTTTGGCAGTAGATCCAGCTTGAGGAGTGACAGATCTGAGGAGATATTGACAGATCTAGTCCAGATCTGAAGGGGAAACACCAGATCTAGCCCTAGAAGCTGTAGATCTGAGGAGATAGTTCCAGATCTAGCATAGATCTAAGGGATTGGCAGCAGATTGGGTTTTGGAGGACGCAGATCAGGAAAGGGAGGACGCAGTTGTGATAGGAGGCTTCAGATCCATCAGGTGGGACGCAGATCTGAGGAGCAGATCATTGTGAGGAGTGCTTAACGGCGTTTTCCAGGATCCTGTAGCAGCTTCATCTGTCTGGAGAGTTGAGGGCTTGGTGCTTTATCTGTTTCTGCGCTGTCACTGGCAGAGACAGCGTTTTCCATTTGAGAGGGTTTGCAGACTTCAGCCCCAGCGCAGTTCATCTTCAGCTTGCAGAGCAGCTAGGACGCTGTCCTTGTTGCAGCCACTTTTCTGTTGAGAGGGTCTCCACCTGCCTAGGGCAGGGATAGGTGCACTTACTCTGATTTATTGTACTCCTCTCTATGTATTTTCTGATTAATAAAATGGCTCAGATTTTGGTGTTACATGTGTCATGATTCAGTGATCTGGTTCAGTTTATATCTGTATTAGTGCATTTCTGTTTATTACTAGTTATTCCCCTTTGGGGATATTCCAGTGGTATCAAAGCTCTGATCTGGCTCAGCCTGTGGTGCTAGCACTCTATGGCACCTAGGGGTCACCCCACTCTCCTTGGGGGAGGTGATTCTGATTCAGAAGACGAACGGAGGAATCCAATGGAAGCTATGTTGGCAAGATTGGCTGAGAAGTTGAGTGAGAAGATGGATGCAAAGATGGATGCATTCATGCAGGAGGTCACCAGGAAGGTTGCAGGGGTAACACAGAAAGAACCCCCTAGGGTCTTTCAGGTAGGGGAAGGATCAGGAACATCCAGTTACATACCGGATGCTATACCCGTTGTGACAGCGCAGAAGACCGATTCCATGGACACGCGACCTACCATGCCTACCTTCCCGGTAGAGGAAGTGGAGCAAACGGCATCAAGAGATGAGGGTCCCGATCTTCATGCAGTTTGGTTTGCAGATTGGCGTAGTTTGGGGCCGGAATTCATGGAGGCTCTCCCTTTCAATCAATATCTGCAGTACCGAGGCGGCAGTAAGCCTCATGATCGAAATAAGGGACGGGGTTCCCACCATGACAGTAACCGTGCAGCCAGCAAATTTCATTTGCCGATGTTTGATGGGTCTCCAAAGACCACAGCCAGGTCTTGGGTGGAAAAACTAGACCTCTATTTTCAGCTTAACCAGATGCCGGAGAAGGAGGCCATTAAGATGGCTGCATTACATCTAGAGGGTGAGGCCCAGAACTGGTGGTTTCATGGGTTGACCACACTGGGGCATTCCACGGTGACTACATATGCTGAGTTCACCAGGAGGGTGGTGAAACGTTTTGATCAGAAGGACCCAGATCAGCCTTTCCTCGAGCTGACCAAGCTCAAACAGACCGGTAGTGCAGAGGCATACATCTCTGACTTTTTGAGGGTTTCAGTGATGGTACCTGACATATCAGCGGCTCGGTTGATCACGATGTTTTTGGACGGGCTGTCAGAACCACTTCGTGGTCTAGTCCGGTCAAACAAACCGGCCACACTGCAGGATGCTATCGGCAGGGCCCGTGACCTACAGGATGTGTTGCCCAGGACTCGGCCACCTTATCCCCAGAGACAGGCTTTCCAGCCTAAGGGTAAGGACATGAGGATTCCGCCTCCCAAGGCGAATCCCGGACGAGGACAGCATGATGATGAGGCTGGGAGAGAGCTGAGACGGAAGCGATTGTGCTTCACCTGCCAGGAGCCGTGGGCACCAGGACACAAATGCACCGCAGGGAAGGCGCATTTCATAGAGGTCTTCTCCGAGGGCAGCGGAGAAGAGGATGAGTTGGAGGATGAGGAGGCAGGAGAGTGTCATGCAGCGCAGAGTGCCTTACCACCTCCACCACCAGATGCGGGAGAGGCATCATTTGCACCTACTGGGGGAGCTCTAGCAGCATTGCGAGGAGTCCCCAAGTATCTGACATTGCGCGTACGTGGGACAGTACGGGGTCAGCGTGTTTCAGTTCTAGTTGACGGTGGGGCCACCCACAATTTCATCGATGCCCAGATGGTAGCACGGAGAGGCATACCCACAGAGAGCTTTGATGGGTTTTCAGTTTTGGTTCCAGGAGATCAGACCATGGCCTATGCTCGATATGTACCTGAGTTATCAGTGACGATGGGCACCTATACGTTGACTGATCACTTCTTTGTGGTGGACATTCCGGACACCAATGTGATATTGGGAGTGCAGTGGCTTATCACTCTGGGAAAGGTCACCACAGATTGGAAGGCCTTGGAAATGGGGTGGGATGATCCCAAGACGGGGAGGCATGAGAAGATCCGAGGTCAGAACACATATCCGCCCCAGACAGTATCGGCACACAGCATGGATGCGACATTCCGCAGGGGAGACATAGAGTGGGCAGTTGAGCTGCGGGCTTCAGAGATGGTAGATACAGGCAGGGCGGTGCACCCTGATCTACAGACTCTTCTTGACAGATATGCAGTAGTGTTTGGAGATATTCCACCGGGACAGCCACCAGATCAGGGGTTTGAGCACACGATAGAGTTGGAGCAGGGAATACAGGCAGTGATCGAGCGGGCCATTCAGGAGCTGTTAGCCCTTGGACACATTCGGCCCAGTACCAGTCCTTTCGCTTCTTCAGTAGTGTTGGTGAAGAAGAAGGACGGCACATTACGCATGTGCATTGATTACAGGGCACTGAACAAGAAGACATTGAAGAACCGGTACCCCATTCCCAGGATCGATGAGTTGATGGACGAGTTGAGAGGAGCAAGTTTCTTCTCGAAGATTGATTTGAGGTCCGGGTACCATCAGATACGCATGAGGGAACAGGACGTTCCCAAAACTGCTTTCAGGTGTCATTATGGGCACTTTGAGTTTTTGGTCATGCCATTTGGACTAACCAATGCACCTGCCACTTTCCCGTCTTGCATGAACCATATCTTCAGGGAGCATCTGAGGAAGTTCGTGCTGGTCTTCTTTGATGATATTCTCATATACAGCAGGACTTGGGAGGAGCACCTCCAGCACATAGAGACAGTTTTGCGCATCCTGGAGGAGCAGCGGTTCTTTGCCAAACTCTCTAAGTGTGAGTTTGGTTTGACAGAGATGTTGTATTTGGGACACATCATAGGAGTGGACGGAGTGAGAGTCCATGACGAGAAGATCCGGGCTATCAGGGACTGGCCAGAGCCGCGGAATGTGACAGAACTTAGAGGGTTCATTGGTATCTGCACTTATTACAGGAAGTTCGTCAAGGGCTTCCCACAGCTTGCTGCACCCCTCACGGAGCTGACGAGGAAGGGGGCATTCAGTTGGACGGACACCGCACAGCGAGCTTTTGATAAGCTCAAAGAGGTGATGAGTAGTTGTCCGGTGTTGGCATTGCCTGATTTCACTCAGCCCTTTATCCTAGAGTGCGATGCATCGGGAGAAGGGATTGGAGCAGTTTTGATGCAGGAGGGTCACCCGATTGCATTCGAGAGCCGGAAACTCCTTCCACATGAGAGACTTTATCCTATCTATGATAAGGAGATGTTGGCCATTATGCACGCATTGGCCAAATTCCGGCAGTACTTGGTAGGCGGCAGATTTAGAGTCAGGACAGATCATAACAGCCTGAAGTACTTTTTGGAGCAGAAACAGTTGCAGGAGAGGCAGCAGAAGTGGATCAGCAAGATCCAGGCTTATGACTTTGACATAGAGTATGTCAAAGGGAAGAACAATGTGGTAGCAGATGCCCTTTCTCGTAGACCAGCTACATTATCCCTCATGAGCTTGGACGCTGATTGGAAGGCTCGACTACTGGTTGAGTATTCCAAGGATAGATTTGCATGCGAGGTGCTGGATGGACAGATAGCAGATAGCAGATACAAGGTGGCAGATGAGGTCATCTATTACAGAGATCGGATCTTCTTGACTGAGAGATCTCAGCTCAAGGAGAAGATACTCCATGCCTCTCATGATTCACCATTGGCGGGCCATCAGGGGTTCACCAAGATGTACAGGGCCATCCAGGAGAGATTTGCATGGAAGGGCCTCAAGGAGGACATACTCCAGCATGTCAGGGAGTGCGAGGTTTGCCAGCGGAACAAAGGGGAGATGAACCATCCCGCAGGGTTGTTACAGCCGCTTCCCATTCCTGAGGGGAAGTGGGAGAGTGTCTCGATGGACTTCATCACGGGTTTGCCCACAGTGCAGGGCAAGGACTGCATCTTCGTAGTAGTTGACCGACTAACGAAGTATGCTCACTTCTTTGCCATTTCGGCACACTACACAGCAGCACAGGTGGCAGAGTTGTTTTTCCGGGAGGTTTTCAGATTGCATGGTCTACCCAAGACCATTGTTAGTGACAGGGACAGCCGCTTTATGGGTGGATTTTGGCAGGAGCTCTTTCGACTAGTAGGGACGGAGTTGACACCGAGCACCAGCTATCATCCCCAGACGGACGGGCAGACAGAGATAGTTAACAAGTGGCTGGAGGGCTACTTGCGTAACTACGTCAGTGGGCAGCAGCGAGCGTGGCTGAAATGGCTACATCTGGGCGAGTAGTGCTACAACACAACCCATCATATGTCTATCGGCATGACACCGTTTTATGCGTTGTATGGATATCATTCCTTGTCTTTTGTGGATGTGATGTTTGGGGTTAGCGGGGCTCCACGAGCCAAACTATGGATCCAAGAGAGCCAAGACATCCTTCGGACTCTCAAGGACAACATAGCCACCGCCCAAAATCAGCAGAAGTTATATGCAGACAGGGGCCGAGTGGAGAGACACTTTGAGGTAGGGGATTTGGTCTACTTGCGGTTACAGCCATACCGCCAGTCTTCACTCAAACAGAAGGGGGCAGAGAAGCTTAAGCCTCGTTTTTATGGACCATAAAGGGTGATTCGGAGGATCGGACAGGTTGCATATGAGTTGGAGTTGCCCCAAGGCAGCCGGATTCATAACATTTTCCATGTATCATGCCTGAAGAAGGCACTGGGCCAGCATGTGACAGTCACCGGGGAGCTACCTCCGACAGATGATGAGGGGCACTTGGTATTACAGCCAGAGGCCATTATTGACACCAGGGAGAGACAGCTGCGTAGCAGGAAGATCAGAGAGTTCCTGGTGAGATGGAAGAATATGCCAGATGAGGATGCCACTTGGGAGGATGAGAAGATCTTGCAGCATCCCTCACTTCAGTTGCTTGAGGACAAGCAACGTTTTGCCGGGGGAGACTGTAATATTCCCAATTAGCTTTGCTAATTGGAATATAGCATTTTTGTGTTATTTTGCTGCTTTAGATAGGAATAATAAATAAAGTGAGAAATAAGAGGGGTCACCTCACTTTAGCCACCTCACTTTATAATAAAGTGTTCTTTTTCCTAGTAGCTTGACTTAGAGAGGGGGCCTTGGGGGTCCACGTGGGTGATGGAGGAGACATAAAGTTAACCCAAGGTAAACTGCGCAGATCCAGGGTGAGTGAGTTTGGAGGGAGATTGGTGCTATAAAAGGAGAGGCTCTCACCTCATTTGATCATCCATGATTTTGATATTCTTATTGATAGCTAGACTTTGTCTGCTTCAGCACGCCGGTTGTTTAGTCGGTCTGCAGCACTGCTTAGTGCACGAGTGTCTTCGGTCGGAGATCTCACCCTTAGCCTCGGGGGACTTCGAGTGCCTGCCCTGGTAAGGTTTTTCTGGTTCTACCCTTAGCTTCGGGGGACTTCGAGTGCAGCCCTGCGAGTTTTGTTAGCAAACGGCATTTACGGAAGCACATCGGGAGGAGGAAGCCCTCTTGTGGGACGTGAGCAAAGGGAAGGAAGGGAGAATCTTGAGAGAAGGACGGTTGTTTTTATGCGAAGAAGGGACCTTTGTTCCTTCTTTGGGGAGGGTAGGGCGGGTGTCCCGAGAGGCCTTGATTCAGTTGGCGGAAAACGTTTGAGGGGCAGAAGGACGCTGATCAAGCCCAGAGTGAGGACGCTGTCCATTCTTGGAGGTGAGGATTGCAGATCTGAAGGTTTCTTGTCAGATCTAGCTTTGTGAAGGGTAGATCTTGCAGATCTAGTCCTGTATGTTGCAGATCTAGCCTTGTATGTTGCAGATCTGAGGGTTTTGCAGTAGATCCAGCTTGAGGAGGGACAGATCTGAGGAGATATTGACAGATCTAGTCCAGATCTGAAGGGGAAACACCAGATCTAGCCCTAGAGGCTGTAGATCTGAGGAGATAGTTCCAGATCTAGCATAGATCTGAGGGATTGGCAGCAGATTGGGTTTTGGAGGACGCAGATCAGGAAAGGGAGGACGCAGTTGTGATAGGAGGCTTCGGATCCATCAGGTGGGACGCAGATCTGAGGAGCAGATCATTGTGAGGAGTGCTTAACAGCGTTTTCCAGGATCCTGTAGCAGCTTCATCTGTCTGGAGAGTTGAGGGCTTGGTGCTTTATCTGTTTCTGCGCTGTCACTGGCAGAGACAGCGTTTTCCATTTGAGAGGGTTGCAGTCTTCAGCCCCAGCGCAGTTCACCTTCAGCTTGCAGAGCAGCCAGGACGCTGTCCTTGTTGCAGCCACTTTTCTGTTGAGAGGGTCTCCACTTGCATAGGGCAAGGCTAGGTGCACTTACTCTGATTTATTGTACTCCTCTCTATGTACTTTCTGATTAATAAAATGGCTCAGGTTTTGGTATTACATGTGTCATGATTCAGTGATCTGGTTCAGTTTATATCTGTATTAGTGCATTTCTGTTTATTACTGGTTATTTCCCTTTGGGGATATTACACAGATGCTCTTGCCATGGACTTCGTTGTGGTAAATTGATCTCCTCGATGTATTGGATGCAGATGTTCTACCACTTGATTACTAAGGATCAAGTTGGGAGAGGGTGAGTCAGTGGACATAGGGTATGTGATTTTTACCAAGGTCATTTATAACTACCATGGACTTGGTTGTGGTAAATCGATCTCCCCTATTGTCATGTGGACCATTCTTCTTTTTCTATGGATCGAGTCACCATTGTTCAGCTGAGATGAGATGAGCTTCTATTGAGACATGTACATCTGAGATGAAACTTATGGTGCAAAACGAAATTCCTCCCTAGCTAAGAGGGAATGTTAACATTGGCAGCTATAGGATGAATTTTCCCAAGGAGAAGCCTAGCTACCCCAAGGAGGATAAATTTCAAATTGGTCAAAGGATTATTTCTATTTTGAGTTCGACTAGTTGGCCCAGTGGAAGATGACAAGTTGGCCCCACCTAAGGAAATTACCCCTCTTTCTCCCCCATAATGATCACTTGGAAATATTCCAAGATCATCTCTGAATTTGCAGAACTTTCCCTTCGATAGTGCTTTAGTGAATATATCAGCTACCTGTTCATCTGTTCTGCAGTACTTGATCTCGATCACTCCTTGGCGAACCAAATCCCGAACAAAATGATACTGAATATCAATATGCTTGGTCTTCTTATGAAAAACTGGATTCTTGGTCATCTGAATAGCACTTTGATTATCACACATCAACTGAGTGGGTTGCTTTCGTTGTTCATGTAGATCTTCTAGATTTCTTCTTAACGAAACTGCTTCACATGTTGCTGTCGCTGTCGCTTTATACTCTGCTTCTGTTGTGGAGAGAGACACTGTAGGTTGCTTGTTAGTACTCCAAGCAATTGCCGCTGAACCCATTCTAAATGAATACCCTGAAGTTGATTTCCTGTCATCCATGCATCCAACCCAATCTGAATCTGTATAACCAATCAACCTAAAATCTTATGTAGACATGTATATAAAACCATAACCAACTGTTCCCCGCATATATCTTAAAATCCTCTTTGTTTCTTTCCAATGCAATTCCTTGGGTTCTGCCATAAATATTGATACCATACTGACTACAAAAGAAATATCTGGTCGAGTTGTAGTTAAGTAGATCAAACTTCCAACCAATTGACAATACAAAGTATCATCAACTGAATTGGAGTCATCATGTCTGTATAACTTCAACCCAACGTCCAAAGGAGTTGTTGTTGGCTTGCAACTCAACATTATGAACTTCTTCAGAATGTCCCAAGTATATTTGGCTTGTGACATGAAAATACCATCTTCCTTCGGCCAAACTTCAATACCGAAGAAATAATGCAACTCACCAAGATCTGTCATCTCAAACTCAACAATCATATGTGACTTAAACCTTTGAAATAGTTCTGTATTGTTCCCTGTGTAGATCAAATCATCAACATATAAGACAACTATCAGAATGTCCTGTCCTGACTGAAAGATATAGAGATTGGGCTTAGATAAACTTTTAACTAAGCCATGATCCTGAAAATACTTATCAATTCTTGAATACCATGCCCTTGGTGCTTGCTTTAGACCATACAAGGCCTTCTTCAACTTATAAAAATCTTCTTTTCCCAACATTTCAAAACCTTCAGGCTGCTCCACATAAATTTCTTCATCCACATAACCATTTAGAAAAACTGATTTAACATCCATCTGAAAAATTGGTTACTTGTACTGTGCAGCTAATGCAAGAACCATCCTGATTGTATCCAACTTTGCCACTGGGGCAAATGTCTCAGTATAATCAATTCCTTCTTTTTGTGCATAGCCCTTTGCAACTAAACGAGTCTTATACTTTTCAATTGTGCTATCTGACTTATACTTGGTTTTATAAACCCACTTAGTGCCAATTACATCTTTTCCCTTTGGTAATTTTACTAAGTCCCATGTATCGTTTTTCACCAAGGCATTCATTTATGCTTCCATAGCTTCATTCCATTCTTTCTTTCTTGATGCTTTTGCATAATCATGTGGTTCATCCATTTTCATTACCTGACCCATAAGTGCTTAATTCACTAGAGAAATTTGAGATCTAGTAACCCTTCTTTCAAAATTTCTATCTAACATACCGCTTTCTGAATGATCTCTTTCAAGCCACTTAGGCTTCTTCTTAACTTCATCTTCTTTTACTAACTTGGAATTTGATTCATCACCAATATTCACTGCATCTTTCTTCAATTCAAACTGTACCTATTCTGGATGATAGATTCCTTTTTCATCAAAAACAACATCTCTACTTATTATCACCTCCTTTGCATCAGGATCAAACAACCTAGAACTTCTTGTTTCAGTACTATATCCAATAAAGATACACTTCACACTTTTATGATCCAATTTCTTCCTCTTTTCCTCAGGAACATGTGCATATGCAGTACAACCCAAAAATTTCATATGTGCAACACTTGGTTTGTATCCTGACCATGCTTCTTCTGGAGTCAAATTTAACACTGCCTTTGTAGGATATCGGTTAAGAGTGAATACTGCTTTGTGTACTGCTTCAGCCCAAAACTCATTTCCAAGTGACTTAGTTTTTAACATACTTCTAGCCATTTCAACTATGGTCCTATTGTTCCTCTCCTCAACACCATTTTGTTGAGGAGAATATGAATTGGTAAACTCTCGCTTTATTCCATTCTTCCTGCAATAATTCAAAAGCTCATTTGACTTGTATTCTCCCCCATTATTTGTTCTTAGGGTGAGAATTTTTAGACCACTTTGCTTTTCAACTAAAGCCTTAAACTCAAGAAAATGAGAAAACACTTCAGACTTCTCTTGCAGAAAATACACCCAAGTCTTCCTAGAATAATCATCAATGAAAGTGAGAAAATAGCGTGCCTTTCCAAAAGACACAATCTCCATTGAACCACACAAATTTGAATGCACTGATGCTAGACTTTCTCTAGCCTTCCATGTTCTTTCTGAGAAACTTTTCCCGTGTTTACCAAAAATACATCCTTCACATACTTTATCATCCAACTTGATATGAGGAAGACCATTCACCATGTTCTGCTTTCTCATCAGCGCCAAACTCCGAAAATTCAAATGTCCCATCCTATAATGCCAAAGCTTACTATTTGCTTCTTCTGTTGTATTCAAACTTTGTGAATTACTTGAATCAAAAGAGAGTTTGAAAATTCTGTCTTCAGTCATTTCACCTCTTGCTACAACCACATTTTTATTCAACTTATCCATGATTAGGCATTCTTTATTATCAAACACTTACTTGTAGTTTTGCTCCATCATCTGTCCTACAGAAAGTACATTATTCTTCAATGTTGGTGTCAACAAAGTGTCCTCAATTAACTTCCTTTTTCCATGTAATGCTGGTAATGCAACTGTGCTTTTCCCTTTCACCTGAGAAACACTATCATCACCAAATACAACTTTACCAGAATAATTGTCATTAATTTTGGTAAACATATCCTCTTGAGATGTCATATGAGTCAAACATCCTAAATCTATATACCATGCTTCTCTTTTTTCACTATGTGCCATCAAACATGAGATTAATAGCTTCTCATTCTTAGTTTCTTCAACAACTGTATTGGTACCTTTTCGCTCCATATCTCACATTTTTGCATAACAATCTCTTTCAAGATGGCCAAGTTTTTTGCAATAATAACACTGTGGTCCTCCACCTCTTCCTCCATTTCTACCTCCATCTCTTCCTTGTCCTCTTCCACGAGATCCATCTCTGCCTCTTCCTCTAAACTAACTGGGATTCCTCCCTCTACCTCTCAAAGGTGATGCATCTCCTTGTGAACTTTTCTGATTTCTGTTTTGATTCTGATTATGATATTGACCCCTACTTCTTCCTCTTCCTCTATGCTTTGTAGAAAAGGCATGTTCTACTTGCTTAGATGGTTGATTCTCTTCAACAGTTAACAAGAATCCACTTAATTCATCAATTTTCATGGTATTTAAATCTTTAGAAACCATAATACTGGTAGTGACCATTTGAAACTTAAGAAGAACACTTCTTAAAATCTTCTCAATTAGCCTTCGTTCTGAAACATCTTCACCTAATGACCTCATCTGATTAACAAGATCTTGCATTTTTGTGATGTAATCATGAATGGATTCATTACTTTGCATATGGGCATTTTCAAAATTCCTCCTTAATGTTTGCAGTTTAGCTACAACACCACCTTCATATGTATTCTTTAAGATATCCCATGCTTCCTTAGATGATATTGCACCATTGATTCTTGGAAATATAGATTCTTCAAGAGCGCTTCCTTTAAGTGAAAGTGCTTAATTATCTTTCTTAATAAGTTCCTTAAGAGATTTCTTTTCATCATCACTTAATGCTTTGAATTCATCAAGAGATGGCATAGTGTACCCATCAGTTACAATTTCCCATAAATCTTTAGTGATGAATATAGGTTGCATGCGTTTGCTCCAATAAAAGTAGTTTGTGCCAACAAGTTTAGGCAATACAATACTGCTTGTCGCCATGAGAAGAGTAAGAGAGATTTAGAGAATTAGAGAGAGAAAGTGCACAATGAACACAATGTGTCCCATTTCAATCTGGGACAAGAGCCAATGTCCCAAAAAATTGGGACTCAACTACCACCACAAAATATATTTTTTTATTAATGTTTGAGTACAATAAACGCATCTCAACGCAATTCAAAAGGAGATAAACCCTTTACAAAAGTATTTATGATGACATAAATATATAATCTCATATACAAACTCAAATTTGACTCTCCCTTCACATTATTTCTCTCTCAAAAAACACTAATTCTCAAAGTACTGAACATTTCTCTCTCCAAAATATTCAATAAAAAACAAACTTTCTTGCATCTCCACTAAGCCTCTCTCCTTCTTATTCACTCCATGCATTAAAACATAATAAGAAATAAATATTCTCACTCTACTTCACTTTCACGTTCACCATAAAGACAAACTTTAATCTTTTAAAGTTCATTCCTTTGAGTATACACCAACTCTAATTTACGTTGACTCACTCTTCACGTAGATTTTACTTTTACCATGCATGCCAATTTAATATTTAAAACATCACCCATGTGATTCCACGTGCTATTTAAAATATCAACCATTGCACGCTTATTAAAAAAAAACTTCTTTCAAAAAAGCTTCATTGCACGCACTAAACTCCACGCAGCTTCAACGTGAGCTTCCTCCAGGTTGATTTAAACGTTGCTCCTTTAATGCAGGTTTAAAAATCTCCACAACAAAAGGTACCCACGCAGGTACAATAACTCTCCATGCATTTGTAGGCATGCAGGTCCCAGAACTCTCCACGCATGCAGGTCCAACAACTGCAGCCAGAATTCAACAAGATTACCTCCAACACAGATCTGCAAGCTATGCAGGCAACTCTCCTGGCGAATGGTCCACACAACTCTGATACAGATCTGCAATACAGAGGAACACAGTGATGGAATACAAATTAAATGTTCAAATGATGGATACAGTTAAGCACCAATGCTTCGCATAAATTTTTATTTTACAACTCTCATAAGTGGATTCACGCTTCTCCTTCATTGCACGCAGATTATTCCTCCATGGAAGAGGGAATTCAACAATCCAACTCACTACACATTTCACAAATTCTTTGGTTCTCTGGGCAATGGCTCTGATACCAAATGAAAGAAATCACAGTACAGTAAAAATAAATTACAGAGCATAAAAAAAATATTTATCAATAATGCACACAGCTCTCACACAACAACTCTAATCAAATTTCATTAACATAGATATACATTTATTATTTATACATGAGGATAGATGTTGGGATTTTTCATCTCCACAAATTTATCAATCAAAAACTCAACAAATCACTCCATAATTATCTCAACAATCATCCACAAATCTCTCATCTATAATTCCACTAATTTCTTCATAAATCTCTCACTAAAAACAACTTTAACTATTTAATATTTCACAGATGATCCATTATTCCAACACTCACACTCATATAAATAGACCTTTGATGGAGGTCATTTTGGCATCCATCCATCACACATTCTCATCTAATATTCGCAGAACAGATTCACACGTGCAAGGAAGGAAGGACGTTATCTGTTTTGACTGAAGTTGACTTTCTGTTCTATTTGGGACTGCGTTGACCAGCATTGACTTTCCTTGACTTGGGCTGATTTGATTTGATTTGACTGAATTTCTGATCTGTCTTGGAGGCCGAATTGAGGGATACTTTGACTGGCTTTGACCACAGATTGGAATTAGGGTTTGGGCACAGGTTGACTGTGGAAGTTTGACCAAATTGCAGAAAGAATTTTTCACTGTTTTGACTGAGGTTTGGAGGCCGAATCTATTGTTGGGTTGATGGAACTTTTCTGGGCAGGTTGACTGTTGATTTTTGCAGAGCGTTGACTGCTGTTGACTGTACCTTCACAGGCTGAAAATTGCAGACTGGTATCTTTGACCAGATTTGACTTTATCTCTCATCATTGACTTATTTTGATTGGTTGATTTGGGAAGTCAAAGCTTTGACTTTGACTGGTTGTTGGATGTGTGGTTTTCCCTGGTCTTTGACCAAATTTCTGTGTCTCATTGTGCTTGGCTATCTTCTATTGAGCGTTTATTGTTTACTGTTCTATCTATAATTGCTTATCTGTTATTGGGGTGATTGAAGTAGGAAGAAATTGTCTAAAGTGATTATAACAGCATAGAACACTGAAAAATTAACACCAATGGTTTCTGAGGACTTCGACAGCGAGCCAGTTCCCTGTTCGCCCCCGACCATCAGACTCAGGAGACCTTGACATCATCTTCCAATATCTCTCTCTCTCCTCTCTCATTTAATGTTTTGTATCACCATAGCTGTTTAATAGTTTCATAAATTTGTTATGATGTTATACTTATGTAGGTTTCTTTCTTTATATTATTTTCTGCATTTCTAGGAGTTGCGCTTGCACTTCCACATTGTATTCATATTGGTTGTACTTATCAGTCCCATTGACTTACTTTTATGGTCAATTGTCAAACATTAATATATTTATCTTATCTTATTATATGTCACTATATATTCTTTGACATAATATGTGCTGCATTTCAAAAGGCAATAAAAAAGGGTCATCATATCGGTAAAGTAAGTTGAGTATATCTCACTAAGGACAACTCTGCATAGGCTATTATCATGTTTTTAAACCTTGGTTGTGTAACTTATTAAAACTCATTTTTATACCAGGCTCATCATTGCAAAGCTGGATGGTTTAGACACATTAAAATAACTTATAGATTGTCTTATCCCAACCATTAGTTGGAGTGGGCAATTTGACATTTATTTGTAAGCTGGCAACTGCCATTTGGGGTTCTCATTTTGTATGGTACAATGGCAATTTCAATCTGATGGTCTATGAAAGATACAATTGTACTGGGTTGCTTTTACAATAGTCACTACTACTATGGTCAATCAATTTTGGAATAGGCTGTTAACTTGGAAGATGTAAGATTGTTAGTGTTCTACTGGCTTGCTAAGATCAACATCCGGAGCCGTATTTTCTTACTCCCTTCTTTAATTCACGGGCTTCATTTGTATCTGAAGTTGATGTTGTGATGATGACAGCAGGATTCTTTGGTCTTCTAATTAGCATTCTATTGGCTATTGAACCCAGGACACAATATCCCTTGATTATGTGTTTAGGACATTTGTATTTAAAGCAAGCATATTGCAAAAGTTATGTAAATCATTTTATTATAATATCATAGACCATGAATTAGTGGACGTATAAGATTCTCTGTATACATAATGGCATAGTGTAAATTTTTGTAGATGTTCTATGCTTGATGCAACTTTACTTTTATTACAGCAATCACCCAAACAATTAAGTAAACGCTGATAGAACATACCAGTGAATCTATAGAAGACAAACTAGAAACAGGAAAAATGTGATGGTGCGTTACGGCGGTCAACAGGATGCTTCAACTAGCAAAGTCTCCTTGATCAGCGAACCCAGAATGTGTCACAGCAATCCTCAAATCAGTCACCCAGTCAACTCAAGTCAACTCCAGAAAAGTCAACGCTGTCCAGAAAAGTCAACGCAGGGCAGCAACATAAAAGTCAACGCAGCTCCAACTTCGGTCAACCTTTTGACCTCGGTTCTTGTGCCAATGTGTACGGCCTCCTAAAATCGAAGTCTCCAACAAATTTCAGCCCTTTTGGACCATGCGTTGACCAAAGTCAACGCTGGTCAAACTTCCTTGGAAACCCTAGCTGCAGCAATTTCGTCCTTCTTCTTGGCTGTACAAATTCGTCCTTCCTCCCACGTGTGAGCTGAAATCGTCCTCCAAGGAGCTCGTACTAAATCAAAGAAGAGAAGAAGATGTGTGATGAGTGAGTGTGAAATGCTCTCCAACTTTGACTGTATTTATATACATCATTGAGGTGTGTGACACATCTGCCGGGGGTGTAAAACCTTAAGGCCGACCTGCACATATAATTTATTATAAATAATAAATTCAAAATAAATGTTCTGCTCATCGGATTAAGATAAATTTTATATGGATCTTACACGTCTCTGAAAGAGGAATCTAACAAAAATATCGGTATCTTCATCTGAGCATCACAACATGGAGTTTGGACCTAGTTGTCCAAATTTAACACTCCCTCTCAACTAGGGAGAACTCCATCCACCAGTGCAATCAAACATCGTGCGTCATCCCGCCGTAACTTGCTTTGCTGGCCTCTTTATTTCAGAACAGAAGTGGGTCAGTCACAAAGACATCATCCCTCGGCTGACATATTCAGCCCAGAGGTTCGAAACCTCTATCAGACTCACAAAGAGTCTCCAACCAACCCAAAGTTGGTTCATCTGACCCGAAGTCAGGCAGAGGTCCCAGACCTCACTAAACTTGATCCTAGATCAAGTGGTTGGACCGTGCCATCCTAGATAGAGAGTACGACAATCTCTGATGCGTCCATCAGTATTTGCTACTAGTCTCTAGCCTTTCCCACCTCATTGGCCAAATGAGAGGTACTTCCCATGAGCCCTGAACTCAATGGGTAGGATGCATACGGGGCACAGAAAATGAGAGGTGAACCAACTCAAAATCCCAACGGTGGGGTCCAAGCACACCACCAAGGTTGGCAAGCCTAGCCTTGTGGTTGCCCATAGCTCCAAGAAGCTCTCCCCAAAGCCCCCCAGAGCTCCCAGAGCTCATCGTCCAACAAGACCCACATCATAGGGTCTTTCCACGACACCAAGACTCTCACGGAAGGTTAGGAACTTGACCTTCCCCAGGGGCTTAGTGAGAATATCCGCGACCTGCTCATCAGTTCCTATATGATCGAGCCTTACGGTGCCTCGCTGTACCATATCCCGGATAAAGTGGTACCTGATATCAATATGCTTGGATCGGTCGTGGAACACATGATTCTCAGTCATACGAATCCCACTCTGGTTATCACAGAGTATCACGGTGGTGTCTAGCACACGTCCAAACAACTCACTAAAGAGCTTTCGCAACCAAACTGCTTCACAACAGGCCATACTTGCTGCAATGTATTCAGCCTCAGCGGTGCTCAAAGCCACCGACTTTTGCTTCCTGCTCATCCATGAAATCGAAGCAGAACCAAGATTGAAGCAGCATCCCGATGTGCTCTTACGATCCACCACACTGCCAGCCCAATCGGCATCAGTATATCCACGGAGTGTCACACTCCCGGCAGTGTATCTCAGCCCATGGTTTATCGTGCCCCGAAGATATCTCGGAAGATTCTTGGCACCAACCCAGTGAAAGTGATGAGGCTCAACCATCTGTTGACTCAAAGTGTTCACTGCAAAACATATATCTGGTCGAGTGTTCACTAAGAACATCAAAGCTCCTATGAGTTGACGATACTCAGTAGGATTGGCCAAGATAGGCCCAGCAGTGCTGCCACTCAACTTCTTGAAGTTGAGTTCCATCGGTGTTGACACGGACTTGCAGTCCACCATACCAAATCTCTCTAGAAGTTTCACAATGTATTTTCCTTGAGAAAGGAAAATCTCTCCAGGTCTCTGCCAGACCTCCAGGCCTAAGAAGTAGTGCATCAGTCCTAGGTCCTTCATCTCGAACTCAGCAGCGAGCTCCCTCTTACATTGATGAATGAGAGGGTCAGCACCTGTCAGGAAGAGGTCATCCACATACATCACTAGAATGAGAGGCTTCCCCTGTACAACCTTGAAGTAAAGATTCGGATCAGCATTACTTCGAGTGAAGCCCAGCTTCATCAAGTAACTATCCATCCTCTCGTACCAAGCTCTGGGTGCTTGCTTTAACCCATAGAGGGCTTTCTTCAACCTGCAGACATGAGTGTCTCGATCTTGAACTTCAAATCCCAGAGGTTGTTCTACATACACCTCTTCTTTTATTGCACCATGCAGAAAAGCGGTCTTGACATCCATCTGATGAAGACTCCATCCTTGCGTAGCAGCAAGGGCTATGATAGATCGAATGGTGGTATATCGTGCCACAGGTACAAATATGTCATCATAATCTATTCCTTCCTTTTGAGAGAAGCCACGGGCAACAAATCTTGCCTTGAACTTTTCAGCACTTCCATTAGCACCATGCTTGATTTTGTAGAGCCATTTCGCGGTGACAACTGATTTGTCCTTCGGCCTTGGAACCACATCCCAGACATCATTCTTCATTATGGACTCATATTCTTCGTGCATAGTATCCTTCCAGACTTGATGCTTTACGGCTTCCTCAAAAGATCCAGGTTCAGATTGTACAATAGTACTCATGGCAGCTAGATACCCTTGGTATCTACACGGCTTCTTGCTTTCTCGGAATGTCCCCCTTGGGGCAGCATGACCCTCAGCATCTTCGAGGGTGTCCCCGAGCCATGATGGTCTCTTTCCCAGTGAAGGAGATGGATCAATAGGGTCCATTGGTCCTTCAATATCAGGCATTGTCTCATCCTGCGGTTCTTCTTGATTTCCAGGCCTTTCTTCATGATTTTCTTCAGATCTTGGAAGATCTACTACTTTCTTCAGGGAAGCATCTTCGTCAAAAGTGACATCATGGGATATCTCTACTTCCCTTTGACCAGGTACATAGACTCTATAGGCCTTAGAAGTCTCACTGTAGCCCACAAACATTCCTTTCTTCCCAGAAGCATCCAGCTTACTTCTCTTTTCTTTTGGCACATGAAAATAAACAGGACATCCAAAAATTCTAAAGTGTGAGACATCGGGTTTCTTACCAGTGAAAACCTCTTTGGGAGTTTTGGAGTCCAGAGCAGAATGAGGGCATCGGTTTTGAATGTATACAGCAGTATTTGCAGCTTCTCCCCACAGAAACTTCGGTAGACCCTGGTCACATAGCATGGCACGGGCAGCTTCCACAATAGTCCTATTCTTTCGTTCAGCAACACCATTTTGCTCAGGAGTATAGGCAGTAGTAGTCTCCCTCTTAATGCCAGCTTCTCTGCAAAAGTCCTTGAACTCATTTGACTCATATTCAGTGCCATTGTCGGTCCTCAAAATCTTGATCTTCTTCCCTGTCATATTTTCCACCAAGGCTTTGAAGGTACGGAACCACATGAAAGCCTCATCCTTCTTCTTCAAGAAGTATATCCAGGTTTTGCGGGAGAAGTCATCAGTGAATGTCATGTAGTAAGAACATCCCCCCAGGGATGTCACGGGCAACATACCGGATAGATCAGAATGGACCAATTGCAAAATATCAGATGTCTTTGTGACACTTGAGGGAAAAGGTCCCCTTGTATGTTTTCCTTCGGCACAACCCTTACATACACCTTCATGATTATTTCCAAAGTCAGGCATCCCTGTCACCACCTTCCTTGCTTCGGGAAGGGCCTTGTAATGAAGGTGTCCAAATCTTCGGTGCCATAGTTCGGCTTGTCGGATAGTATCACAAGTCATAGCTCCCAACGGACTCCCTCCAACCTGGTAGAGTGTACCAACTCTAAAACCAATTGAGATAGCTTCCTTGAAGCTCTCCTTCCACATGAGCACCTTTCCATCAGAGAAAGTTACATTGAACCCTTTGTCTTCCATGGCAGATACAGACACAAGGTTCTTCTTCAATTTAGGTACATAGAGTACATCTTTAAAATGTAATTTCAAATGTAATTTGTCCTTGAGACAAGTGAGGGTCACAAATTTTTGTCCCTTTCACTAGATAGGTATATTATCTCCACAGATAATTTCCAAATTAAAATATCCTCTTCTCAACCATGTCACAGAGTGCTTCTTTGAACTAAAGTGATGGCCTTGAGGCACCATCATCTATCAACCGTACATCCATAGTGTCGGGCGGAGATGCGCAGGTAGAGAGCAAAGACACAAGAACATACTCATTTCTTTTATCAACTAGATTAGACTCTCATACCTCTTTAGTTTCTCAGACCTTTTAGAAGTGTTGACGTTTCACCAGAGGGAGCCTTCCTCTTTCCTTTGGATCCTCAAGCTTTGATTCCCATTCTATTGTTGTTGTTGTCATCACTATCGGGAGAATCCTTCTTGAAGGGACATTCTCTAGCATAGTGACCAGACATTCTTGAAGGGACATTCTTCCTTTGTCCTTGGGACCACCAGAGTTCTTCTTTCTAGAATGAGCAGCATAGGCAGCATTTCTGTCATTTTCGAATTCCTTCATTCTTGTTTCTTCTTGCATACATCTAGACAGTAGCTCGTCAAAGTTAGGAATTGTATTATTATTGAGAATGGTAGTAGTGAATACTTCACATTCATATGGGAGTCCTCCAAGTGCGGGTGAGAACCATTCACGACTTCCGCTATTGTCTCCCGAATAGCCAGAGCTGTTCCTTGTTTCGTCAATTTCAGAAAGTATGCTTGGAAACAGACTATCCCGCCCTTTTTCGTATTCTTCAATTGATTCTTGAAGAATAGCACTTGGTTCACATTGTTAACTTGGAACATTAGGATCAATTTATCGTACATCTCTTTGGATGTGCCCAACTCAGAGATGTAGGCTACCAGACTTTTATGAATGGATTCCCTGATCATCAGCTTTGCTTTGATCTCCCCTTTCTTATACTTGTTTTTAGCGGCAGCAGTAGCATTGGATGGAGGTTCTTGTATCTTACCCAGTACATGGTCCGTGAGATCATGGTCTTCCAATTTGAGATCTAATATCATCTTCCAAGCATGGAAGTCATCTCTTTCAGTCAGCTTGTCATTCTCCTTGAATTCATAACTTGTGGAACCCATTTTCTTAGATGGTGATTGCTAAAGTTAGGGCTTGTCTTCACCTCTGCTCTGATACCATGTAAATTTTTGTAGATGTTCTATGCTTGATGCAAATTTACTTTTATTACATCAATCACCCAAACAGTTAAGTAAAATGCTGATAGAACATACCAGTGGATCGTAGAAGACAAACCAGAAATAGGAAAAATGTGACGGTGCGTTACGGCGGTCAACAGGATGCTTCAACCAGCAAAGTCTTCTTGATCAGCCAACGCAGAATGTGTCACAACAATCCTCAAATCAGTCAACACAAGTTAACTCCATAAAAGTCAACGCTGTCCAAAAAAGTCAACGCAGGGCAGCAACATAAAAGTCAACGCAGCTCCAACTTCGGTCAACCTTTTGACCTCGGTTCTTCTGCCAAAGTGTACGGCCTACTAAAATCAAAGTCTCCACAAATTTTGGGCCTCTTTGGACCATGTGTTGACCAAAGTCAACGCTGGTCAAACTTCCTAGGAAACCCTAGCTGCAGCAAACTGTGTCCTTCCTCTTGGCCGTACAGATTCGTCCTTCTTCCCACGTGTGAGCTGAAATCGTCCTCCAAGGAGCTCGTACTAAATCAGATGAGAGAAGAAGATGTGTGTTGAGTTGGTGTGAAATGCTCTCCAACTTTGACTGTATTTATATCCATCATTGAGGTGTGTGACACATCTGCTGGGGGTGTAAAACTTTAAGGCCGACCTGCACATATAATTTATTATAAATAATAAATTCAAAATAAATGTTCTGCTCATCGGATTAAGATATATTTTATATGGATTTTACACCTCTCCGAAAGAGGAATCCAACAAAATTATCAGTATCTTAATCTGAGCATCACAACATGGAGTTTGGACCTAGTTGTCCAAATTTAACGCATAGACATTGAAAACTTTGCTATAGGATGGTAATATTGTCTATAACGAAAGTGAAGGCATGAAAGAAAATTCTACTTGCTAAAACTAAGCATGTTATGAATTGCTGCAGTTGCCATACACATACGTATTGTCTAACTTTGCATCACATGAAAACTAAGAAATTTAGGAAAGCAAGTTTGTTGCTGACAAATACAAAAGAGGAAGCAATTTTAAACAGTGATAACTTCTAGAACAAGATATGTTCAGGTCAAATACATTTATGTAGACATGGAGAAGTTATCAAGAAAAGAATCCTGTTAAGGGGAAAAAATCTGTACTGCAGTGCCAACTTGAACTGACAGTTGATTGAAAATAGTCATAACCCTAATATCATTGAGAAAGAAGTAGCTTTTTGACATCAATTTGGATGCGACATTAGGAGGTGAATGAGCTGCAAAGATTAATGAGTGCACAGTGTTTTTCAAGGTTCAAATTCCTGAAGTGGAATGTGGCAAGTAAAACAATGCATCTTTCTGAACTGTAGAACATACTTAAACATCAGATTGAGCTACAATTACGCATCAAGAGGAGCAAAATTCCTAACAGCTTATGTACCACAAGGATCATCAACAAGTTGGAAATTACATTGCAGAAAATCAGCATCTACAGGGACTTAATACAAAGTATTGAAGAAGGAACAAGACAAACTCAGTATCATCTGTATTAATTGTGTCCCAATTTTGGTAATTGTATATAGGTGGCTCCTACCCATTGTTATTTTTGTGTGCATGCACTTCTAAATTTTTGGGGTTTTTACTGTTTAGTGTCTAGGAATGTATTGGGTTTCTCCATTGTTTTGCTGTTTGGGTGAAAGGTCACTGCTGTACTGTTGAAGATGTATTTGTACAATGACCACCCAGGGTACTTGTGTTGCACACAGAAGTTCCATTTTGGTGGGGTTGTATCCTATGCCTTTTAAGCTACCAAGAAGATTATTTAGTTAATTATATCCTTGAATTATACAAAGCTACACATGAGAATATTTCAGTTTTCCCCTCTCATTTCTTAATTTTCTCGTTTTCTTGAGTGTCAGGTAATGGTCATATTTTGTTGTGGTTTTTGCAGGATGGGCGGAAGATCAATGTTGGAGACTGTGCTCTTTTCGAGGCCAAGAATGCACCTCCTTTCATTGGAATAATTCGATCTTTCTCAGTGGACACCGAGGGTCAAGCCAAGATGAGTGTAAACTGGCTCTATAGATCCCCAGATATCAAGCTAGGGAAAGGAGTTTCTCTAGAAGCTGCACCAAATGAGATATTTTATTCCTTCCATAAGGATGAAATAGCAGCCAAATCTTTGCTTCATCCATGTAAAGTTGCATTTCTTCGCAAGGGTGTTGAACTTCCCTCGGGAATATCCTCGTTTGTATGCCGGAGAGTGTATGACAGAGCAAGCAAGTGCTTATGGTGGCTGACTGACCGGGAACACAACATTGTAAGCTCTTCTACGCCTCATGGCAATTTATTTTTTGTGAATTAGGCTTTGGCAATGCGCTGAGTTAATGTTCTGAATTGATGGAGTTTATTTTGTATAAAGAAGGATATGTTACTTAATATCCTAAAGACAGGCTATCACTGGTACATCTAGTTTCTGTAATTGGATATGAGGTATATGATTACTGTTGATCAAAACATGACATTAGTGATATTTTTTGGGCTTCCCAATGATTTGAGAGTTGTTAAATGGCACCTAACGCAATTTTCAGTTGGAGGTTTAACAGTTAATGTTAGTTTTAGACAATGGGATGGTACATCTATGAACAGTGTTAGAGTTCTATTTTTGGTTGTTTTTTTATTATCATCTTTCTTCTATAATTATTTAATTTTTTCTAATTAATTTATATACATAATGCGTTTCCCAGAGAAACCCAGCAAGCACTTCCTCTCATTCCAAAGATGGTACTCAAGTTAAACAGGATTCTGTAGAAGGTCAAAGCTTTGTCACGTCCTTTACGGGAATATAACTTGGGTGGGAAGCATAACACTCCATCACACAACCACTTGGGGCTAGACTCATTTAACACGAACACTGATAGATTTGATACAGTACTCATGGAGATTTAGTGTTTTCATGTTCCAATACAATTAAAAAAAAATCTTGCTGTCTAGGATAATTGTCACTTGTTCTTTAATACAGTTTCTTCTTTTAGTTTATGTATAACAGTAATTTCCTTGATGAATTTGTTTTTGTTCCAACTCTCCTATTTTGTTACATGCCATAGAATTTGTTAAATATTAAAAATGAAAGATATGATTTTGGATTGTAGGAGAACCTAGAACGGCATGGTTACATTGTGTATTCATTTTGTTGACAATGTGATGGTCTGGCCAGTTGGCATGGGAAGGTAACTCTAGTAATTCTGGTGGTTGTTGAGACTTAAGAGTTAAGACAATCCAAGGCATTTGCAGTAAAATTGATTTTTTGTTATCTCTGGCTCCTTATCCAGCCCTAGGTTTTAGATGGTGATTGTGTGACTTTCCAGTTTCAAAATGTCCAAAGCTTTCAGCTGCATTATGGCATATTTCCAGTTTTCAAGTGATTTATGCTTGTTATGAACTTGGTATGTCACCAAGAAAGTGACTTAACGTGGCAATTTAGAGGAAAAGCAACTTAGCTAAACAGGCATGATCACTTCGGTTGGGTAATTTTATTTACTTTCTGAGAATGTGTTTGGTTTTGAGTAATTACAGAACTCATAAAGCTTAATCTGCAGTTAAGTAAAATAAAAAAGTTCCTTCAAATGTTTGCTTTTGTATTTCTCACTGTGAATGTTAATGCCCAATTGCAAGAAAGGAGGCAGCAAAAGTGGCAAGGTATGGCTTGTTCCTGCAGCCAGTTTAAACTTATGGCTGGGTTCATTCAAATACCGAGTTGAGAGGCAGATATAATGTCAACCTCTTTCAGAAGATTGGTCTTGTTACCCACCACACGTGGGTGATATCCACAGGGGAAATTTTTTCTCCTAAATGGTCCTCAGTCGGCAGCCAACAGCTCCTTGCAGCCACTAGATAGCTCGATGTGCCATTATCTCCACCACCTGAGCCAGCCATATGCTCCCTTGCCCATCTTTCATGATCGTATGTTTGAAGGTGGGTCTTCCAACCCCGAAGGTATGGCTTTCCATTGTGAAATTAGGTATTATTGTTTACTTGTCATGGACAATGTTTTATAACTCCGAACCGGTCAAGGGTCGACTCCGACTCCAACTCCGACTCAGTATCGACTCGGCCTAGTTGATTTCAATGACGCGGTCTTTGTAAAAAATACATAAAATATTTATTTATTTATAAAAGAACATAATTTTAAATATTTTCATTCATGTTTCCAAACACAACATTAGAATATAGAGAGAAGACAACATATGATCAAAGTAGGCTCATGAATATATCCAATATATCAAAATGGCACCCAATGCACTGTCCAATACATGTAATATATAGCAGTGTGGAAAAAATCCCGATTTTATCCCGACTTTTTAAAAAAATCCCGATTTTTTGCAGGCGCCGATAAAATCCCCCGATTTTTTCCCGATTTTTTGAAAGTTGAAAAAGTCGGGATTTAATCGTTATAATCCCGACTTTTTGCCGACTTTTTCCAAAAAATCGTGAGGGAGGTAATTTTTTTAATAATTTTTATTTTTATTTTTGAAAAAATCAGGATTTTTTCGAAAAAAATCGGGATTTTTTCCAAAAAGTCGGGATTTTTTCAAAATATGAATATTTTTGTATTTTTTTAGTTTTGCCGATTTTTTGCCGATTTTTTCGAAAAAATCCCGACTTTGCCGATTTAATCCCGACTTGAAGCCCTGCCGATTTAATCCCGACTCTGACTTTTTCCACATTGATATATAGAGATCAGAACAAAAACACATAACCAAGAAGGCTCTAAATGGACTCTACAACAAAACATCACTAGTCACTACTACTAAACAAGGCAAGATCATCTGGCTCAGACTCTGAATCAGAGTCAGACAGGGAAACCCATGGCTCCTCACTATTGCTCCAAAAACCAACTCCAACTCTTCACAAACTCCTCACAAATGCTCACACGAATGTAATGAGATAATTGTGAGTAAATGTGAGGGGTTGGGTGACTTTTATAGACTTGGGAGAGGGGTAGAGGAATTAAGAAAAAAAACCAAAAAAATTTGAGTTTGAAGTCTGAGTTGTCGCCTTTTTTCCCCGCGGACTAGCTTAGCCGAATCGACCGGTCTGTTACCAAATCGGCCAAATCAGTGTCCAACTCGACCAGTTCGGTAACGGACCAACCACTAGACCGGTTTTTGTACCGAGCCGACCCGGGCAGGGGTCCATCTCGGTTGGCTCGACCGATTCCGAATCTGTTCGGCCGGTTTTTAAAACACTAGTCATGGACACTTTTGGGCATCGATTAGTGGGGGGATTTGGCGGAAAGAGTGGGCTTGGTGTGTACTCTTGTCTCCTTTGTCCAGTTTGATGGTTAACCTTGTATCCTAGTCTCGTGGGATCTCCTTTATTGGCTACTAGCTTTAGGGTTGGCACCACATGGGAAACCCCGATTTTGGTTGCGTGGTCCCGCTCCCGACACCATATACATCACTCCCCTCCGCTCATTATAACCCCATTCACCATATTTCCCATCCACGTCCACATTTGTCCATTGGATCCATGAGGAGTTAGCCTCCCCTCCCCTTGTCCACACCTTGCGTCGGGCTTGGAACGATGCCCCAGAGGTTGGTGCAGCTAAAAGGAAAAGAAAAAACATAATTTGGCCATTTTCAACAAAAAATGTACCATAAAATGCAAAAGATGGTCGAGACATACAAATTTAGCACGTGGGCAAAATCCAAACATGAGCTCTACCCATATCATCATCATGGCCATCACCCTGGTTCCTAAGGCCCCTCATATTGGCCCCTTTCATCATTAGGGAACCCATGATTGTCCCAATCCTTGGTGGGCAATGAACTGCCCCACCAAAAGGGGGTATTCACTGCTATATCCTACATATAATGCCCTCATCCCTTGGAGCCTCGAGCAGTTACAAAATAAATTTTATAGAAGGCAAAAGGCATATGAAGAACGGTGGAAAAACAATGGCCGGGGTAACTCATGTACCACGATTTCTCTCTCCTACACTCATATACCGAAGTGTGGGATTCCCCCATTTTAGCTACCCTTGGCATGTGGCTTGGAGCCTTCCCCTAATTCCAAAGGTACTGATACTCTCACTGAAATTCAAGAGCTTGTTATGAATTTGATCTTGAGTCTTGGAATCTGGGACCACGCGCTCAATGCATTTATACAATCCCCCTAATACCTCCCCATCAACCTCAAAATTTGTAGTGTAATGGTACCTTCAAAGTTTAGAAAACAAAAACATATTCATCAAGTCAACAAAACTTAAAGTTAAAATTTATAACTTATAACTTATAAGCAATGAGCATTGAAATCCAAAATTACATACCTTGGATTTAAGTAGTAGCCAACTGCATGTAAAGGTGTATGGAGTTGTTTGTTCCATATTTCATCAATGATTCTCCATAGAGGAATGTACTTTTGTCTTTTATCCCCATATGCTGCCTTTATTTGTTCCTTTGCCTCATAAACAAAACCCATGGCAGGTTTATCGCTATCCACCATCCGCAAAACTCTGACAAGAGGCTCACTAAATAGCACAATCTCCTCTACCTTTGACCAAAATATTTTGTCAAATACTTGGTCAACCATATGTTTCCCTTCAGCCTTTTTGCTCCACTGAGATGAATTCCATTCATCGCATGAAAACATCTTCCTCAAGTTCAACAAGGGATTGCAACTAAAGAAAGTTGGTTGCAAATCGTGTGATGGCAGATCGAACAAGCTCTTTACCCCCTATGTGCTTTCTCATAAGGTTCAAAACCCATGAGTGGTTGTAGATGTACCTGGTTATGGATTTTGCATCATCCTCACACTTCTTCACCCACTCAATTTTGCCAATATCCATAAGCATGAGGTCCAAACAATGGGCCGCACATGGAGACCACCAAATGGTGGGGTGTTTTTCCTCCAACATATTTCCTTCTACAACATAGTTAGATGCATTATTTTTATAACTTGTACAACATTTTCAACCCCTACTTCCATAACTACTTCATCCAAAAGGCGAAATAGCAATTGTGCATCCTTCACCTGATCAGATGCATCAATAGATTTGAGAAACATAGTACCTTTTGAACAAGCAATTAAGAAATTTAGTATTGTCTGAGATCTACCATCCGTCCATCCATCATACATAATTGTTCATCCTGTTTTGGTCCATGATTGTTTGAACTCTGTAAGGTACTCTTGTATTCTTTGCAATGTTTTGAACATCGCGATAAAATTGCGATTTTTTCGCAAAAACGATTTAATCACCGATTTTTATGTTTTGAAAAAATCGTGAAAAAATCGCGATTTGACCCGAAAAAATCGTTGGCCCGTTAAACAGTGACCCATTAACACAAATTCGATTTTTTTTTTTGTCGTTTTTGCAGATAGAAGTTAAGAAATAGAGCTAAGGAGGAGGAGAAGTCATCTTGAGAGGACACAATCTGCCTAATGAATGGTTAGATTGACTAAAAATTACTATACTTTTATAAGGCAATTTTACATTTATTTTTAGCTTCGGGGCGATGCCCTCGAAACCCCCCAAGTAGCATTTAATTATGGGCGGCGTTGCCGCCCCATTAAGGTACAGGGGTCCAACATTGTGATACAAAATGAACAAGATAATCAGGCTCCACACCCAACAGAGAGGCCTATCATGGAGTCAGCCCCTGATTGGATAGAGCAGGAGGTAGTGGAGGGGGAGAAGGAGGAGGAGGAGGAGGAGCAACAACAGGAGGAGGAGGTGACACCACCTACCCTTGCTACCGGTAGAGGACGTGGTCTGCCTCCTTTAGCTCCTGGTGTTTTAGGTTCTGGTGCTTCAGGTTCTAGAGCACAACAAAGTCCATTGCCAGCCCCACCAACTTCTTCGTCTAGAGGGAAAGCTGTTACATTTTCTCGCAAGAGGGGCAAAATAAATCACTAGTATAGGTTATTTGGTTGATTCCTTTGTATATAACATTATGACTCATGATATGAGATACACTATTATATTTTTTGTTGATATTTTGAGGTTGAGTTGAGACTCAGGACTTAGTATTCAGGACATGATTCACTATTATGTGTGATGTAGCACTAGACATGATATTACACATCTTATATATTAGTTTTTTTTTTTTTTCATATTTATGTGTCAATGCATTTATTTTATGTTGTGGGTGCTTTAGATATTAAAAAAATTGAAAAAAATGAATATTTTTGTATGTGCTGATTTTTTCACGATTTTTATGATTTTTTCCGATTTTTTCCCCTCGCCGATTTAATCCCGATCGCGATTTTCAAAACAGTGATTCTTTGGACCTCATTTTGTAAAATTGGCCCCCTGATATCATGAAAGCTAGGGCATTTGAAGCTTGCTCCACATGAAGCTATAACATCCATCATGGGTTGATAATATGCATAATTAGTAGCTTTAAAAGGTATGTCTGCATCATACCACCATTTAGCAATTCATTCATAGGAAACCTCCTTTTCTATCTTCTTCCATTTACCATCAAGGGTTGGTTGAGAACTAGGGGTGGTGCGGGGTACAAAGATGTCAATCCCTTTACGGGCTGCTGTCCTCTTCAAGTTAAAAGCACTTGAACTACCCTCTCCAACTCTCGCAGGGAAACTGGAGGAATCTTCAAAACTAGGCATATATTTTGTCAGGCCAGGAGGTAACTCTAGCAAAACTGAATTGTTTTGCGTTAAAGGGTGCACACAAATATATGCATGGAGGTGAGACTCTTGGGATTCATCTCCCAGTGTCTCTTCAGCTTCTGCCTCTCCTTGTTTTGTATATACAGTATTTTTACAATTTCACCCAATCCCTAGGATTAGGTGTCAACATTCCCCTCCTTAATCTAAAGGGACGTTGGTGAGTCCAAGGGTCAAGCATCGTTCTGAATCTTTCAAACTTTTCTCTTCCAAGTGCTTTGGTGAAGATATATGCAATCTGCTCATTTGTGGAACAATGGCGTAGATGGATTGTCTTGGCCTCAACATGATGTCGAATCAGATGGTATTTTGTATTGATGTGATTCGTTTGATCATGGAACTTTGGGTTCTTGGCCAACTTTATTGCAGAAGTGTTGTCGATCATGAGTGGAGTTGAATGCATTTGTTTCATCTGCAAATCTTCCATAATTTTCCCGAGTGTCACAATTTCCTTTGTTGCTTCAGCTGCTACCACATATTCTGCCTCAGTTGTGGAATCGGTTGGAACTGATTGTTTGCGTGATCCCCATGAGACAACTCCTGATCGAAGACTCATAGTATAACCTGAAGTAAATACCCCAGTTTCTTTGTCTCCATCAAAGTCTGAATCAGAGCATCCAATCAAGCTAAAGTCGCCCACCTGTGTATACTTGAGTCCCTTTCAAGTACTTCAGAACTCTTTTTGCATCAGGCCAATGTCCCTCACAAGGCTTTTGCATAAACCTGGAGAGTATTCCAACAACAAATGAGATGTCCGATCTGGCAGTAGTCAGGTAGTTGAGACTTCCTATAAGCTGTCTATACTTTGTTGCATCCTCAAATTCTTTTCCTTCAATGGATGTGAGCTTCAAGTTTTGTTCCATTGGAGTAGTTAAAGGATTGTACTCAGCCATGCCAAACCTGTTCAATAGATCTCCAATGTACTTATTCTGAGAGAAGAATATAAACTTAGGATGTTGAGTTACTTCAATAGCAAGATAGTTTTGAACATAGCCCAAATCAGTCATTTGAAAACCTTTCTTCAATTCCTTTTTTATGGTAGTAATATAGCTCTTATTGTTCCCTGTCATCAAAATATCATCTACATACACCACAAGATATACAACTGTTTAGCCAACTTTCTTGACAAACAAAGTTGCATCATCAAGATCATAATGTTTGAAGCTAAGTTTCAGAAGATGCTCAATTAACTTCTCATACCAGGCTCGCGGTGCTTGCTTGAGGACATACAAGGATTTTACAAGCTTGTATACTTCGTGTTCTTGGCCCTTCACAACAAATCCTTCTGGCTGGGACATAAAAACATTCTCCTTTAGATCTCTATTCAAGAAAGCAATTTTTACATCCATCTGATCATTTTCAATCCATGCATGAAAGTTCTTGAATGTTTGAAAAGCATTAGATTTGTTCTTCAATAAGTAAACCCAACACATTCTGGTGTAGTCATCATATATTTATTGCTATTTGCAGAAGGAACATGCATGGGGCCACATAAACCTGAATGAATAAGCCCAAGTTTTCTATGTGCTCTGGAATGTGAATCATGAAAACACTGTTTGCTATGCTTTCCTAGAATACAAGCATCACATTTCTCAAGTTTCCTAGGAATTGTAGGAAAACCAGTAACACCATTTTTCTTCAACAATCAAAGGTTGTCATAGCTCAAGTGTCCAAATCTAGCATGCCATAAAAGCAATGTTCCACCAAGTCCCCTGGAGGTGGGAGCGAGGGGGCGAGGGAGCGCGGGAGCGGCCTATGCAAAAGCTCCCTACCAATTTTCAGGAAACGTGGGGGGACGTCAGGGTCATAAAAATTATAAAATTTAATATTTATAATGTAACTATATTTTTGCAAGGAATGTATATACAGTCATCATACACTTGCATCATGAAAGATAAATCATAAATGATAAAATTACAAATCGATGAATGATGAATCATATAATTGAAACAAATTTAAAAGTTAAAAGTTAAAACATACATCATACAATCATGCATGTAAGTTTGTCAGTTTGTAACTATATAATCATTAATGTAACTACTAACAATGTACAATGAAAATAAAGTTTAAGATATCATATGACATATTATATCAAGATTCAAAATAGAGTTTAAACTGAAGTTTACAACTCAAGTCTGAAACATAAAACTTAAACGCAAATAAGTTATGTCTGAAACATAAAACATAAAACATAACATATGAATATCAAATGATATCATAATAATGATAAATGAGCATAAATGTTCAAGTTAATGCCCCACTAGTCTCTGCATCCAACTTCTGCACGAATATATCAGGATCAACCATGTCACCATCTGAATCAGAATCACTTGGATTCTCAAATATGCTAAGTGGCACATCAACTTTTAACACGAAACCATAAACTAAAAGGGGCGGTGAGGGGACGTGAAGGGGGGTGTGAGGAGGCGTGAGGGGGGCGTGAAAGGAGGTGTGCGGGGGCGTGAGGGGGCGTGAGGGAAACGTCCCCTAGAAGTCCCCAAGACCCCGGAGCGCGAGGGGGCGAGGAATCTAGACCCCTAGGTGGGGGGGCGAGACCCCGTGTAACACTGCATAAAAGACTTGATGGGAATGTACCTTCATCATAGTGAGAACTGAATGCAAAATTTTGTGCACGAGCATAGGTACCTTGTAGCTTTAGAAGTCTTTTCTTCTTCTATCCCTGTCATGACAAGTGAGTGATATGATGCTTTTTTGACCTCAACCTTTCCATCAAACATATGAATGGAGTGTCCTTGTTGGCAGATGTGGACCAAAGACAACAAGTTTCTCCTCAACTATGGGAGGTATAAAACCCCATGCAGAAGAAAGTCTGGAAGACCAGGCAATTTAAGCCTGATTGTGCCAAGCCCTGATGGCTTGAGTTTTGATTTGTCTGCAAAGTATACTGCTTCATCAACCTTGTCAGTAAATTCTTCAAAAAAATCTTTTCGAAAAGTCATGTGGCATGTTGCTCCTGAATCAAGCAACCAATCTACGTCGTAGTGGAGGAAGGCCGCTGCGTAGACTGTGTGAGACTGTCACTTAGAGCGCGGACTAAGCAACTCCCAGGTCTAATGATCACCCAAGAGGTCGACTGTGCAGGTGAGAGCAGTGAGGAAATAGAAAGTGAATTTGGGAGAGCACAAAGGGAATAAAATGAATGAGGGAGAGCGCAGTAAGGCCTTTTGCAGTAAGACAGAGGTGACAGTCTGCAAAAAAAATGCAGAGACAATTTTGCAGAATGGTGTAGGGAGTTACAAGGGCAAGGAAGCCAAAAATGGAGCTCGATTTGATACCATGTCAGGCTAGGAGGTAACTTTAGCAAAACTAAATTGGTTTGCATTAAAGGGTGCACAAAAATATATACATGGAGGTGAGACTCTTGGGATTCATGTCCCAGTGTCTCTTCAGCTTCCGCCTCTCTTTATTTTGTATTTATACTATTTTTACAATTTCACCCGATCCCTAGGATTAGGTGTCAACATATTCTTCAAAATCAAGGTCACTAAGCATAACATCATCCTCCTTTTGACTTTTGCCTATATCTTTTTTAATTCTTTTGTTTTTCCCCTTTTTTTCATTGTAGGCTTCAATTAGACTTTGCATCTCTGCTTTAAGATCATCAAAAACATTTTCACAAGGTTTTACTTGCCCTCTCCAATGTGCTAGGTGTTCTGTAATTCTATGGATCCCCCCACCCTCAACTTTCTTCCCACAATAGTTGCAGACTTTTTTCCCTTGTTCATGTAAATGGCAGTGAACCCAAGCCGGATCATTCTTGTTTTTGGGGGCCATGACAACTTCTATAGGAAGAAACGAAAAATCTGCATAGAAAACACTAGGGTTTTTAGAATTTAATGGCAAACATTTTTTTAGAGAACAATAAGAGAGGAATAGAGGCAATGAATTTATGAAATACGTAGAGAAGATATGCAAATTTTGAGAAGAGAAGCTCCAACCAATCAAAAAAGAAACTCTTCAATCAACTCCAAAATCTCCCTAAGAAATTTGCCAACAAAATCCCTCAAAATAACCCTACAAATTTCAACAATTAATGAAAAAAAGATGAAGAAAATAACGGCCACAATATTTTTTCCAAAACCAAATTACAAATATGGATTCTAATTTCCGTATAAAAACACTAAGGTATTAAAATTTTTAGGGAAAAAAGAGCATATTTTGGGAGAAAAATAGAACAATGATTGTTGAAAAAAATACCTTGATTTTCCCTCTTAATTTTCTGAAGAAAATCAACTCCAAAATCCTCCCAAATCGGAGCAACCCCTACAAATATGCATAAAAACACTGGGGTTTTTAAGTTTTTTGGGAAAAAAACATTGTAGCAGCCCCAACAAAATAAAAAAAACTCTTCAACCAACTCCAAAAACCACTGAAGAAAACCCAAAGATCTCTAGGAATTTTTTTTTTGAAGTAGCTCGCAAATCTACAAAAAATCTCCTTCAGAACAACCTTGCAAAATACTCTCTGAATTCTGCTCACTGAACTCAGCGCAAGAATTGCAAGAGACTCAAATGAATAGTGTGAGTTAAATAGAGGGGGTGGGGGTGTTTAAATGGCTTTGGGGGGGGGGGGGGTGCTAGAGCCAATCCGCGTGGCCATGGGCCTTGCAGACCGACGGAACCGGAACATACTGGTTCGGTAATGAATTGGCTTGTTCGGTGATGAAACCAGCCAGTTTGGTACCGAACCGGTCTGTTCCAGTTCAGAGGGCCAATCCAGATCGGATTTAGCCCCAAATCGGTCGGACCGACCGATTCAACTGGTTCTAGTCCGGTTCAGATAACATTAGTATTATCATTTTGGTCCTCCTAAGAGGCTTATTTTTCATGTTATGGAGCTATTTGGTGGGCTTGTCACCAATTAGGGTGTTATTTTTCACATTAGAGACACTTTTAGGGGTTTGTTAGGCTAATAAGACCCATTGAACTATTAGAGGCTCATATAAATACAAGTGAGGCCTCATTTGTAACTCATCATCACTTGGATTTGGATCATTGTTTCTTCTTCGCTATAGCTATTGAAGGACGAATTGGAGATTCTTTAATGCATTTTGATGTTTGGGTTAATGCTATTCTATTTTGGAGCTTCTCTCTTGCAAATGTGACCTTGCAGTCGTTAGGGCCATAGTCCTTGCAACGTCGGAGGCACGTGGGTAGTTAGAAACAAGGGGAGGTATCCTTAATGAGGCCTTAGCCTTCTTCCTTGGACTTTCTCTCTACATCTTGCATTTGAGACTAGTTTCAAAACAGTTGGTAAGAAGGTTTCACTTAGATAGGCATTTAAATAAAATTAACCAAGAACTTGCATCTTACTTAGTTTTAGGTGTTGCATTTCATATAGGATAATTTTCATCCTAGCATTAACTGTTCATCCAGTAACTTGGACTTTAATTCATATTGTGCAAGTAATTTGACTCCTATTATTGTTGTAGGGTTATGTTTGATCCTTACCAGAAATGTTAAGTGTGTATCTCCCCATATCGAGTATACCCCAGTGTGCATCCTACCCACAAGCTGGCCTTGTAGGGATTGCCACCCATCTGGGCAATGGGTGAGGAGACTTGGGGCATGTTTGATCCTTACCTCCCATGCTAAGTGTGTATCTGCCCCAAGGTAGTGGATGCAGGTGTTCTACCACTTGATTCACGAGGGTCAAGGCGGGAAGATCAACGGACAATAGGATAGAGTGTGATCTTTACCTCTCATGGTAAGTGGTATCCTGCCCATTGTTGATCAAATATATAGGGTGGAAAATTAGTCTCTCCTATCCATGGATTATAGGGTGGAAGTTGGAGCTCCCCTATGATTCTTCTTCTTTAGATAGATACATCATTGTTCAGCTGATGATCAAAGGAGAGACAAGTTGAGACGTGATGTGATGAGATGGATGTCTTGTTGATGTAGATGAGATGAAGGTCATGCAACTTGACCTGGAGTCCAATAGGGTTTGGAGGATCTAATCGATCTCCCTTAACATTGGTTGTGGATTGTTCTTCTTCTATGAGACGAGATGAGATGAGATGAGTCGAGATGAGACATGATGAGACATCCGAGATGAGATTCATGATGGAGATGGAAATTCCTCCCTAGCTGAGAGGGAATGTTGAAATTTGGGCAGCTATGGGACAAATTTCCCCATAGAAACCCTAAGACCCCAAGAGGAAAACCCATCTCGCCCCAAAAGGAAATTCACATTGCTTAAAGAAATATTATTATTATTAATGTGTGGGCCTTCCTCAATATGACAACCTTACTTGGGCACGCCATCATATAGAAGAATTCATATTGAGCAAAGGAAATATAAATGTGAATTTAATTCAAGGAATAAAGTTATTATTTAACAAGTTGGCCTGCCCCAAGAAACGTGGCTTTTCGATTGCGGAAACAACTATATACTGGCACTGACCCTCCATCATTTTGGTGCAACAATTTGGCCTCCTTCTGTGGTAGATATTTGGCCTAATTCAGTGACAGAACTCAGTGATTTTCTATGGTGGCTCGACATACTTATCTCTGTGGTGGCTTGGCATACTTAGCTCTTTGATGAATCACACTCTGTGATGGCTTGCACTTTATTGTGGTTCACATATCCTTCTGAGGATCGCATTTATTTCTTTGTGGCTTGTATGGCAATCCTCTATGATTCGCATTACAAGCTCGCATATGGTTCCTCTGTGACTCACATTATAGACTGACATATGACTTGCATTACAGACTCACATATGACTCACATTACAGGCTCACACATGGTTTCTCTGTTGCTCACATTACTTATATAGTGGTTTGTATGGTTTATCTGTGGTACTTACAGTGGTTCATAGGTTTGTCTCTGGCTCACATTACTTACAGTGAGATACCTTTGATAGTAGTTTATGCTAGCTGTGATATGTATGGTTGTGACAGATATAGACGATACAAGTACTCTATATTAGTGACCTTGAATTGAAGACATGACTGTAACCATGACTAGGACAGTGATCCTGTTGCATAACAGTAACCTTAATAGATGACTATGACAGTGACTTTGTTGCTTTGATGTATGACATGATAGTATAACTGTGACAGTGGCATCTTGATGACAGTGATAACAATATACAATACTCTCAATGACAATAAATTTTGATGGCAGTAAGGCAGTGATCTGACATGGTAGTGATCTGATATGACCATGATGACAGTGACCTTGCTCTTATGATACATGACAGTAATGATGGCATTTGACAATGATGATGTTCCTTGATAGTGAAGACTCCTGATATTGATGATACTTATTGCAGTGACATGGATGATGCTACTTGAGACAGTGATATGATAGCAGCTCTCTTGGACTTCTTTGATTATTGGAGGTCGGATTGTTCAGTTCACAAACGAAATTGTGAACTGACTTGGGTTGGCTCTAGGATGCCTGATGTGATTGTTGTATTCTTACTGTATTTTGTATCTCAGCTGAATATTTGATGAAAATCTAATAGAAGAAGAAACTGGTTGGGTTTTCCCCCTTGTGGGGTTTACCCCTGGTCTCTGACCTAACTCCCGGTGTCTCTACTGTGTATGCTTTTCTTTTGTTGTTCTTTACTGCTCCGCTGCATTGTTGATATTTAATGTTCTCTCTACATAATTGCTAATGATGATATGATGGCATGGGGTGAATGTAATGAGAAAATGATAGAAAAACTTTATAAATGCAATTATCTACAATAAAGAACAATCTAGCCCTAAAGTTAGCACCACTGAGATAAATTAAGCTGAAATTCCAAATAAAAGTATGAAGGGTGAGATGGCTCGAGGATCCTCTATTGGCATCATAAGAGTAGCTAGTACTTGCATAAAAATGCAGTGACATTTTTATTTCAGGAGCTGTGAGTCTGTGACTAAGATCAATGATCTAGAGACAATAAGCAACACAATTGAATCAGTTCACAACAGCTTACATTAGAAATTTACGTGGCCCAGTAAAGATATAAAGAAGATCAACTGGATGGATATGCAGTGTGCACAACATGTTTGTTACTTCATGTCTATGGACAAGCTAATGTAGATAGTGAAAAAGAAAGAGCATTGCTTGCAAGATTATAGGGTCTTGGATTGTTTTGGGATTTCGATTGACTTGCATGTAGTTGCTTTATAGCCAGGAGATGGTATTCAGAGGTGTGTTGATGGATGTTGCCTGTATTTAATTAATTGGATCACTTGTAAGTTATGTTCCATCGTCTATTTGGGACAGGGGAGTGCAGGAGAAGGGAGATGCACGAGGTGGATGTGTGAGAGCACCCCCAAATTTTAGGGAAATGCAGGGGGGGATGGGTATGTTGGGGTCCCTAGTATAGGGATCCCCATCTCTAAAATTATAAAAAATAAAAATAACAGTGATAAAATCTCAACAAGTTTGTTACTGCATGTCTATGGACAAGCTAAAGGCAATAGTGAAAAAGAAAGAACATTTCTTGCAAGATTATAGGGTTTTGGATTGATTTGGGATTTCCCTTGATTTACTTGTTGGTTGGGACTGGGGTATGTGGGGGTCCCTAGCATAGGGGTTCCTGTCTCTAAAGTTAAAAAAATAAAAATAATAATGATAAAATCCCAACAACAACAATTCATCCCAGGCAAAATTATCATTGTGCAATCTAGGATGGAAACACATAATCCTGCCGATCATGAGATCCTGAAACTGTTAAATTTTCTGAATTCTGAATGGGATATGAAATTCTACTTTCTCCATATGAAGTCCAATGAGGTTGGAACCACTTTCAAACATCCTGAATCAATTAATAGTAATGTCCCTTTATCTTGCCTTTTCTATTCTTGTGACTTTAGAAATTTAATATTACCATTAATTACTAAACTTCTCAAAGCTTTGTCCCCTATTTTTGTTCTATCTTCATAGGTTGTTGGACAAAATCTGTTTGTGGGTGGGGATGAGCTGGGTTGCACTAGGGTGTCCTCCTTCTGGGGAAGGGATCCTCCACTCTAGGGAAATGTTTCCCCAGGTGTTTCCCTGAGTTTCCCCAAAGGGGGATGTGGGGAAACGTTTCTCTAGGTGCCCCCCATCCCTAGTGCATGGGAAACGTGGGGAGCGTATCCCCATGGAACATTGCTTGTAAATCATGGTTGCCACATGCTAGTTGTTGGTATCTCAACGGGCATGTTATAAACAAGGTGCTGGCAACAGCAATGGACATGCTAGTTGCTAACAAAGGAGCCATTCAAGACTGCAGTTGTAGTGATGAATTACAGGTGGCAAATGAATGTAGTGAAGAAATAATTGAAACAATGCCCATGGTAAATGTCTTGGCGAAACATTTTCCAAATCCATGTATTAAGAAGATTGCACCTCACTTATACTTTGTTAGTGATGGGCTGTTATAATTTTAATAATTTATCATGTCTAAGGCCTGACTGTGAGAACTGCTGCTGCAGAGTGAAAGATTTTTAAGTATACTGTCTTGAATTTTTCTTGTTTGCTCTAATCTTGTAATTTTACTCATTATACAAGCTCTCTTCATTTTGGTTTGGGATAGCCTATGAGGGACTCAAGTGCATCGAGGAAATTACACAAGGATTCTGATCTTTGGGAACTACGGGTGTATCATTTTGATACATGATCTAGTGTTTGAAGGAATTTCACAATAAATTATGAATATCGTTGATTTCTCTTAATGCCCAAGTGAATATTTAACGTGTTGCAAAATTAGTGTTTCCATCTCAAAGGATTAGTGAATGGGTTAGTTCTCCGTCAAGACTTTCCTTTTGTGCTCTTCATTGATAAATCAGTAATGCTGCTTTAGACTGAGCAGGAATTTATTTATATTCACTTTGAATTTTAGTAATCAATCTGGCATTCTGACAATAATTTTCTCCTTCTTTCTATTGAAATTTGTCTTTTGGTATTTATTTACCTTTATCTGTGGTTGACAAATTATACAAATGTTCTAGGGTCTTTTCCAACTACTTGGTAGCTGTGTGCTTGAATAGCCTGCTTTAACCAAGCTCTGCCTTCTCTGATTTCATATACTTGTCTTATCAGGAACATCAAGAAGAAGTGGATCAACTGCTGACTAGAAGAAAACCTGACATGCTCACAGCAACACATACGGGAGGGCAGTCCCTTAGAACGTTGAATCTGCATGGTCCATCTCAACAGTTGAAATTCAGTTCAGAAAAGATGCAGAATGGCTCATTTCTTTCTCAAGAGAAGAGCAAAAGAAGAGAGGATGCTGATCAGAATACTGATCCTGCTAAGACAGAATGTTCTTCAAAGGCAGGTGATAGTCGTGCAGAACATTTTAAACATGGGCATGCTGTAAGGCCAGTTGAAATTGCTAACATTACTGACAAATATGGAGGTCTGGAGAACTCAGCAGGAGTTGAGCATCTTATTCATCTGATGCAGGATCATGTAGATGACAGTGCAAAGAAAGGAACTGACTTAATTTCATGGCGTACACTGCTTGTAGAAGTGATTGCAAACACAAACAGAGATGACTGTCTTAATCAATTTGTCCAACTCGGTGGACTTCTCATTATGGATGAGTGGCTTCAAGCTGCACATAAAGGAAAGAATGGTGGAGGTGGCAGTCCAAAGGGAGGTGATCCCATTGATGATGAACTTCTTTTAATGCTGCTGCATGCTTTCAACAAGTTACCTGTAGATCTTAATGCTCTTAAAAAGTCGAGTGTTGGAAAATCAGTGAATTTATTGCGCAACCACAGAAATTTTGAGATTAAGAGGAGAGCTAAATATTTAGTTGACACATGGAAAAAACGTGTTTCTGCAGAGCTGAAGGATAATGATGCAATTTCTGAATCAAGCCAGGGTGCATCTTGTCCTTCTAATCAGGTATTGGATGAAGAAGTTCATTTCCAATGTAAGGGTGGAGGATCTGCCAAAGTAGTTCCTGAAGCGTCAAAAACACTAACTGCCAAGGTAAATGAAAATACAAGCAGATTATCTGAAGCAGGTGTCATGGAAATTTCAACCTCTGCCACTCCAAGGTCAGTTGAAGAATCCTCATTGCACTCTTCAATCCACAGTTACAAAGATTGTTATTGTAAGGAGCCATTTAACAGTGGCACTGCTGATATGTTAGTCCCATCAACAAAGGAAGATAAAACCAGCAGTTCTAGCCAGTCACAGAGTAACAGTCTATCAAGTTCCGTTCTTGCAAAGGCTTCAGGATCTTCTTGCAGAGAGGATTCTAAGAGTTCTGTAACAGTTTCATCGAGTACTAAAGCCTTGAGTTTATTATTTCACCATAGCACATCAGGGAAGGGTATCACAGGATCTGCTATGCAAGGAAAGCAAAATGAGTCTATAGGAGGGGAATCTCTTGAATGTGGCAGGCGTACAGAATGTGAGTCAGTATTACACTCTGGAATGGCGTGTGACAGGAGGGTTGATGCTGCGCATGGAGATAATATGATCAGTAACCAACCGGCAATTATATTTTCAAATGTGGGGGACAGTTTGGTTTGGGACATGCCTGCAAAACACAATGCAGACAATGGATCTCTTTGTAATGTTTACCTACATGTTAATACTGAGTTGAAGAAGAGCACTAGCAATGAAGATGGATACAGATCCTTCACTTCTAATCATGTTGATGAATGCATTAAGAGTGTTGAGGAAGCTGGGAACCTAATGCAGATTCCAGAAACATATCAACCTTCTGCATCAGGATTCTGTGAACAGATAGATCCTGCAGAGGGTTTGGCTGAAGTAGAAACATTGATTCCTGGTGCACAAGGTAGGATCCCAGGAACTTCAATGAAGTGCTCAAGGCATTCTGCTGGAAAATTAGATGTGGATAAAGGTGGCAAAAAGCCCTTGTCATGTCCCGCTGCAAGCAAAATCTTAAAGGTTGTTGAAGTGCTTCCTACAAGTAACACAGGAATAACTTCCTTGGGAAAGGGAGAGAATAAACTGGATCAGGAGACAAAATCGAGATGCTATCCTGATGTTATCTTGTTCGATCCTGATGATTCAGGGAATGAAAGTATTCTTGGTATAGAGGAAGGTAAAGACAGTATTGTCTGCAAGGATTCTCCGGTCACCACTTGCAATGGTTTGTCACAGTATAGCTCAATCTCAGGAGTAGCTTCTGAACATAAAGATGCACTTGGCCTTTCTGCACTGGTTCCTGTTACTGTTTCAGGCTCTGGTGCCCCCTCTGATAGCATGTTGATAAATCTTCCAGCTACAGTTTTGCACCTTGAACACAAGTCTGATTCTTGTAGAATGGATGTTGGCCCTCTGTATCAAGATGCAGAGCAGTCTGAGGCAGTGCTCTCCGGCCCAGATGATAAGTTCAATTCAACAACAAAAGTTGAGATTTCAGGTGCATTGAGACAGCTGGACAATGTAAAATCTGGACAGGATGTAAGTGATGATAAAGTACCACCAGGGCTTCATGAAGATACAATTGCCATGGGAGAAGGCAACAAGCAATTTGTAATCTTGGAAGATAATATGAAGGATGGAGGCACTGCAGATATAGAAACTATTGCTAAGGAACATGTAGCGAGCACAAAGACATCAGATAGTGATACTAACAATTCAACTAAGGGTACTGCAGAGTCTACTGTGGAGTTTTCAAAGGTGGAGATTCAGGTTGCAATGAGTGCTAATCATGATATGGAAATATATAGTATTCTATCAGATAAAAAAACTCTGGATGTAAGCACTCCCCATTCACCAAAACATCACCAGCTAAAAGAGGCCAATATAGTTCATTTAAGAAAACAGTGTACTGGAACTGAATTGGAAGATGAAGAGAAGGATGAACTATCTGGTGGCCAACATGTTCTTGATGATATCGAAAATGTGGCTAAGAAAAAGAAATGCGTGGAGTTAGAGAAGATGGGAGGACCTGGAGAACATAAACAAGTAGAGCAGGCGGTGTATATCTCAGTTAGTGATAACAGTAAATTTGTTGGCATAGAACTACAACCGGATTCATTGTTTCATAAGGATGAAAGGAGCTCTGCTATTCAAGACAGTGAGGCTTCTGCATTTCCTAGGAAGTTTCTTATCAATGTGGATGTGAAAACTGATGGAGCTGTATCTACAGAATCATCAACACACAAAGCTGTGAAGTGTTTAGCACGCAATGCAGATGCGTTGGGTGCTTCTGAGTGTCATGCTACAGATATAAAAATGGGCGTGAAACGGACAAGCATAGACATTGGTGTACCATTAAGACCTGAGTTTGACTTAAATGAGGGGCTTACAATGGATGAAGCAAATCAAGATGATTCAGCCATGGATACTATTGACGCTGTAAAAAATGTTGCAGAAAGGCAAAGGCACAATTTCTTAGATATCGATCTTAATGTGACTGACAAAAGAACAATTGAAGATGTTGGGACGATATCCTCTAAGGCATGTACCGAACAATCTGTATTTATGAGATCTTCAGAACAGATGAGTGAATCTGGCCAAGAGTTTATGGTCTCAAAAAATGAGCAACCTGCTTTTTTCGGGCCTTTTGGTAGTGCTGGAAGGCTCCCTTTTGATTTGAATTGTGTCAGTAAGAATGAGGAGGATGGACTAGCCATAACTCAGTGTATTAACTATTCGGGATCTGCTGTCAAATCTGTTACTAAAGGCTTGCTTTACGGATCATCACATATTTTAAGGGATTTTGACCTGAATGATGGACCTTGTTTTGAAGATGCAGGGAATGTCCCTCTGCCAGAATACCTCAATCTCAGAAGCAATGATGGCCCTTATTTCCAACCATTTATTGACATGAGAGTGAATGAGAACTCAGTGAATGGGCCTTGGTGGCCTCCTGTTGAAAATACTTTCCCAGTGTGTATAGCTCCCCCGGTTTCTTCTGCCAGAACAGATCCACCACCTTGCCCTGCTGATGCAGCAAAAAAAGTTCAATCAATTTCATTATCAACACCTGTCCCTACTTCTTCCAGTGCTTATTTTTGCAATGGAGAACACACAGGTGCAACAAGTCATGCTGCTGCTTATTCAAAGTCTACTATAGTTCCATTTCTAGCTACTGGGTTGTCATTGGGATCAAGTATCCCTTTTTCTTCCACCCCTTTGCCAGGTGGCATGGCTTCTTTGTCTGAGTCACCAGGAATGGCTTGCTTTCCTACAGTCCCCTGCCAGTCCATAAGCGCAGGGGCATCATATCCATACTTTAGGCCCTCGATTAACCTCATGGAACCATCTGGCATGTTGTCCATGTCATGCCTTGATCTTAATACTTGTCCAGATACAGTTATTGAATTCAGAGAGGAGATTGTAGATCCCAGGAATCCAAACAATAGAGAGTCACACATCTGTTTGGAGCAAAAAGCATTACACCAGGCAGGAGCTTCAGTCTCACCTTCGAAGAGAAAAGAACCTGAAGGTGGTTGGCATTCTCATAGAACTGGGTACAAACAAGCTTCATTGTAGGAGCCAACCGTATTTCTTCAGCAAACATACTGAGCAAAGTTCCTCTTTCTGTTCTTGGAAGGCTTCTTTGATCAAATATTGTTATAAATTTGTTGAATCAGAGATGCATATATCAGAAATTAACAGTGGCAGTTGATTCTTCAAAAGCATACGTGCCAAAGGTTGATTTGCACTTCACACTTACATAACAGAAGGCAAGGCTTATGCCATAGGGAATTCTTGTAGATGACTGCTTCTCCCAGCAATTTCTGGAGCTGCAGTGATGTAAAGACTAAGTAATAACTTCTGTACATTTCCAATTAAGATAACTCGAGTTGGATTATGACTTTCTTCTCAATTCACATGCTTTTACTGTTGTGGAACTACTGCTACACAATGGTGGTTGTTACATTCTTTTGGGAAGCATTTGTAATCTTTGTGCAGAATTGGAGAATTCTCACCTAAATGCTCTATTATTTGGAAGGACTTTCTATTGTAGGGGCTCGGCTGGCTGATCATATCTACTGTTTCAACAGAGTTAGTAAGTTAAGAAAATCGTGGATATTATATTATTGTAGGGCTGAGGGCTAGGTCCAATCATGATTGCGTAAAGAATGGCTATACTAACTTGATTACCCTATCATGGTGCACTGACGACTGCTCTCATGATTGTTATCTTGAGTTGAGGAAAATAAAGATGAAGCCCATGTGATCTCAATGATTGTGAGGGTTCAGTGTTTCCTATGATCCATCAAGTTGAAGTTTTTGGCAGGGGAAGCGTGGGAATGGGGAAGATGTATGATGTGTGGGAGCACTGCCAAGTTTTAGGAAAATCCATTGGATAAAAATAATGATATAATACCAACAATGACAATTCGTCCCATGCAAATTCACCATTGTGCAATCCAGCCAAAAATGAGGGACTGTCCAGCCTTAGGTCAACACTAAAGGAGGCAGAGAAAAATATAGTAGTAGCACCAAAAGTATCACTAGAAATGCCCAAAAATTATGACCAGACAAGCTCAACGAAATCATCTCAGAAGCATCCAGGAATCCCATGAAAATACCTTACAAAATCACCCACAAAATTACTATCTCAGAAGCAGCCAGGAATCCCATGAAAATACCTTACAAAATCACCCACAAAATTACTATCTCAGAAGCAGCCAGGAATCCCATGAAAATACCTTACAAAATCACCCACAAAATTACCTCCGAATCTTTTCCTCATATTCAGATATTCTTCCTTGAATTCGATTCTCAAATGAAGAGGCCTAGCCCCAATATATACTTGTTCGACTATGTGAAAAGACGTGACTGTTGGGGTGGAGGGCCGACATGAGCATGTAGGCCGACTTGTGCATTAAATTTATTAAATCCGACCCGTGCATTATATTTATTAAAGTGACATAACCTCTAACATTCACCCCTTTGAGCTGTAATAAGTCCACATGCAAATTTGTTGAACAACAACAAATTTATTCTTCAGATGGCAACCTTTTATCCATATCCTATTCTCAAAGGAAAACAACAATAATAATTCCTCTTCACTTAATTACAATGCTAAATTAGACAATGCCCTCATCCCTTATTTGCATGCAAGTTTAGGCACATAAAGACACTGCTGATATCATGCATAAACAAGGATGTTTTGGGGGATTATAGTAACGCCTAAATCAAGATAAGATCATCACTTATCCGCATGCAAATCAATTCAAAAAACAACACTCAAATGCTGATAAGAAGGGCATAACAACAGGTCTAATTCAAATAAGGATCAACACTCAATCACATGCAAGTTAGAACAAGGCCAATGCCCTGGTCCTCATGCATAATAGCCCAATAGTGTATTCTTTCAATATTGCTATATTATGTGAGGTATCTATGAAATGACCAAGGCGTTGTATATGAACAAAACCTTTTGGGTGAATGAACTTTACTTTATAAAGGCTTCCAGTGAACCTTTCAAGTCTGGATCAATGAAAAACCTAGTCCTTGCTTCCCTTGCTTTGACATCAATGGCAAATGTGAAGTTCTATCAACTATTTCCTTTGTCAATAATGCTTTTCTAAATGTCCTTGAGAATAATCACATAGATGTTTGGTTATCTTTATATAAAGATCTAGCTCAATCATTGCAAGATGTACTGTTGTTTTCAACCATAGGTTGGTATTTTTACACACTGGCTCCATCCAAGCTTTAATTGGATCTACATCCTTTACAAGACGAAAACAAGGGATAGCATTGTCTGACCTTTCTCTGCTTTCCTTAATTGAGAGTCGGCCCATTCTGTCCTGAAAAAGAAGGATCTGTATGCCTAGTCAAACAAGCTCCAACCCCTACCCCTGCAACATCAAGTTTGTCTAGCACAAAAAAGAAATTGGAGGCCTCCTACACATCTCATAGAATTTCCATATGAAGCGAGGCAAGTCATGTTATGCGAGATGAATAATGATCACTTTGGATATTAGCACGCCAGTCAGCACCTACTGCATAGGCAAACTGGAGTTGATTAGTTTTAGACATCAAAGCCTTCTCAATTGATGGAACCTCAGCCTCAAGTTGCTGCACATGTACCACAAGTTCTTGACCTTTAGCAGCAGTTGTCATGACTATCAGACTCAACTGCTAGTTGATTTTTTTTGAGTCTGGACTCTGAAGATATCAAAGGGAAAAAATGTTCCATCTCATCACTACATTTGATATCATTTTGCTTTGGAACATCAAGGCTGCCAGAAGCAAACTCAGAATGACCAGAAGTTGATGTTGACATCATTTTGTTTGAATCTCTAGATATGATGGAGAGGTGTGACTTGTCGAATCTTTCATTGTTAGAAGAGCATATTTGTAACTTATCATCAATTACTTCTGTCTGAATGCAATCAGTGTCTGTAACAAGCACAAAACCTCCAGCAGTAGCAATTGGTGTGAGACTGATATGATCACTCTGTGCTTCAACATTCGGAGGAATTAGTTTTCTGAAAAATATTCCCACCACAAGAGTATAGACAATGTGCAACTTCATTACCGCTGTCAAGATCAGTAGTTGATTTCTCTTCTCTAATCTTTGTAGATTCATAAACAGAAACAAGATTTGAGTGTGGCTCTCCATTTTCAAAGTTATCTTGTGAGGTAAAGCAAGTAGAGGATTGAACATCGAGAATTGAAGATTCATTCAGCAGGCATTTGTTGTGAACAAACTAATCAGTGGAAGACACACTTGCTAATCAAAGTAATTCATTGGTGTTCTTGTGCAAAGTATGAGCTGTATTAAACAAGAAGCCCCTAGAAAGGCTAAACCTTTGTTTCTTCAAGAATTGTGATGCTAGTTAGAATTTTTTTCTCATGCAAGTGTACATTAGCATCAAAGGGTGCTTCTTCATGAATATCAAGAACCTTCAAATATTTGTCAACATCATGATCTTCCATATGAGGTGTTAGAAATTTTCTTGATGCTCATTAGCTGATCATCCAGAATCAATTCCTTGACCTGTGCTCCCCCTACAATATGTATTTCTTTTATTAACAATTTCAAGCATGAAATTCCTCTTTCTAATAGGAAAACCCTCAACATCAAAACTTGGAGGAACATGGTTTCTACCTATAATGCCCATATTTGATCAACAACAAGGATTAATGCCTTGAATATTGAAGGCACACTCAAAATGTTCCGTTTATGGTTCAACATGCTTCCTTCTCCAAACTTTTGTCTCTTTCTCCACACATGGTTGGTAACTCTTTGGATTGTCTAGGAACCCAATTCAAGCTGCAATCTCGAGCTATATGCCCAACATTATGACATTTGAAGCATTCAGTTCTGGACTTGAATGAGGGAGCAAAATTTTTGTTGATCAACACATTGGAGTATCTTCCTGCAACTTCACTTTTGGGGAACTCATAGAGGCCCTTATAGATGTCTCTGCCATATGCTCTGCAATCTTTTGCCATGTGCCTGAAATTTGTACAAGAGTAACAATGACCAAAAATATAGTTTGATACTTGGAAGATGAGAATTGTCTTGGTGCACATTTGAAGTTGTTCTGCCTTGAAGTTCTTTGATGATATTGATTGCTACGTCCATTTTTGACAACATTAACATATCTTCTTGGAGCAAAGGTTCTTCTTATGTTATTTTTACTCCTCTCCTTACTTCTACTAGGACTGGGGTATTGACACAACTTTCATGATTTTCCACATTCTTCTTCTTTGGTGCTTTAGGGTTTGCATCACTTTTGATAGATAGCTCAACTACATATCCAAGACCAGATTTGTCAAGTGGTAATCTTTGACAAGTTAGGATGCCAGCGAAAACTTGAGAACCCTTAAAGTTCTTGTTCAGTTAATCGACCTCTTTCCTTAGAGAAGCAATCTCCTTTTAACTTCTCACAATCTTCCTCTTTCCGTGTCAGCTAATTATCCATTACTTCCATTCTCTTTGCTCCTCTTACTTGGAATTTAAGGGAGATGATATCTGCTTCAAGTTTGTTAATCTCTTCATTTTTTTCTCTTAGTTGGCTTGCCATGATTTTTCCTTCTTTTTTGGCTTCATCAACTTGTCCTTTTAGGATGACAAATTCTTCCTTTGTAAGATTTGGGTTCTTATCTTCAACTTCTTGTATCTGATTCTTTAGTTCTCTATTTTCCTCTTTGAGTTTGGGTATTTCTTCAAGGGCGGCTACACGATCTCCTTTGAGGTCTTCTTCAATTTTTACTTGTGAGTCTTCTTCATCTTCTAGGTTTTCCTTGCTCTTGGTGTCTTCAATTTTGTTTTTAGTTGTCTTCTCTGGTTCTTGATTATCTTTGTGTTCGTGTTCCACATGCTCTAGTACAAAGCCAAACTCTTCATTAAGTTTTTGTAACTTTTTCCAAATTCCTTTGGCTGAAGAACACTGACCTAGCTTGCTTTTTACAGAATCTGATTGGCCACTCAAGATTGCTTCCATTGCTTTTGTATGGTATTCTTTTAACTCATATGTAGTTGTGTTTCCAGTAACAACTGATTCCGATACTTCGCAACCAAGAGCCATAGAAAAGAACTCCATTATGTTGCTCCATGACACATAGTTTGTTCCATTGAACAAAGGGGCTTTGCCAACTTGATTTACATCTGATTTCATGACTGAGGAGATATCTTCAAAAGGTTTTGAGGCTTCCTTCCTTGACTTTGCCATTTGTGTTCAAAGGATCTACCTTCTAGCTGTTAGGTTGTGCTTGAGAGTACTGACTTTGATACCTATTATTGGAAATATTGAGAAGGGGGGAGGTGAATTAGTATTTCTTTACAATTGTTATAGTATACCAATTAAAATTATAACACAAGATGTACAAGAAGAAAATAATTTTATTAATAAAAATGATGAGGACTCCAATCCTGTTACAAACAACTAGGCTCCAACCTGTACAATAAATTCTTCAACTTTTCGAAGGCTTCAACCTTGGGTGAGGACTCCAATCCTCTAATCTCAATCTAGGCTCCAACTTGGTTATTCACAAGGCTCCAACACTATGGGAGGAGTCCAATCCTCTTGGGCCCACCCTCTCAATTCAATTTAGTGCTTCAAGGTGGCTTCAATGCTTCCTCAAGACTTCCAAAAACTTCAACACGTCTTGAAGATTTTCTTCAACAATGCTACTGCTCCAACAATGTCTTACAAATAGCTCCAAGATTTGCTTCAACAAATGCTTCAAGTGGCCACTACAAATGTTCCTCCAGGTAACTTATAGATTTGGAAGTAGCAATCAAATTTTATAAATTTTAAAACCTTTTCACAGGGCTGGAAATGAGAGATTGTCCAGCCTTTGAACAAAGCTAAAGGAGGCGGCCGAGAAAAATATATTTGTAGCACCAAAAATATCACTAGAAATGCCCAAAAATTATGACCAAACATGCTCAATGAAATCACCTCAAAAGCAACCGGGAATTCCACGAAAACACCTTAGGAAATCACCCATGAAATCTTCTTCCTTGAATTTGATGCTCAAATGAAGAGGCCTAGCCCCAATATATACTTGTTCGACCATGTGAAAATATGTGACAGTTGGGGTGGAGGGTCGACATGATGTAGGTCGACTTCTGCATTATTTTAATTAAAACAGACCCGTGCATTATATTTATTAAATGAAACATAGCCTCTAACAATCACCCCTTTGAGTTGTAATTAGCCCAGATGCAAATTTGTTGAACAACAACAAATTTATTCTTCAGATGGCAACCTGTTAATTTTGGGCAACTAGGTCCAAACTCCAGGGTGCACTATTCATATGATGATGATTATTTTTTTTGTTGGATTCCTCTTTCAAAGAGGTGCAAGATTGATCTAAAGACCATCTTGTTTGGATGAACATAACATATATTTTGATTTTATTTTCCACACGTGCAAGATCGACCAGATTTGTAATGTAGGCTCACAAGCCTAATAGACGTGTCACACACCCTCATTGACTGATATAAATTGGAGAGAGATGGTGTCCATTTTATCATCATCTCATCACACACATTCCTCGTGATCTGATTGGTTTGTACAACCTAGAAGAGGCTTCTCTCTCTCCCACGTGGAAATATGGATGCCAGAAATCTGGATGCTGGAGATATGGATGCTGGAAATATGGATGATGCCGGAAATGATGCCAGAAATATGGATGCCGGAAGTATGGATGATGCCAGAAATGGATGCCGGAAATCTGGATGAGGGATTCTTTTGTTGACTTGCGTTGACTTTTGGAGCTGTCTTTGAGGGGTGTGTGTGACACTTGGAAGGTTGGCTGCTCTGATGTTGAGAAAGACTTTGTTGGCTGATGCATCCTGTTGACTGTTGTAATGCACATCACTCTCTATCTTTGCTGGATAAGAAGAATTGTAAAATCCGATCTACATTATTTGGCTTGTCTTCTGTTGATCTATTCTTATGTTCTATCAACATTTTACTTTCATGTTTATGTGATTGCTAAATTGAATTGGGCCTATAAGAAAGATTGAAGTAAAATTGCATTAAGCATATAACATACCATGGTTATCTAAAATTAACATGGTATCAGAGCTGAGGTGAAGACAAAGCCCAAGATAGTGTGAAAAGCAATCATTGAAGAAGTCTTATCAAGGACCAATGGTCTGATGATCAATTGACTGAAAAGTCTGATTATCATGCATGGAAGATGTCCCTTGGATTTGGCATTAGAAGATCAAGATGCCATGGACTATGTGCAAGGGAAGATTCATGAGCCTCCATCATATTTTATGAGGCTCACAGAAATCAAGAATGATCATGTTGCCATAGGAGAAGTAATTGATCGAGAGCCAGTCCTTATTGCTCTTGGAGGACTTCCTCGAGACTGGTATGTATTTAATACTACGATTCTTAATAATAATATGATTCCTGATTTTGATGAATTGTTGACTAGATGCACTCAAGAGGAGACAAGAATGATGGAGAGAGATCATCCCTCTAATGGAAATAGAGGTGACCCTACTACCTTTGTCGCTCATGCAAAGAAGTAGAACCATGGTGGCCCGAGAAATCAAAACCATGGTAGAGCGGGGCCCAAAGGAAGGAAGGGAAGATGTTACACTTGTAACAAGTCTGGTTACTATGCAAGAGAGTGCCCCAATAGAAGGGACTCTCCCAAGGATGATGACAACAACAACGTCAGGGGGAATGGAAATCAAAGCAACAACAGGGTTAAAGGAAAAAGGAAGGCTCCCTCTGATCGTAGTTGAAATGGGCAACCTCTCAAGAGGTCAAGAAATTCCAGGTACGATGAGTCTAATGTTATTGATAATAAGAAAAATGAATATATTCTTGTATCTGCCCTCTCTGATGCATCCCCTCCCGACACCTTGGATGTCTGGTTGATTGATAGTGGTGTTTCAAGGCACCTCATTGGTTATAAAGAAGCCCTCTCTGATTTGATTGAGAAGGATACTAATTTATAAATAATCTTTGGAGATAATGCCACATATCCTGTGAAAGGGACAGGGACTATGACCTTTCATCTATCTCAAGGTCAAGTCCTTTATTTACAAGATGTGTTGTACGTACCTAATTTGAAGAAGAACCTTGTGTCTATTTCGGCAATTGAAGAAAAAGGGTTCAAGGTGGCATTCGTTGATGGAATGGAACACATATGGAAGAAGAACTTCAAAGAAGCTCTTACTATTGGTTTTAGAGTTGATACACTCTACCAGGTTGGAGGAAGTCCATTGGGGGCTATGTCATGTGATACAACTCTTCAAACAGAGTTATGGCACCGGAGGTTTGCACACCTTCATTACAAAGCCCTTTCCGAAGTAAGGAAGGTGGTGACAGGAATGCCCAAATTTAAAGATGATCATGAAGGTATATGTCAGGGTTGTGCTGAAGGGAAGCATACAAGGGGATCATTCCACTGAAGTGTCACAAAGGCCACTGATATTTTGCAGTTGATACATTCTAATTTATCCGGTATGCTGCTCGTAACATCCTAAGGAGGATGTTCCTATTACATGAATTTTACAGATGAATTATCCCGTAAGACTTGGATATATTTCTTGAAGAAGGACGTAGCATTCAAATGGTTTTGTACCTTCAAGGCCTTGGTGGAAAATCAAACCGAGAAGAGAATCAAAGTTTTGACGTTCGACAATGGGTCCGAGTATGAGTCAAATGAATTCATTGAATTTTGCAGTGAAGCTGGCATTAAGAGGGAGACCACAACTGTGTATACTCCTGTGTAAAATGGTGTTGTTGAAAGAAAGAACAGGAACATTGTGGAAACTGCTCACGCCATGCTATGTGACCAAGGTCTTCCAAAGTTTCTATGGGGAGAAGCTATGAACACTGTTGTGTATGTTCAAAATAGATTCCTACATTCCACTCTGGACTCCAAGACTCCCGAAGAAGTCTTCTCTGGTAAGAAACTTGATGTTTCTTATTTTAGTGTTTTTGGTTGTCTTGTTTACTTTCATGTGCCAAAAGAAAAGAGAGGCAAGCTGGATGCTTCTGGAAAGAAGGGAATGTTTGTGGGCTACAATGAAACTTTGAAGGCATATATAATCTATGTGCTTGGTCAAAGAGAAGTGGAGATATCCCACGATGTCACCTTCGATGAAGATGTTGCCCTCGAGAAAGTAAGAAATCTTCCCAGATCCAAGGAAGATAAAGAAGATGAAGAAGCAGGGAAGCAGGAAGAACCGAAGGATGAAGTGGTGCTTGATGTTGAAGGACCTATGGATCCTATTGATCCACCTCCTTCAAATAAGAGAAGATCGTAATGGCTTAGGGATACTCTCGCAGATGCCGAGAGACATATTTCCCCATGGGAGACATTCCGTGAAAGCAAGAAGTCATTAGATACCAAGGGTATCTAGCATCCATGAGTACAATTGCAGAATTTGAGCCTGGATCATTTGAAGAAACCATAAGCATCAAGTTTGGAAAGATGCTATGCACAAAGAATATGAGTCCATTATAAATGATGTCTGGGAAGTGGTCCCGAGACCGGAGAACAAATTTCTGGAAAATTTTGAGAGCTCTTCTTTATTTCTGGAAAAATTTTGATAGAGAAAATGAAATACACAGGAACACAATACAGACTTATCTCGATTTTCGTGCAAAACTCTACCTCAAAAATCGTGCCGTAGTTCAGACAGAAAACAACAATAAATGTTGTACGGACAACCTTGGGAAATGTGCCCAGAAAACAATGTATAGCCTGAACGGGCTATATAGAAATGTACAGCAGAATTTTCTCCTCGAAAATTGTGCTCAACTGCCTCGGTTTTCATGCTTTGAATACGCTAATATTTCTCCTCGAAATCTGTGATGTACCCTCCTTAGAATGCATGCCAAACTTTAGTTGTACAAATATGTTGTCTTGGGATGCGTGCCAACCTCTTGCTATACGGTTCTACTGTAAATGCTTCCTTGGGATGCATGTCAAGGCTCTGCTGCTCTCCTTCACTTCCTCCTTGCTCAGAAATTTCTCCTTTGCTCTCTCTTGCTTTCTCTCAAATGCTCATGAAAGAATAATATGATCTTTTTCTCTTCTTCTCTCCTTTAACCTAACCTAAGTGACTTTTGGGTGATCCCTGATCCAATGGCTGAGAAAGCTTTAGATCAAGGGCTGAAATAAATGTGCATTATTTTCACTTTTTTCTATTTAATCACTCACCCACTTAAATAAAGACTCACTTAGCCTTTTATTTCCATAGTTACTTTTTCACTTTCTAATTCTTCATTGACTTTAATAAAGTCACTTTTAAATTAGAACGTGTCTTTATCACTTATAAAGTCACTTTTAAATTAGATTGACTTTACCACTTATAAAGTCACTTTAGAAGAAGAAGTACAATAGAGTGGAAACTTTTCCCTAGGCCAAAGATCAAAGCCATGGGGAACCACTTGTCCTTGCTACCTAAAATTTAACACTCCCTCTTACCAAGGAAGTGTTCCGCACCACTCCCATCTTGTCTCTGAAGTAGACATGTTTTCCCCGTAGTAAGGCTTTGGTGAAGATGTCCGCTACCTGCTCATTTGTGGAGATGTACTCAAGCTTGACTGCTCCCTTTTGGACATAGTCTTGAATGAAGTGATACTTGATCCCAATATGTTTTGACATTCCGTGAAAGTAAGAAGCCGAATAGATACCAAGGGTATCTAGCAGCCATGAGTACAATTGTACAATATGAGCCTGGATCATTTGAAGACGCCGTAAAACATCAATTTTGGAAAGATGCTATGCACAAAGAATATGAGTCCATTATAAATGATGTCTGGGAAGTGGTCCCGAGACTAGAGAACAAATTTGTTGTCACCTCGATATGGCTCTATAATATTAAGCATGGATTTGATGGTAGTGCTAAAAAGTACAAGGCAAGATTTGTTGCATGAGGCTTCTCTTAAAAAGAAGGCATAGATTCTGATGATATATTTGCACCTGTCGCCCGCTATACCACCATCTGATCTATCATTTCCCTTGTTGCAACGCAAGGATGGAATCTCCATTAGATGGATGTGAAGATTGTCTTTCTACATGGTTCAATAAAGGAAGAGGTTTATGTGGAGCAACCTCTAGGGTTCGAAGTCCAAGATAGAGACACCTATGTATGCAGGTTGAAGAAAGCCCTCTATGGGTTGAAGCAAGCCCCTAGGGCTTGGTATGAGAGAATAGATAGCTTCTTGATGAAGCTGGGTTTTACTTGAAGTAATGCTGATCCAAATCTTTATTTTAAGGTTGATAGAGAAAGGCCTCTCATTCTAGTTCTCTATGTGGATATGTGACCAAGGTCTTCGATTATCAGTTTTCCCTTATCACTCCATTTATTTAATGTTAAATCCAAGCATAATAAAAACACTAAAATTTGGAAATGTCATTTATTTCTGAAAATACAAATTTGGAGATTTCACTATTGCTGGAAATAAATGCACAGAAAATTATAACAATGACATACAAAAAATAACAAAGTGATTTTTTGTCAATGTGACCCTGGAAAAACTCCTACAACTCTTGGGGAAAATTAGTTTGAGAGCTCTTCTTTATTTCTGGAAAACTTTTACAGAGAAAATGAAATACATAGGAACACAATACGTAATTTCATTCCCGATTTCCGTGCAAGACTCCACCTCAAACCGTGCCATATTCAGATAAAACAACAATAAATTTTATACGCAATGCCTTCGAGAAATGTGCCCGTGTCTTACAACTTGTGGCGGACCGTATGGAAATGTACAATGTACTTTTCTCCTCGTTCAATATGTCGATATCCCAATTTATGACCTACCCTCCTCCTAATGCATGCCAAAACTTTAGTTGTATGGATATGTTGTCTTGGGATGCGTTTCAAATCCCTACCGCATGGCTCCGCCGTAACTCGCTACTCTTCTTCACTTCCTCCCTACTCAGAAATTTTCTCCTTTGCTCTCTCTTGCTTTCTCTCAAATGCTCATGAAAGAATAGAATAATCTTTTCCTCTTCTTCTCTCCTTTTAACCTAACCTAAGTGACTTTTGAGTGATCCCTAGATCCAATGACTAAGAAAGCTTTAGATCAAGGGCTGAAAATAAATGTGCATTATTTTCACTTTTTTCTATTTAATCACCCATCCACTTAAATAAAGACCCACTCAGCATTTTATTTCCAGAGTCACTTTTCACTTTCTAATTCTTCATTGACTTTAATAAAGTCACTTTCAAATTAGAACGTAACTTTATCACTTATAAAGTCACTTTTAAATTAGATTGACTTTACCACTTATAAAGTCACTTTAGAAGTAGGTACAATAGAGTGGACACTTTTCCTTAAGCCAAAGATCAAAGCCATGGGGAACCACTTGTCCTTGCTACCTGCTAAAATTTAACACTCCCTCTTAATGTAGGAAGGTGTTCCTCACCACTCCCATCTTGTCTCCGAAGTGTACATGTTTTCCCGTGGTATGTTTGGTGAAGATGTCCTCGCAACCGGCTCACATTGTGGAGATGTACTCAAGCTTGACTACTCCTTTTGGACATGGTCTCGAATGAAGTGATACTTGATTCCAATATGCTTGACACATTATGGAAAATCGGATTCACCGTGAGTCTTATGCAATCGATTATCGCAAAGGAACCGTCGTGCTGGGTCTCAATGCTTTCAATAAATAAACCAAACAACATCTTGCGAAGCCATATGGCCTCACAATTAGGCCAAACTAGTAGCCATATACTTTGCCTCAGATGAGCTCAATGCAACTAACTATTGTTTCTGGCTGAACCACGACACAACTGTCGAACCCAACCCAAAACATCACCCTGAAGTGCTCTTCCTGTCTGAAGCACATCCTACCCAATTTGAATCTTTGTATCCTGCCAGTCTCACTCTGTCACCCTGTCTATAGTCCAAACCATAATATATAGTACCTTGCAAGTGACGAAGAATGTGTTTTGCAGCCACCCAGTGCACTCTCCTAGGCTCACACATGAAGTGACTCATAGTGTTAACTGCAAAATATATATCTAGTCGAGTGTTGGACCAAATACATCAATGATCCAATCAGCGGTCTTTATAGTGTAGGATCCACCAACTCGAAATCGGAGGCATGAAGCTTCTTCCAATTAGTGATCATAGGTATAGACATGGGTTTGCAGTCCTCTGTGTGAAATCTGCTAAGAATATCCATTATGTACTTCCCTTGTCCTAGGAAGATATGCCCCTCCTCTTGCCACACCTTCAATCCCAGAAAATAATGCATCAAGCCGATATCTTTCATCTCAAACTCTGAATCAAGATCTCTCTTGCAATCCTTAATGAGTCTCTCTGCTCCAATGATGACCAAGTCATCAACATACAACACCAAGATGAGAGGCTCCTCGCCTACCACAATGAAGTATAGGTTCGGATTAGCCTCACTCTTAGTGAAACCCAAATGCTGCAAGTAAGTATCAATCCTCGAATACTAAGCTCTCGGAGCTTGCTTCAGGCCATAGAGTGCCTTTTCCAACCTGCATACGTGGGTCTCCCGCCCAGGCACCTCAAAGCCTTGCGGCTGCTCAATATAAACTTCCTCCTGAATGAAGCCATTGAGAAAGGCAATTTTCACATCCATCTGGTGGATCTTCCAACCCATCTCTACTGCAATTGATATAATGGAGCGAATAGATGTATACCGAGCTACGAGAGTGAATGTCTCCTCATAGTCAACTCCCTCTACCTGTGAGAACCCTCTTGCCACAAACCGAGCCTTGAACTTCTTTATGCTGCCATCTGCAACATGCTTTATCTTGTAGAGCCATCTAGAAGTAACAATTGATTTACTTTCAGGCCTAGGAACTACCTCCCAAACATCGTTCTTCATAATAGAAGAATACTCCTCCATCATGGCCTCTCTCTCCAGACCTACTGGCTGGCTGCCTCCTCATAACTAGAAGGCTCGGTGTCAACAATGCTTGTTACCAGTGCCATGTAACTACATAATCGCTCAGGTGGTCTACTCTCTCTGACCTTTCTCTTTGGTCTAGCAACTAATGTGGCCTCGCATAGGGTTTCTTGAAGCCACTTGGGCTTCCTCTTCCCTGAAACTACTTCTTCCACTAGAGTGAAAAAATCCTCATCTTCATCAGAAGCCCGAACTCCTGAAGGCCTGCCAACTGACCCCATACCTGTACTTATGCCTGTAGAACTTGATGCACCATGTGAACTGTCCATTAGTGGACTATACTGTGAACTGTTCTGCGGACTGCCCTGTAAGTTGCCCGAAGGTCCACTCACCTGACTCTGAGAGCCATTGCTCACTGATGGACCTGAAACTGTAATAGATGTACCCCCTGATCCCTAACCTCCTGCACCCTGTGCACTGGATCCCTGTGACTGACTTAGCTTTCCGTGACCTCCAGAAAGCTCTCTCCTCCTCGAACTTTACAACCCTCCTGACAACCACTTTCCTCTTTGCAGGAATGTAAATCCAGTAGGCTTTTGAGGTCTCGCTATAACCCACAAAGATGCCCTTGTCTGTAGTAGGTTCTAGCTTGGTCCTGCTCTCCTTGGGGACATTATAATTTGTAAGGCACCTGAAGATACGAAAGTGCCCAACATTAGGCTTCTTCCCTGTGAAAGCATCCTCAGGAGTCACATTCCTCAAGGCACGATGTGGACTCTTGTTTTGTAAGTAAACAATAGTGTTGGAGGCCTCTGCCCACAAAAATAAAGGTAGCCCCTGATCGTGAAGCATGGATTTGGCAGCCCCTACAATGGATCTGTTATTCCTCTCAGACACCCCATTTTGCTGGGGGTTGTAAGGAACCGTGAACTCCCTCTTAATGCTTGCCTCGGCACAAAAATGCACAAACTCACCAAGAGTATACTCACCTCCATAGTCTGACCTTAGTACCTTGATCTTCCTGTCTGTCTGGGTTTCCACGAAAGCTTTGAACTCTCGAAACCGCTTGAAGACCTCGCTCTTGGTCTTCAAGAAATAGATCCAGGTCTTCCTAGAGTGGTCATCAATGAATAAGACATAATACTCAAAGCCACTCAAGGATACATGAGACATCCGACCACTCACATCAGAATGAATCAAGTCAAGGATCCCTGTCGTCTTGCTGTCACTGCTGAGAAAAGGGGCATTTGCAAACTTCCCCATAGCACATCCTCTGCATACATCAAGGTGATCAGAACTGAACTCTGGCACACCAATGGTGATCTCCCGCAATGTCCTCAAGGCCCCATGATACATGTGACCCATCTTACGATGCGAGATCTCACACAACTTTGAACTGCTAGAACTGTTGTCGGTATTGTCCTTGGTACTGCTACTCAATGCCATAAGTGGCTGGAATGAGAACTTGTACACCTTAGCATGGCGCACTCCAATCACTCTAGCTGAAGCAGCTGGAGTTCCCTTAGGATATATGAGCACCTGTCCATTCCTGAACAACACCTTATACCCTCTGTCCTCAAGTGCTGAAACAAATATCAAGTTCTTCTTCATTCCAGGCACATATAGAACATTTGACACTTTCAAGGGAGGTTTGGGTTCCCTATCAAATGTTAATGTTCCAACACCGACTGCTCTAACAATGTTGTCATCACCAAGTACTACCTCAATATCAGTATCACTCTCTGATAGCTTTGAGAAGTACTTCCTGACTCCTATCATATGGCGAGAAGCGCCACTGTCAACATACCAAACACTAGAAGATGCTCTGCTAGTAGAGGCGAGTGCACACTCCCTCTGAACTTGTATGGCAGGTGATACTACACTGGAGGCCTCACAAGCTACGAAAACTCTCGATCAAAGCTCTCTGAGAAGTCCTCTATCTCTGCAGAAGCTGCCATGGTTGTCTCTTTCCCTTTCTTATTTTTCTTCTTTGGACACATAACAACATAGTGTCCCATCTTTTAACAATTCCAACATTTGACTTTGGAATAATCATTTTCTTTGCTTTGCTGCTTTCCTTTACCTTTTCCTTTGCCTCCACTGGTGGGAGCTCCCTTCTTTGATTTGCCTTTCTTGTCTCTTGCCAACAATGCCACATTGTCATCCTCCTATTTGGTTGCCCCTAGATGGTTCTTCCTGATCTCATTTTGAATGCAGTCGGTCCACAACCTTTCCCATCCGGGAAGGTTCTCCCGTGCGACAATACAATCTACAAAGCTCTCCCAAGTCTTGAGAAGACCATGCAAGGGTATCCTCACCAACTCAATGGGTGCAATGGTCTCTCCTACGGTTGCCAACTCATGTCACTGAAGTGATCTTGGTGAGGTGTGTTGTAGCACTATTGGTCTTAGCCATTCTTATGGCCTTCAGTTTCTCCTTTAGGATCATCTTACGGTTCTCATTTGAGCTATGGTAAAGCCCGGTCAAGGAAGTCCACATTTCATGTGCATAAGTCTTTTCTTTCACGAGGAAGACATGATCTTTGACTCCGTCCAAAATTAGTGTTTTGGCCCTAGCATTCTTTTTAGTGAACTCTGCTAACTGTGCTAGATTAGCAGGAACTTCTACAGGGTGCTAGGTGGTATGTACCATAATGCCCCAGACCTGGGCTTCCTCAAAGATACTTTGGATTCTCTCCTTCCATGCACTATAGTTACTCTACCCATCTAACCTGTCTTCAACCCTCAATCCCAAAGACATGATTCACTGTCCTATAAAACAAAAGTTTCAAATCTGGGTAAAAGTTTTCTGTTTTCTGTGTAAAAATCAGCCTGTTGTAATTTACATGTTGTTGTCCCTAAAAACAATTTCCAACCAACTTTGCTCTGATACCATGTAAAATTTTAGTCTCCACTTCGATTATCAGTTTTCCCTTATCACTCCATTTATTTAATGTTAAATCCAAGCATGATAAAAACACTAAAATCTAGAAATGGCATTTATTTCTGAAAATACAAATTTGGAGATTTCACTACTGTTGGAAATACTGGAAATAAATGCACAGAAAATTATAACAGCCACACAGAGAAAATAACATAGTCATTTTTGGTCAATGTGACTCTGAAAAACCCCCTACAACTCTTGGGGAAAACTAGTTTGAGAGCTCTTCTTTATTTTTGGAAAACTTTTACAGAGAAAATGAAATGCACAAGAAATATTCCAACATTTACACAATACAGAGTTATCTCGATTTCTGTACAAAACTCCACCTCAAAAATCGTGCCATAGTTCAGATGGAAAACAACAATAAATGTTGTACAGACAACCTCAGGAAATGTGCCTAGAAAACAACGTATGGGCTATATGGAAATGTGCAGAGGAATTTTCTCCTCGAAAATGATACCCAACTGCCTTGGTTTTCATGCCTTCAATCTGCTTATATTTCTCGAAATCTGTGTCGTACACTTATTGGAATGTGTGCGAAACTTCAGCTGTACGAATCTGTTGTCTTGGGATGCATGTCAACCTCATGCTGTACAGTTCTGCTGTAAATGCCTCCTTGGGATGCCTGCCAAGGCTCTGCTACTCTCCTTCACTTCCTACCAGCTCAGAAATTTCTCCTTTCTCTCTCTCAAATGCTCATGAAAGAATAATATGATCAATTTCTCTTCTTCTCTCCTTTAACGTAACCTAAGTGACTTTTGGGTGATCCCTAGATCCAATGGCTGAGAAAGCTTTAGATCAAGGGCTGAAAATAAATGTGCATTATTTTCACTTTTTCTATTTAATCACTCACCCACTTAAATAAAGACCCACTTAGCCTTTTATTTCCATAGTCACTTTTTCACTTTCTAATTCTTCATTGACTTTAATAAAGTCACTTTTAAATTAGAATGTAACTTTATCACTTATAAAATCACTTTTAAATTAGACTGACTTTACCACTATAAAGTCACTTTAGAAGAAGAAGTACAATAGAGTGGACACTTTTCCCTAGGCCAAAGATCAAAGCCATGGGGAACTACTTGTCCTTGCTATCCAAAATTTAACACACAACTGTGTATACTCCTGAGCAAAATGGTGTTGCTGAAAGAAAGAATAGGACCATTGTGGAAGCTGCCTGCACCATGCTATGTGACCAAGGTCTTCCGAAGTTTCTATGGGGAGAAGCTGCGAATGCTGCTATGTACGTTCAGAATAGATTCCCACATTCTGCTTTGGACTCCAAGACTCCTGAAAAAGTCTTCTCTGGTAAGAAACTTGATGTTTCTCATTTTAGTGTTTTTGGTTGTCCTGTTTACTTTCATGTGCCGAAAAAAAAGAGAAGCAAGCTAGATGCTTCTGGAAAGAAAGGAATGTTTGTGGGCTACAATGAAACTTCGAAGGCATAGAAAATCTGTGTTTGGTCAAAGAGAAGTGGAGATATGTCACGATGTCACATTTGATGAAGATGTTGCCCTCGATAAAGCAATAAATCTTCCCAGATCCAAGGAAGATAAAGAAGATGAAGAAGTAGGGAAGCAAGAAGAATCGAAGGATGAAGTGATGCATGATGTTGAAGGACCTATGGATCCTATTGATCCACCTCCTTCAAATAAGAGAAGACCCTCATGGCTTAGGGATATTCTCGTAGATGCCGAGAGACATATTGCCCCAAGGGGGACATTTCATGAAAGCAAGAGGCCGAATAGATACCAAGGGTATCTAGGAGCCATTAGTACAATTTGAGCCTCAACAATTTGAATAAGTCGTAAAGCATCAAATTTAGAAAGATGCTATGCCCAAAGAATATGAGTCCATTATAAATGATGTTTGGGAAGTGGTCCCGAGACCAGAGAACAAATTTGTTTTCATTTTGAAATGGCTTTATAATATCAAGCATGGATTTGATGGTAGTGCTGAAAAGTATAAGGCAAGATTTGTTGCCTGCGGCTTCTCTCAAAAAGAAGGCATAGATTATGATGATATATTTTCATCTGTCGCCCGCTATACCACCATCCGATCTATAATTTCCCTTGTTGCAACGCAAGGATGGAATCTCCATTAGATGGATGTGAAGACTGCCTTTCTGCATGGTTCAATAAAGGAAGAGGTTTATGTGGAGCAACCTCTGGGGTTTGAAGTCCAAGATAGAGACACTTATGTATGCAGGTTGAAGAAAGCCCTCTATGGGTTGAAGCAAACCCCCAACGCTTGGTATGAGAGGAATATATATAGATACTTGATGAAGCTAGGCTTCACTCGAAGTAATGTTGATCCAAACATTTATTTTAAGGTTGATAGAGAAAGGCCTCTCATTCTAGTTCTCTATGTGGACGATATCTTCTTAACAGGCGTTGACCCTCTCATTCATCAATGTAAGAGGGAGCTAGCTTCTGAGTTTGAGATGAAAGACCTAGCACTGATGCATTACTTCCTAAGCTTGGAGATCTAGCAAAGGCCAGGCGAGATTTTCCTTTCTCAAGGAAAATATGTCGTGAAGCTGCTGGAGAGATTTGGTATGGTGGACTGTAGGTCTGTGTCGATATCGATGGAACTCAACTTTAAGAAGTTGTGTGGAAATGCTACTAAGCTCGTGCAGGGAAAGACCACCGAGTATTGACAACTCATGGGGGCCCTGATGTTCTTAGTGAACTCTCGTCCGGATGTATGTTTTGCAGTGAACACTTTGAGTCAACATATGGTTGAGCCTCATCACATTCACTAGATTGGTGCCAAGAATCTATTGAGATATCTTCGGGGCAAAATCAACCATGGGTTGAGATTCATTGCCAGGAGTTTTAGACTCCATGGATATACTGATGCCGATTGGGCTGGCAGTGTGGTGGATCCCAATAACACATTTGGATTTTGCTTCACCTTGGGTTCTACTTCAATATCTTGGATGAGCAGGAAGCATAATTTAGTGGCTTTGAGCACCGCTGAGGCTGAATACATTGCAACAAGTATGGCCTGTTGTGAAGTTGTTTGGTTGAGAAAGCTCTTCAGTGAGCTGTTTGGACATGTGCTAGATACCACCGTTATCCTTTGTGATAACTAGAGTGGGATTCATCTTTATGAGAATCTCATGTTCCACGATCGATCCAAGCATATTGATATTAAGTACCACTTTGTCCGGGACATCATAAGGCTCGATCACAGAGGAATTGATGACCAGGTCGCAGATATTCTCACGAAGCCCCTGGGGAAGGTCATGTTCCTAACCTTCTGTGATAAGCTTGGTATCGTGGAAAAAACCTATTGTGAGGGTCATGCTTGAGTTGGACTATGATCTTTGGGAGCTCCAGGGGGCTTGGGGATAGCTTTTTGGAGCTATAGGCACACACGGGGCTAGGCTTGCCGAACCTTGTTGTGCTTCTGCCCCACCGTTATGATATTGAGTTGGTTCACCTCTCTTTGATCTATGCCCTGCACGCATCCTATCCATGGAGTTTCAGACTCATGGAAAGTACCTCTCATTTGGCCAATGAGGTGGTAAATGTGGATAGAGAACAATAGCAATATCGATGGACGCATCAGAGATTGTCATACTCTATATGTCTAGGATGGTATGTTAGGATATTCCGACACAGGGAATAGTTAAAAATAACTTAGTCCAGTGTAGAGTTAGGTAAAGTGTGTTTCTTTACAATGTACATTTGTAACTTATAATCCGATAGTCAAGATTTGTAGTGATCTGACGATTATCTCTCTTCTCGGTATTAACGACACTTGATCCATGGCTTAACACCCGATTGTTCCATGATATCTATTTAAAGAGCATGGAGGGTCATTTGTCCGGTAACCATTTATGAGATAAACATATGTAACTTTTTTTTCTATATTAATACATTTCCTGAAGTCGCTGCGTTGGCTCAGGCTGTGGACTGTTTCCCCTTCGAGGGTTTTAACCACGTGATTATACTGGTGTACTGATTTGTGATCTGTTTGTGAGCGATGACCTTTGGTTCTTGATCTAAGGAACTTACCTTGTAAATTCCTACATGGTATCAGAGCTATTTTGAGGGCCGCATCCGTTGTTGATCAAAATCGGAAGCCGGTTCGACTGCATGTGACTACTGTTTTCTAGATCTACTATTTCTGAACATTTTCGAGCTTGGAGAACTACTTTGTTGTGTTCAGAGCGTCTATTACAGTGAGGAACGCCTTTCGTTTTGATGCGAAAAGGTTTCTGGTTGCCCAAGTTATGTCAGTTTAGATCTGGAGGTATAAAGTATTTGTTTTGCAGTTTTATTTGTTAAAAGTTCTGCTTATTTCTTATTTCGGTTCCCTTTGTTTATTTCAGTTTTAGGTTTTATTTATTTGTCAGATTTATACTCTCTTCTCTGTGTATGCTCTTTGCTCTGCGCTGTGTGCGATCTCGGAAAATCAGAAACAGGAGGGATTGATTGTTTTTGCTACGTATGCTCTTTCTCCGCGTCTTTGTGCGATCTTGGGAAATCAGAAATAGTGGAAAAATAAATAGTTGCCGGTAAGCCTAACCAAAAATCTAACAATCAGCTGTAAGGCTTGCATTTCTTTTTTTTTTGTTCAGATTTTTTGTGTTTTTTTGTGTAGGAAAAGACACGCACACCCTCCTCCTTTCAAACAATTACATAATCCTTTTACTATCTCACTTGGTGAGAAGTTAGTTTATGGGAATAGAGGTTTTGGGTTCAAGTCTCTTTCTCAAACTTCTTTTGCAAAAAGTTTTTGTTAAAGGGGCGGGATTTTTTTAAAAAGTCGAACTTCATCATTAAATTTCAATCCGTTCCCGTAACTATTCGGTATCTACAACTCATTTTTTCAAAAAGGCATAACTACTTCATCCAGAAGCCGTTTTTCGAGCCGTTTTTTTTAATCAGCCTAATTTTTCGAGATCTTTCCATTGGAGCAGTTAGTTTCAACTTTTATTAGCTTTAGTTTTTAAAAAATGGAAAGTGCATGCCCGATTATTCTTAACAACACCAATTATTTCCAATGGCTACCTCATATGGTAGATATACTTAGAAGTAAAGGGCTTTATAGAATAGCCACAGGAGTAGAAACTAAACCTTTTGATGATGATAAAGTCGCTAAATGGGAAAATAAACAAGATCAAGCACGAGGGTTGATAGGAATGTCCATTTCTCAAGATCTTTGATTTCATATCTTTGACATTGACACCCCTCATGAAGCCTTGGACAAGCTAAATACTATCTTTGGCATTCAAAATCAAATCAAGGTCCATCAACTTGAAAATGAGTTGCTTACTTTGGACCTCAATAATTTCTCCTCTATTGAAGATTTTTTGTCCAAATTCAAGACCCTTAGACTTCTTTTAGAAGGTTGTAAGGTCAAAAAGGAAGATGGTAGCCTCATCTATTGCATTATTGCTAAGCTTGGCCCTGCATACTCTGATTTGTTTCCACCTTCCATTCCATTAGAGAAGCCATCATTTCTTACGGAACCACCTAAAAGAACCCCTCTTTTGATGCTTTTTGTGATTCTTTGATAAGAGAACAAGAAAAACTCTTACACCTTGGTCTTATCACTCTTGGAAATGATTCTAAGAAAGCCTTAGCAGCCCAACAATAATCATATCAAAAGAATCCCAAGAAGCAGTATCCTAAAAAATATGGTCTGAAACCAAACAAGGGTCCTAAGCAATTTCAGTCGCAAATTGAAAAAACAACTCACCAAAATGATAAGGCAAATAAAACAAAGGGAAGAAGACCGATAGACATTGCAACTTTTGTAATCGTGATGGCCATATAGAGTCCAAATGTTTTAAGAAGATGGAAGCCTTAGAAGCAGCAATGAAGAAGCACAACATCAATTTGGAGCACTCGTCACCTTCATCTTTAGGAATGACACTTTCACTTGTGGTTGTCAAGCATCAAGATCTGGTTATGCATTAAATGTATCTTCATCTTCTCATTCTCATGAGTGCTCATTGATTCTAGAGCTTCTTATCACATGGCCAAAAATAAAGCCATGTTTTATTCTTTAAATGATTGTAACACCAAACATATTTATGTTGATGATGATAGATCTCTTAGTGTTGTAATATCGGGAACCATTCATCTAGATAATGGTCAGTTTAATGATGTATTATGTGTTCCTACCTCATCTTGCAAACTTCTATATGTTTATCATATAACTCATTCAGGTGAAAGGAAAAAAGTAGAATTCTCACCTCATGATGTTGTAATCAAGGACCTCAAAAATTCTAGACATATTTTAGCTACTGGAATTGCTGATGATTCCACAAAGTTGTATAAGTTTGACAACTTTGGGTCATCATGTCTTCCCTCCGTTTTTGTTGCGCATAATGATGAAGTGAGCAAACTTTGGCATGAGCGATTTGGTCACTTAAACTATCGCTCTCTTCAAACTCTATGTAAATAAAATATGGTGACAGGTCTTCCTATGGTATCTTTCTGAGATGGTGTTTGCTCCAAATGTGTACTCTAAAATCATCATTGGGATAGTTTTGACAAACGTGCCTTCCACACGCTTTCAGCTTTATGTACTTTGTGTACAATGATTTTCGAATTTCACTCTGTTTCTTTCTCTCGGTTGGTATACTTTAATCATTGATTATTTTTCCAGACGTACTTGGGTATACTTCTTAAAACTCAAGAGTGAAGTTTTTAACATGTTCTTGGCCTTTAAGGCCTTTGTTGAGAAACAATCTGGACATCAAATTCTTAAGTTAAGATCAGACAATGGAGGAGAACATGTTAACAACAAATTTATCAACTTCTGCACTGAGCATGGCATTCAATTGCAACATACTATTCCATATACTCCACAAAAAAATGGTGTAGCTAAAAGGAAGAATCGCATCTTAAAATAAATGGCTAATTGTATGCTTCAATCTAAAGAACTTGGTCTCAATTTTTGGGCAGAAGCCATTAACTGTGCAAATTACATAGTAAATCGCACTCCTACTAAGGTTTTAAAGAATATAACTCCAGAAGAAGCTTGGAGCTCAATCGAACCATATGTAAGTCACTTTCGTGTTTTTGGAAGTGATACTTGGGCCCATATTCCAAATGCGAAACATAAAGCCTTAGAACCTAAGAGTGGAAAATGCATTTTTGTTGGATATTCTGAGGATGTCAAAGGATATAGACTTCTTCAACCAAAATCCAAAAATATAATCATTAGAAGAGATGTAAAATTTGATGAAAATATCTCGGCCTGCGAGTCTAGTTTGGCGGGTGTGCCACTTTTGGCCTGCGAGCCTGATTTGGCACATGTGCCACCTCTCTCTCTCTCTTCTATTTTTAATAGCATTCCTTCTAGTTCAGATGATGACAACGAGGATGACAATCCTCCAGCTCTTGAAATTATTCCTCTTACTCCACAGCTTCCAATATGGGTCCGCTCTACTCGGGATGCAACAAGTTCTCTTGCAGGTGACCTTGCCGATCGACGACGTACTCGTTCTCAGTTCGAAAGAGCCTCTTCCTTATTGGCTCAAGTTCCAGAAAATTCTGATCCAGAAACCTTTGAAGAAGCCTCCGGTCATCCAGATTGGGATGAAGCTATGAATGAAGAATATCGTTCCTTATTGGCGAATGATACTTGGGATCTTGTTCCTCTTCCAAAAGGAAGAAAACTTGTCAGATGCAGATGGGTTTACAAAACAAAGTTTGGATCAGATGGAAAAGGGGATAGACATAAAGCTTGTCTTGTCGCTAAAGGATTTTCACAAGTTGAAGGCATTGAATATACTGAAACCTTCTCCCCTGTTTCCAAAATGAATTCTATCTGCCTTTTTCTTTCCCTTGCTGCCTCTTTTAAATGGGAAGTCCATCAGATGGATGTTAAATCTGCCTTCTTACATGGAGATTTGAATGAAGAAATCTACATGGAACAACCCCCTGGCTTTATCCAAAATGACTCTAGCCTTGTTTGTCGCCTTAGGAAGTCTCTCTATGGTCTCAAACAAGATCCTCGGGCTTGGTATGCCAAAATGGATAGATTTCTTTTAAATAATGGCTTTTCTAGATGTCATTCTAACAACACCGTCTACACCAAGAAAGTGGGTAAGTCCTTCACCATCCTTTTTCTTTATGTTGATGATCTTATCCTTACTGGTAGTGATCCAAAACATATAAACCATGTGAAGTCTAGCCTCAAAAAGAAGTTTGAAATGACAGACTTAGGACACTTGCATTATTTCCTTAGTTTGCAAGTCTTGCAATCCAAAGAAGGCATTACCCTCTCTTAGTCCAAGTATGCCTGTGATCTTCTACACCACTTTCAAATGGAATACTGTAAGCCATCCCCTTCTCCCTTTCAGTCTGGAGTCAAGCTTTCAGTCACTTGTACTACTCCTGAAGTTGATGCTACCTTATACCATCAACTTGTTGTTAAACTTTTGTATCTAACCCATACCCGTCCTGACCTTTCCTTTGTCGTTGGTCTTGTTGCTCGGTTTATGCACCAACCTCATGAAAGTAACTGGAAAGCAGCTAAAAGAATACTTCAATATATTCGAGGTATAGTTTAGTTCGAGATTCATTACAGTGCATGAGAATCTCCATTGTTGATTGGTTTCACTGATTCTGATTGGGCTGGTGACCCTCATGATCGAAAGTCTACTGCAAGATATGTATTCACTCTTGGTTCAAGACCTATTACTTGGTCTTGTAAGAAACAAAGTGACATCTCTCCTTCTTCAGCAGAAGCAGAGTATCGTGGTGCAGTTGAAGCCAGCAAGGAAGCCATGTAGCTTCGTCAGATCCTGTTTGAATTTGGTCTTCATCAAAAACATCCAACTACACTTTGGTGTGATAATCAGAGTGCCATTCAACTATGTAAAGATCCAGTTCAGCTTCAGCGTATGAAACACATTGAACTCCACATACACTTCATCAGAAGCTTATTCATGATCGTGTTCTTGAAGTGCAGTACTGTCCAACCAATGATCAAGTCGCCGATATCTTTACAAAGGCTCTCATAGAAGCGAAGTTTACCAAACTTCGATCCATGATTGGAGTTAAGGAAAGTTGTCATTAAGGGGGGATAGACTAAAATGCCTCCTTTCTTCTCCTATTGTGTCACTTTTGTAAATCCTTCAATCCTATCCCAATTTGTTCTTAAGGGGGGATGTTAGGATATTTCGACACATAGGAAATAGGCTCCTTTTGTGTCACCTTTTTAAATCCTTCAATCCTATTCCAAGTTGTTCTTAAGGGGGGATGTTAGGATATTCCGACACAGGAAATAGTTAAAAATAACTTAGTCTGGTGTAGAGTTAGGTAGAGTGTGTTTCTTTACTATGAACATTTGTAACTTATAATCCGACGGTCACGATTTGTAGTGATCTGACGGTTATCTCTCTTCTCGGTATTAACGACACTTGATTCGTGGCTTAACACCCGATTGGTCCATGATCTCTATTTAAAGAGCATGGAGGGTCATTTGTCTGGTAACCATTTATGAGATAAACATATGTAACTTTTTTTTTTTTTATATTAATAAATTTCCTGAAGTGGCCGCATTGGCTCAGGCCGTGGACTATTTCCCTCTTCGAGGGTTTTAACCACGTGATTATACTGGTGTACTAATTTGTGATCTGTTTGTGAGCGGTGACCTTTGGTTCTTGATCTAAGGAACTTACCCTGTAAATTTCTATATGGCACGTGTCCAACACCTTGATCTGGGATCGAGTCTAATGAGGTTCTTACTTCTAAAATGACTTTGGGTCAGTAAACTAATGTTGGGTTAGTATGTGACTCAGTATGTGACTCTTTTGAGGCTATTGAGGTTTTACCCTCTAAACTGACTTCGGGTCAGTAAACTAACTTCGAGTTAGTATGTGACTCTTTTGAGTCTATTGAGGTTTTACCCTCTAAACAGGCTTCGGGTCAGTAAACTAACTTTGGGTTAGTATGAGATTCTTTTTGAGTCCAAGAGAGGTTTCAACCTCTAAGTTGACTCCGGGTCAAAAGAGCGCGATGTCTTTGTGACTCACCTTTTTGTTATATTTGCGAAGAAGAGCCAACAAAGCAAGTTACGGCAGGATGACGCACGATGATATGTGATAGTACATGATGGTACTGATCTCTGGATGGCACAAGTGGACATATGGAGTTCTCCCTAGTTAAGAGGGAGTGTTAATTTTGGGAGAGGTGTAAGATTGACTAAAGACCATCTTGTTTGGATGAGCAGACCATATATTTTGATTTTATTTTCCACACATGTGCAAGGTCGGCCATATTTGTACTGTAGGCTCACAAGCCTAATTGATGTGTCACACACCCTCACTGACTGATATACATTGAAGAGAGATGATGTCCATTTTATCATCATCTCATCACACATTCCTCATGATCTGATTGGTTTGTACAACCTAGAAGAGGCTTCTCTCTCTCCCACGTGGAAATATGGATGTCGGAAATCTAGATGCTGAAAATATGGATGCCGGAAATATGGATGATGCTGGAAATCCGGATGCCAAAAATATGGATGCCGGAAATCTGGACGAGGGATTCTTTTGTTGACTTGTGTTGGCTTTTGGGTTGTCTTTGAGGGGTGTGTGTGACACTTGGAAGGTTGGCTAATATGATGTTGAGAAATACTTTGATGGCTGATGCATCCTGTTGACTGTCGTAATGCACATCACTCTCTATTTTTGTTGAACAAGAAGAATTGTAAAATCTGATCTACATTATTTGGCTTGTCTTCTGTTGATCTAGTATTATGTTCTATCAACATTTTACTTTCATGTTTATGTGATTGCTAAATTGAATTGGGCTTATAAGAAAGATTGAAGTAAAACTGCATTAAACATAGAACATACCATGGTTATCCAAAATTAACACAACCCTTTATCCACATCCTATTCTCAAAGGAAAACAATAGTAGTAATTCCTCTTGACTTGATTACAATACTAAATTTATACCATGAGACAATGCCCTCATCTCTTATTTGTCTGCAGGTTTAGGCACAAAAAGGCATTGCTAATATCATGCATAAACAAGGATGTTTTGGGGGATGACAATAATGCCTCAATAAAGATAAGATTAGCACTTATCCCCATGCAAATCAGTTCAAAAAACAACACTCAAATGTTGATAAGAAGGGCATAACAATAGGTCTAAATCAAATAAGGATCAACACTCATCACATGCAAGTTAGAACAAGCCACACCCTCATCCTCATGCATAATATCCCAATAGTGTATTATTTCAATCTTGCTATAATATGTGAGGTATGTATGCAATGACCAAGGTGTTGTATATGAGCATAACCGTTTGGGTGGATGAACTTTTCTTTATAAAGGCTTCCAATGAACCTTTCAAGTTTGCATCAATGACAAACCTAGTCCTTGCTCCCTTGCTCTGACATCAATAACAAATCACTCAACATTTAAGAATTTAATATTTACCATTAATCACTAAGGTTCTAGACTCCTCAAAGCTCTATACTCATTTTTTTTCTATTGTCATGGGTTGTTAGAAAAAAAATATGAGTGTCTATGTGTCCTTGTTGGAGGGGGCGAGTTTAAATGTCTCCCTTTTGGGGAAACGTTTCCCCACATCGGGGAAATGTTTTCCCATGTATCCGGATTGATCAATATATTATTTGTCATCCATCTTGGTGCTTTTAAAGAGGAAAAAATTTAGAAATCAACTAGCAAGATCATTTTTACTGGTAGTCCCAATTTGGAAAATTTTAGGTAAAAAACTTCAAGATCCATTTTGATGCAGGAGCATTCAGGCCTAGTCAGCAATGTGATAGCATGGTCACATGTTGTGACTAACAAGGGGTTGGAAGATAATAGTTTAATTAATTTTATTTGTTTAAATATGTGAGAGTGTTTATTTATTGTTAAATATGAGGAAAGGGTGTATGTGGCTGAGTGATCCTCCCTGTGTGGAGATCAGGCCAAATAGTTAGATTTATTTCGCTAAAATAGAGTTTTAAAAGCTTGATTTAGCGTTGGTTTAGAAAAGAATGGGTTTGAAGAGATTTTTTAGGAGAGGTTGAGAGATTTCTGGTTCAGAATCAGAATTGGTTCATGAAACCATTTATTTGTATAAATTGTGTCTTCTTGTATAATTCAGGGAGTAGAAGAGAGAGAGATTAGAATAGGTTTTGTGTGGAGCGAAAGCTCAGAGTGTGAGTGAATTGTATTTTTGTAACAGAGTGTGAATAAATTGTATTTTTTGTAAGAGTGTGTAATAATATTTAATTTCTTGAGCAATCTGGCCAAGACGAGGCTCTGTTTTGTTTTTCTGAAAATTATGGAAGCCATTATGTTTCATGTATAATCGAGCATTGTCTTTCTGTGTAATTGGCTGGCATAGTCACGGTTCTATGTGTATTTTAGTTTCGATCATATGAATTTCTGTGTTAATGTGAATCAAATGAGAAATCTAGGAGCGATGGATGAATGTTGATTTAAATCTCTGTTTGCGAATTAATGGAATTAAAAGGGCGCATAATTGTGTTAAGCTCTGTCTAAGATTGATTCATATTTCATAGCAGTGATATGAATTTGCCAGAAATCTGATGAAATTGACCTGAAACAGGAATTGACGTTATATATGCACAGTTTTGTAAAGATTCTGGGTTTTGCAGGGTCAGCCTGCATATTTTTGGTATCAGAGCTAGCTTAACGCTTTGAAAAGATTGTTTTGGAAAACTGAATTTTAATTTTTAGCAGATGTATAATTGCCCTGAAGTGAATTTGATGAAGATGAGGATCAGGCTACAAACGACGTTGAGATCAGAATGGAGAAGTAGAGAATGCCGGAAAGGTCTGGTAAGAATGTTTAAGCTGATAATTTTGCAGAGATGTATTTGAATGTCTAAATGGAATATTGAACAGATGAGTCCTTGACTGATGGAATGGGAATTAGTTTAAAGACATCTTTGAAGGAAATATTGCAGGTTTGAAAGATACTTTGATGTGTCTTGAGATAAGATTGTGCAGGTCAGTGGAAACAATGGATTTGCTGAAAGGTGGAATGAGTTGTACCAGCATCATAGCATATGAGCTATGTAAAGAAGATAGAGCAAGAAGAATTCCCAGATGCGTAAAGGTGACAATACCCGACAGTAAACAAATTTACTGAATGAAGAAGGTAGTGAGAAATTGAAGATGCAGAGCCTAAAGCAAGGAGTATTCAAGAGGAGATGAGAACAACTTCCAACTGAGGTTGGGTAGAAGTTGATGAGGCAGCTCCACAATTGTGATTGTGGATAGGAGATAACAATTCCAGCAAGAAGGGTGCTGGGTAGAATTGTTAGTCAGTGAAAGGTTCGAGGAAAGAACCAATAGGTGCCAAAAGGCTAAACTTAGGAAAGTTTGGTGAGGCATGAAGGAGACTTGTTATAGGCAAAATGGAAAAAGTTAGTTGCAGCTCACTAGTGAACAAGGAAAGCTCACCAGAGGAAGGAAAGGAATTGACTATTGATGGTCATGACAAGGGTACAAAGGAAAGTCACAGACATAGGGAAAAGAGTGCTGAAGCAGCTAGACTCAAAGGAATGAGTAAAGAAGAAAGGGACATAGAGTTGGCTGGGATAAAGGCAGAACTCAGTCATTTGGAGAAGTTGATATTGAAAGGAATTAGAGAAAAATGGAAACAAGGATTTTATGTGGGAAGAAGAGTTAAATGGCTTGTCAGAGAATTGTTTGCTTAGAAATTATTACTTCGAACAACTGAGAATGAAGAAATAGAATACATCTGTGAACCAGAGAAAGGATCTCTCCTTGGGGACGAAGACAATGATGACAGTAGAGAAGAACTGATCTATGCAGATCAGAATGAGAGGAATGTGTTGACATCATCCGCACAGACAAGAGGATCTCATATTTTTGGGATTAATTATTTCTGTGAATGTAAAATTGCAGGTATGCAGCCTAAAGAATTTGAACCTGTGTATGAAAAAGTGAAAGGAGCAAAGGCAAGACAAGCAAGAAAGGAGATGCAAGACTTCAATTGGTGGAGGAAATTAAAAGGTATGGCTGAATGGTTATGTCTTCTTTTAGTGGAAACTTATTGGATCATATTTAAAGGAATTTTAGCATGGAAAGAAGACCAATGGGAAATGGAAACAGAAAAGGAAACAAATGCATTGCAGATTTATGAAGTGAAGAGAAGGAAAGTTGACACCGGGAACTTAGCTGAAGAAGATAAGCCAAGGAAATCTTTGAAAGATCAAAGTCTTATCAGAGAAGAGGAAGAGGCATTATTGTCTTATTTGGACAAACTGAGTATTGGAAGAAATTGTGTAGAACAGGAAGGTATTCTACAAACTTATGATGAAGTTGCCAAGTATAGTCAAGAAGTTGCAGTCCCAAAAGTTTTCTTTGATGAGGAAGAAATCAGAGATGTTGAGGAAAAATTTCTCAATAATTTAGTGAACTATCAGAATAGTTCAGAGGAGCATGAGGAGCTGATCATTGAGGCTTCGAATGAGGCGCTGATCATTGAGGCTTCGAATGAAGAGCCTTGCATTTTTGAAACTGACATGTTGTCTATGTTTTTAGGTTTGACAGGTGAGGAACAACGATTGGACAATGTGCTTATGCATGTTGATGAAGAACTGAGATTACTGGAAGAAATGGCTGAAACAGAAAGATATTTTGAGCATGTATTTAATAATTTTGAGAATGATGGTATTGACAGGGAAATTGTCATGATTAAAGGAGTTGAAGATAAACAAATGAAGGAGGAGTCATATGCAAATGACATGTTTATTGAATATGAAGAAATTGACATTTTACTGAAAAAGTTATTAGACAAATCTGAGAACATAGAGGGAAGAATTATCTTTGATGATAATGAAAGAGAGGCTGCAAAGTACAAACAACAGATTGTAAATGGCAGAGACAAGGAAGATTTGGACAAAATTTTTATAATTTATATGGAAAAGGAGAATGTACAGCAGACAGATGTCAGTGGGGTTCAGTTAAAGACAAATGGTAAAAAGGAATTTGAGAAATTGTGGAAGATGAAATTAGATGAGAAGAGGGATAAGAAGGAGAAATTGACCACAAGAATTTGTATCAGCAAGAACAGAGGACAACAACAAATTAAGATTTGGAAATCTGGAGGAACAGAAGTGACAACGGCAGAAGAATTAAATCAGCAGCGTAATGAAAGTGATGACCAGTTACAAAGTAAAGTTTGGGATACTGGATGGACAACAGAAGAAACACATGACCAGGAGGTCATGGAAACTTTCAACTTTGGGAGTCTGATGCAGGAGCATTCAGGCCTAGTCAGCAATGTGATAGCATGGTCACATGTTGTGACTAACAAGGGGTTGGAAGATAATAGTTTAATTAATTTTATTTGTTTAAATATGTGAGAGTGTTTATTTATTGTTAAATATGAGGAAAGGGTGTATGTGGCTGAGTGATCCTCCCTGTGTGGAGATCAGGCCAAATAGTTAGATTTATTTGGCTAAAATAGAGTTTTAAAAGCTTGATTTAGCGCTGGTTTAGAAAAGAATGGGTTTGAAGAGATTTTTTAGGAGGTTGAGAGATTTCTGGTTCAGAATCAGAATTGGTTCATGAAACCATTTATTTGTATCAACTGTGTTTTCCTTATATAATTCGAGAGAGTGAGGAAGAGAGGGAGAGAGTGAGGTTTTTGGTGTTGAGCGAAAGCTCAAACTGGTGATGTTGAAACAATGTGTATTAGAGGATTGATTTTGAGAGTGTGGTGTGAGAATTTAGATTGAATGTATAAACTGTAGTTGTGTGTAACAGAGTTTATTTCATTATGAAAGCGACTTAAGACCGAGACTTGTTCTTTTGGTGCGAATGAATAAAATTATTGGTGTACGTATCATTGTGTAATGAGTGTAGAGTTGAAACATTGGGTTTTGTTTATGTAATTGCTTGAAACGAGGGTGGACTGTGTGTTTTTGTTTTAAACTATGAAAATTCTCGCAAATCTGGCAAATTATGAACTTACGAGTTGGAACAGTCATTAACACAGAAAACCGGTGTAATTCGCCTATTGAAAGCTTTGAGTGGATCTGAAATATTATTTAAACGTTATATATGAAGAATTCATGAGGATTGATGCGTTGGTTGAAGTGGGTTCGATCTGTGTTTCTATTTAAATCATAAGAATTCTGTATTAATGCAATCCTGGCTTTGTCGTAGTTTATGAACTGAAACACAGAGAAATGGTTTAAGAAGGACTTCGTGGATCCTTTTTGATGGAGTCGAATTAAATTACATTTCAAATTTGAATTGCATCGGGTCCGGAGAATCCGATTGGGAGTTAAGCAGCAAATTCTGATCACCGATTGAGTCGCATCGGCATTATGGAACTGGACAATAATCAAGTGACATTGAATAAGTGCCGATTTCCGATTTCCGATTGAATCGGATCGGCGCATTGGACCTGCTGACAGTTGTGACATTCAAATTCGGTGTTGTTTAATATCGATTTGTGGATTGAAGGTGTGCAGATGTTAGATAAGGCGCAGAGACTGTTGGATAGTGTCGGACCAATCTATTTGCAAAATGATGAAATCGGTTTTAATATTAACTTGGTTTTATATCTGAATGTACTGTTGAACGCACAGGTCTGAGTCTGAAATACAGTGAAGGCGATTTGCATCGAAAGACACGGAATGAATGGTTCATTGAATGCAGCGTGGAAGCATACAACATCTTGAAATAACGCTATTACCATTTTGGAAGCCCTGAAAGGTGAATGCGTTGAAACTCCATAATGGAATGGAAGGATCGAGTTAAGATGATGTGTTCAAGCTTGGAAAGCTGGATGGTGAAAGGCGCACATAGATGGTTGCAATTCCGAATCCGAACAGAGATTGATTGAGAAATGCGAGAATGTTTTGAAAAATCATTGCAAGAAGATTGGAGCGATTCAATTGGAACGCATAATACAACAGATTGCAGGGTGCATGTGAAATGTTTGATGCAACAGTTTGTTCGGTTATAGTTTGAAACATTTGTTTAAAAGCTTCCGAGAAAGAATTGAAGTGTGTAAAATTGCCAGAAGGAGGTTTTTAGTTGGGTAAAGTTTTGGAGATGCATTTGTACATGCATGAGTATTAAAGATCCTGGTTTTTGCAGGGATGGCCCTGCGTCACATTTTGAGGTCTTAAATTACCACTTTTTGTGGTTATGACCTTACTATCAACCAAGATTCCATAATCTACGCATTGACTGTGCCTAGAGGTGCATTTTACAACCCAATATGAGGGCGATGTGTAATTTCGTCCATGCTCAATCTAGAGTTGACACATCCAATAAATAAATAAAAAACAAATATATTTATTCAATACAAATTCGTGTTGGCCTAAACAAAAATGAAAATACCGTATAAATAAAATAAATAAAAATCAATTAATTCAAAAATTGCAATTCATCATTGGATTAACTCGATTCATTTTGCTCGTATTTGTTGAACTTCTTTGCACTCACTCAATTTCTAGGTTTTCTTGCTCGCTAAGGCCTACAAGCATGAATATAAATACATAAAAATCATTTATATCTTCAAAGTTGTTATCTCAGGTTAAGCGATTAGAGTACCACAATGTATAATTCGTATGAAGAAAAATGAGGTACTCTAGTGAAAATAAGCCGTAGTCATAGTGGATGTAAACCATTGATGGAAAGATTCCTCAATTTGCTACAAAGTCCTATAAACATTATCAATCGAAAATTAATGAAATTTCCTTGCAAAACTTCACTGTGATTGATCAAAAACAAGGATTAATGCCTTGAACATTCAAGGCACACTCAAAATGTTCCGTTTATGGTTCAACATGCTTCCTTCTCCAAACTTTTGTCTTTTTCTCCCCACATGGTTGGTAACTCCTTGGATTGTCTAGGAACCCAATTCAAGCTGCAATCTCGAGCTATATGCCCAACATTACGGGATTTGAAGCTTCTCCTTTGTAAGATTTGGGTTCTTATCTTCAACTTCTTGTATCTGCTTCTTTAGTTCTCTATTTTCCTCTTTGAGTTTGGCTATTTCTTCGAGGGTGGCTACAAGATCTCCTTTGATTTATTCTTCAATTTTTACTTGGGAGTCTTCTTCATCTTCTAGGTTTTCCTTGCTCTTGGTGTCTTCAATTTTTTTTTTTAGTTGTCTTCTCTGGTTTTTTATTACCTTTGTGTTCTTGTTCCACATGCTCTAGTACAAAGTCAAATTCTTCATTAAGTTTTTGTAACTTTTCCCACATTACTTTGGCTAAAGAACACTAACCCACCTCGCTTTTTACAGAATTCGATAGGCCACACAAGATTGCTTCCATTGCTTTTGTATGGTATTCTTTTAACTCATATGTAGTTGTGTTTCCAGTAACAACTAATACCAATACTTCACAACTAAGAGCCATAAAAAATAACTCCATTATGTTGTTCCATGACACATAGTTTGTTCCATCGAACAAATGGGCCTTGCCAACTTGATTTACATCTGATTTCATCACTAAGGGTATATCTTCAAAAGTTTTTGAAGCTTTCTTCCTTGACTTTTCCATTTGTGTTCTAAGGATCTACCTTCTAGCTGTTAGGTTGTGATTGAAAGTACTGACTTTGATACCAATTATTGGAAATATTGAGGGGGGAGGTGAATTAGTATTTCTTTACAATTGTTATATTATGCCAATTAAAATTAGACACAATATGTACAACATGAAAATAATTTTATTAATAAAAATGACGAGGATTTTTTTTTTTCAAAGTGGAGGAATAACCTGTTATGAGTATTTTAACCCAAATGACGAGGATTCCAATCCTCTTACAAACAACTAGGCTCCAACCTATACAATAAATTCTTCAACCTTGGGTGAGGACTCCAATCCTCTAACCTAAATCTAGGCTCCAACTTGGTTATTCACAAGGCTCCAACCCTATGTGAGGAGTCCAATCCTCTTGAGCCCCAACCCTCTCAATTCACTTTAGTGCTTCAAGTTGACTTCAATGCTTCCTGAAGACTTCCAAAAACTTATTGAACAAGTCTTGAAGGTTTTCTTCAACAATGCTACTGCTCCAACAATGTCTTACAAATCTAAGACACCCCAACCTCCTTCAACCGACCTTGATAAGACTTTCCATCTCACTAGATGGAAATTCCCCTTCAATTTAGTCCCCGGCCAAATGAATTTGGCCATTATAGCATCAAGCTTATGACAAATATCCATAGGCAACAGAAAAATATGCATCCAGAAAACATATATGCTCTGTAGGACAAATTTAGTGGGAGTCAGTCTACCACCAGTTGATAACCATCTGCGAGACCACCCAAAAAAATTCTTATGGATTTGTCAATCAACTATACCCAGTCCTTATTGCCATAGTTGTTTGGTTTGAGACGAAAGTCGAGATAAGTGCATTAGGGGAATTTTCAAGTCTAAAATGGGCATCCTAAGGAAAATGTACACTCAAAATTCACTTTATGAGAACCAATCACATTTTAGGGGATGCCATCATCCCTAATGGTTGAGGTGGCATTGCTTGAGTTAAAGGTACTTACTTGTCACATTCTAAATGGTGGATAAAAAATCATGGTTAACCATGGTAGTGCTCTAAGTACTTTTAAAGTCATAAAGTAAAGTACTCATAATAAATGTCATTTCACACTTTTTGAATAAAATATTATTATTGTCATTTCATATTTTTTTGAACGAAACAATGCATATCCCTACACAATCTTCATGTATTTACACATTTTTCAATAAATATTATTATTGTATATTTTCAAATATTTATTTATAAATCAAATCAATTCAATATGTAATATAAAATTCATACATAAAACAATATATTATATTATATTATTTTTATATAGTATATTAATTACATGTTATTATATAATTTAAATAATATAAATTTTAATTAATAGTATATTCTATAATTAATAATTTATGAATTTATATTTATATTTTATTTTAAGTTATTTAAGTACAAAGGACAAATGCATTAGTTGTGCAATGATAATGAATTTTTCTTGAAAATTTCATTCTTATTTATAGTCACATCAATACAATTGTTTTATTAATTTTATTTTGGTACAACTTTTGAATTGAATTTAACCATGGTTACATGGATTTTGGTGCAAAAAGTGAAATGCAAATTCATAAATATTATTTTATTGTTTTAGCTATTATTTTATTATTTCCTTAGGAGGCCCATTTTAGACTTCAAAATTCCCCTAATGGAACCCCTCTTCAAGAAGAACTGTAGTGACTCCAAAAATTTGGCATATCTCCTTGCACCGAGGATCCTCCGTGTCACTAGAAATCACTAGAGATTTGGATTTTCTCATATATAGAACCGATGCCTAGCTAAAGGATTTATGATTTGGTGTAGCACCCCCCATTCCTCGAGATTATTCATGCCACCGAATAATACATCTTCTACAAACATCAGATGAGAATATTGTATATTTCTTGTGACCTTCACACCATTGAACTTTCCTACGTCCCTTACAACACCTATCTTGCGACTAAGACAATCCATGACCAACAATAAAAGCAAAGGAGATAAAGCACAACCTTGCCTAAGTCCCCTATATGCCTTGAAATATTTCGTCAGAGAACCATTGATGATCACTGCAAAATTAGTTTTTTGTGTGCATGCCATAATCTAGTCAATATTATTAGGAGATATGCCCACCTTATGTTAGAACATTCTCTAAAACTCCCAATCTATGCAATCATATGCTTTAATCAAGTCCACCTTGAGCAAACTTGCATTTTTTTTTTCTAGTTTTCATGGAATGTAAACATTCCTTCGTAATTGCAATGGCGTTCTGCCATCCAAGAATCCCATCCAAGAATCCAAATGGTTTTGGAGAGATATGGACGAATAAGGTCTTCTTGATCCTTGTGGAAATCAACTTGGAAATAATGTTATATATTTCATTTCATAAATAAATAGGTATGTAGTCAAAAAAGGCTACAGGGACCTTCTTCTTGGGGATTAATGCAATGAAAGTGGCATTCATGGCCCCTGAAATATGACCATTGACCCTGGATTCTTCTGCAACCGCCACTATGTCAAATAACATTAACTCATGGAAATGGATGAAAAGTTCAAGCCCCCACCCGTCAGGGCCAAGGATTTTCTCTTTCGCACATGACTTGAGAACATCGATTATTTCTTCTGGTTGAACCAACTTGGCCAAAAATTCATTATCCTCCTGTTTGAACATATGGAATTCATTATCCTCCTGTTTGAACATATGGAATTTGTAATGGTCTCTAATTGAGAAGCAAATATATGTTCCTGTGCTTCATATTGTCTGTTAAAATGACGATATGCCTCCTGCTCAATGCCTTGTTGATCCTAGATAAAAATACTGCCAGTGCCCATAATGCCTCTAATCGATTTCCTCTGCTTCCTAAGATTAGTACACGAATGGAAATACTTGCTGTTTTTATCACTTGACGCAACCCACAGTGCACAAATATTCAATCTCCATTCAAATTCTAGCGACAACAATATCTTGTTCTTCTCCCCCTCCATACCCATGATTATCCTCTTATAGTGTTCAAAGAAGTATAAAGGGTCTCAGGGATTGTTATAATACTCGAGAGTGGTCTCAATATCAGAAAAAGCCTTATTATACGCATTTTTTTTCTTGATCCATATGCGATCATCCTCTTGGGAGCCCTAAAATTACCACAGAAGGTCCCCATCTAGTCACTAGGGAGAGGATGAACAGGACGGCTCCACATATATGTCACCAATGCAGAAAATTCCTTGTTTAAATTTGAAGGGGAAAATGATACAAGAATCCCTTCCCTCCCATGAGAGAAGAATCAGTTGATGGTCTGAGATAAAGTATGGGATGATCTGAGACGAAACCCCCAATAGAAGGCCAACCAATGAACGACTAATAATAAAGCGATCTAGCTGCTTATAATTTCCCTCAAATCTTGTACGTCCATTCGGTCTTGTAGGGGCAATAGTGCTTGGAACAATGTGACACAATGCGAAAGAGTCCATCAAATCCTGGAAAAACCTAGATAAAGGGTCCTCAATGGCCTTATCTCCCCAGATTACTCCTCTCCCCAAAGTCATATTAAGATCTCCATAGAGAATAATAGAATTTAAGACCAGGATGACAGAGCCTTTATTCTTTTTCCAAAAGGAGCGCCTACCCACATAAGGGGCATATAAGTTTATAATGCAAAAACGTTGTGAGAAACCCAAAATATGGCCAGAAAGAAGGATGTTTGCATCGATACTAAAGGCTTGTAAAGAGATTGATTTAGGATTCCCCATCGCGCCTAGGCCACCAGAATGATGCCTAACATTTGAAGTGCAAAAAAACCAGTCTGGACATACAGTTACCAGAATAGATCAAGTGTTCTCGCGAGGGCACATAGTTTCTGGAAGTAAAATGATAGAAGGTTTGTGAAGCTGAACCAGTCCTTTTAAGTGCCTTGGATTTATGGGCTGCACTCAGGCCTCGAATGTTCAGGGACAGTATAATCAAGAGGGCACCATGGAAGTAGGCTCATCCCCTCTAAGGTTTGAGTACAGAAGGAATCATCAATCCTCACATTCCCGCTGCTAAAAGTCAGATAGACCACGTTTTCACCCACGGAAGGTTTACCAGACTCAAGTAACAAAGGATCAGATTGAATGCAGGCTGAGACTTTTTTGTATTGGTAACCATTTCTTGCTTTCAAAAGGACCCTGCTAGAGTAACCTTTTCCTTATCGATCTCTCGCTAGAAAAAGGAATGACAGATCTCCAGGGGTTCCATCTCAAAGGTCGAGGAATGAGATAAAGCCTCCAAATACTTATTAGGTGAAATGGGAACATGATCAGCTGCCATAGAAGGCCTTGAAAAAATAGGTTGTTTGAAATGCAGTCCAGGACCTGACTGCTAAGGACCTGCCTTATGAGAAGATAAGGGCATAGAAACGAAATCAATATTTTCCTCCCTCGGGGAAAAAAGAGTTCCATTGGGGACCAAGGGGGGAGCATCGCATGTCCTATGGATAATTACTGAAGTTCCCAATCCCGTGTTAGGTAGATCCCCAACCTACCAAAGTGAATCTAGTGGTTGAAGAGGCACCTCCAATGAAAAAATTGATAGAATAGAAAAATTCTGACCAGAATTATGGGGGAAATAGATGTTACATGTGGTAAATATTTGAGTTAGCTCCGGAACATCATGTACAACCACCCCTACACACGTCACCATATGGCTCATCATAAACCTTGACTCGATGACACCTTGGGAAGCAAGTCTTTGAGGACATGCAAGTTTCAAGTGGCCCGTTTTGTGGCATAACAAGCACCTAAAGGGGATTCCCTAGTAATATATATAAAATTTGAAGGAGGAGTTCCCCCATCGAATATACAGATCAGCCATTAATCCCCTCCCAAAACAAAATTCAACCAGTACCCATGCCATCCTTTTGTCAAGCTGGCTGAAACTGCCCTCATCCCAGAAATAAAAAGTACCTAAGTGGTTTTTTATGTCGACAATCAATGTCTCATTCCAAAGTTCTAAAGGCAACCTAGGAAACTTTTCCCATACCAAGTTTTGATGAGAAAATTCCTTGTAAGGGTCGAAACCTGCACGCCATCTCTGCAGAATGAGAAACCGCCTTCCCTTGACCCATGGGGTCATCAGAATAAACTTTGTATCTTCAGGACTAAGAAAATGAAAACAAATCCACCCTTTTTGGAGGATTCTAACCTTCGAGTGGTATTTTAAGACTGACAACCAGCGATTTTCGACCCATGATTTTACCTGTTCACCAGTCATCCTCAAATGGTGCCACCGACCTACCGGAGCCCTCAAATTCAGATGTTCTAGGCTTTCCTAGAAAGATTTTGCTCTGAGGTTCAGAGGTTGATCCCACGAAACTGCTTTGAGGTCCTTTTTGTTGTTTCGTGGTTTAGACACCTGGTCGAAAGATCAGGGCAGAGCACAATTAACAAGATGAGAGAAAACCCCCTCATCACACAACATAACGCCAAAGGAGGGAGACAGAAAGTAGGTTTTGCGCGAAAGGGCTTCTTTCTCGGCCAAAATCGTGATTTCGATGAGAGTCTCCGAAGAGAGAGAGATGAGTCCCGACATGTCCTCCATGTGTCCTCCCCAGACCAATAATACGTTCCATATCCCCCCACTTCAGTTTCTACAAAAGACCCGCTCCAGTAAAGAGTGTTGACATATCAAAGTCGGTAACAGGTTATACCCTTTACCTCAACAAACTCAACAAAGTATACACTGACCCTAGCAAAGGATGTCCAAACATCAACCTTAAAAGAATACGAAAAAGGCCTCCAAAGAGACGAGGAGAAATAAATGAAATTGACAGTAGAGAATGTCTCGGGCCGCCTGCCCAATATTTACTGACATGCAGAGGAGAAAAAACATCGATCCCTCGTAGTCACCATTAATTAGATAGACCTAGAGTAGTTGAAGCGTCCCACCTCCTCAATCAAGCCAACCGCATTGATGATCGAACATACAAGAGCCTTTTCCTCCAGTATCTAGTGATTCAAATTATCAGTTGAAGAAACATTATGGTAAAAAAGCCAAGACAAAACGCCCTTGAAGTTCCTGTATCCAGCTACACCAGCAGGTGCACCAAAAATTATAGTGAATGTTTCATTTTCCCCATTATTTGCATTGTTATTCCTCTTGAGTACTTTAAACATCCTCGATTGTCCACTTCCATATACTATCTAAATATCTTCATGCGGGCGAGCTACCAAAAGTGCATACTAAGAATTCATAAAAAAAAAAATTGTTCAAAAGAAAAAACTCCCCAATACCATCCCCACTAGATGTGGAGGTTTTAGGATGTTGAAGACCACAAAAAAGTGTACCAGAGAATCGAAAAGAACCACTTGCTCCAATCCAGTCGAAACATCTACCCGCACCAGAAACTAATCCCGTACCCAAAAGAAACGGTTATATCGAAGAGACACAGGAGAGTTCAGTGAGTCCCAACTCTCTCCTCAAATCTAGATGGCATAGTAGTGTCTAGAAAATCTGGACTTCCTCCTCTTGTTGTTACAATGTTGGAATCTGTTGCGTAGAGTATCATCCCAACTTCCTCCTATTGAGTAGAATATCAGGATTTAATATAACTTATTGGATCCAGTGAGTTTTATGACGCAGAAAATTCCTAACGCAATAAGAATCTAAGAAATATGGGAAGGAATCACATCGAGAGAGATGGATTCCAGCTCTTACTCAATTTCTAACCATTGTCCCTGTTGAGATTCCTAGCGTGTCTCATAATCTCAATAACCTCTCTAAGTTTCCTATAGTGGAAATGATCAACCTTAGCAATGACCCTCGATTCCTCAATGCAGAAATGGTGACATGATTTTTCTACATGTTCTACTAGAACTGAAGTGCGGGAACGATTGTGCCTAATGTGTGCAGCGTGCTCTTGTATTCTTTGCTTAATGGATCTACCTGTTTCTCCAATATAGGGAATACCACATGAACGAGGAACCAGGTAAACCCCTTTCTTGTCCTTAGGGTCGACAGGGTCCTTAAGAAAACCAAGAGAATTTCTAATGGTATAGAGAGGTTTGAATGAGGAGGAGACATTATTCCTTCTAAGGACATGGGAAATCATGTATGTGGTCCCTTGGATAAACGTGAGATTAACCTTAGAGATAGGATCCACACGAGCAATTTTTCCACTTAATCCTTTAAATTCTTTTTGAAAGGCTTTAAGGCCTTGGGTTCTACTATACAAATTATTTTCAAAGACATCAAGAAGATGAAATTTCTCAGACTCCAAGTTGTTGTCATCGGAGATTCTTAGAGCTCGGGGAGCAAGAGTGCAAAGAACGCCAAATTTCTGGGCAAGAAAATGATGAGAACCAGTATGAAGATATTGTTCCGTATGAGTTTTCTTATGAAACACTTGATGAGAAATGGAACCATCATCCATTCCTTCCCATATCTCTTGGATTATTACTACGTTAGGGCTCTTAGTTTTCTTCTAGTTTTATTCCCCTTATTGTTTTCTATTTATGATTTTCTTCCTTATTTTAATAAAAATCCCCTAACATTTCATTATTTTATTCTTAATCCTTCTTCCTCAATATTATAATAGTTTCCTTATTAATTTATAATATTTTGATCGTTCTTTACTCCCCAACCCCCCCCCCCCCCCCCCCCGCGTTTTTACCCTTATTTTTAGTTAAATTATATATAATCCAAATAACTCATATTTTTTAATATTCTTAAAATTTAAAAAATAAAAAATAAATATATGCTATTGATAATAAAATAATTTTTATTATAATTTATAAATAAAATTTGAAAATTACTAGATTTTTGGCTTCTGTGATCCATTAATATTATGAAGAAATCTTTCGGTAATAATCACATTATCAGGAACAAAGTCGACGCGTTTCGAACCAACTAGTGTGGTTCATCATCAGGACTAGGTGAGAGATCAGATCAATCGTTAAGTTTAAATAGATGTAGGAGAGGCAAAGAGAACCGTTATAATCAGCTAACTTGACTATAAAATCCAAAACGGTTAGTTCTAATAATTAAAAAAATAATAAAAAACGGCTGGTTTGAATATTAAAATTAAAAGTTTAAATAAAAATAAATAAAAATATAAATAAATAAATAAAAATAAAAATAAAAATTTTTATATATCAATTTAATAGTTTAATTAAAAAATTATTTAAATTATTTATTAATTGATTATTAAAAATAGAAATATTATTTTATTATAAATATATATTATTTTATGGTAAATCTATCTTTTTAAGAAAGAAAAAAATATAAAATAAATAAATAATAATAATAATGATAATAATAATAATAAAATTTTAAAATTAAAAATATATATAAATAAAATAAAAATAAATAAATAATAAATAAATAATTAAATAATAAAAATAATAATAACAATATAAAATAATAAAAATATAAAATATAAAAATAAAATTAGATCCATTAATTTACACATTTAGTTACAAATTGAAACGGCTAGTTTGAATATTCAAATTAATAGTTTAATTAAAAATTATTACTAAAAATAACAAATTTTATTTTAATTAATATCGTTAATGATTTTTCAAAAATAAAAATATTATTTAATTATAATTATATATTAATAATTTGAAATTCTATCTTAAACAAATATATATATATATATATATATATATATATATATATATATATATATATATATAAAATAAAATAAAAATAGTTCTATCAATAAAATTAAAAATCAAGACGGTTAGAAAAATATTATTATTATTATTATTATTTTAATAATATTAAAAATAAAATAAAATAAAATAATAAATAAATTAATTAATTAAGAATATAAGGCAAGGATTCCAACACCTGCTTATATTCCAACCGTCATCTCTATTGAGATTTATGGGCCTTTTTTCAATTTCAAGGGCCTCTCTTAACTTTTATTATTATTATTATTATTTATTTATTTATTTATTTATTCATTATTTATTTATTTAATTTATATTTTTTTCTTTCTTAAAAAGATAGATTTACAATAAAATAATATATATTTATAATAAAATAATATTTGTATTTTTAATTAAACTTTTAATTTTAATATTCAAACTAGTCGTTTTTTATTATTTTTTAATTATTAGAACTAACCGTTTTGGATTCTATAGTCAAGTTAGCTCATTATAATGGTTCTCTTTGCCTCTCCTACATCTATTTAAACTTAACGACTGATCTGATCTCTCACCTAGTCCTAATGATGAACCACACTAGTTGGTTTGAAACGCGTCGACTTTGTTCCTGATAATGTGATTATTACCGAAAGATTTCTTCATAATTTGAAAATTATTTAGTATTAATTATTGAATTAAACTAATTAATAAAATTTTACCTAACAATCGATTTGATTTTTATCCCCTAATAATTAACTAACCAATTACCTAATTCTTTAATGGCTATCTCCGGGCAATGATGCATCCATACTATTTATTCATGAAGATCGGTTAGCTTCTTCACCTTGTCCCGAGGATGAACCACATTAGTTGGTTCGAAATGTCGACCAAACCTTAATGATGTGATTAATTTGAAAGACATTTATCTACATTGTGGATCACAAAAGTCTTAAATATAACAAAATAATATATGTTAAAGGAACATATATTTTAGAGATATCAGAGAAAGATAAGGAAAATCTAGTCGTTTGTTGTGTTGTCGAGGATATATAGGAATTCTGTGGTGATGCAACTATTTTTCTACAAATGTTGTTCCTTCGATCAACTCTAGCAATCGGTCCCATCTTTATTCAATTGGAATGGAAAATAAACCATATTTCTGAATCTTTCATCCACTTCGGTGTAAATGTCAAAAGTGGGCTTATTTACAAAAAGGTGGTGAATTTCATACTGAATATTCAAATCAAACTGTAATCCGTGTATGAATTCCTCTCCACTAATAACTCCTTTAGCCTTTAAAAATTTGGAGGCATCCTCACCTATGTTGCACAATTTTTCTTGGTAGTTTTCTAATGGGATCAATTTTCCATTAGGATCTTTTAGAGTATGCAAACCTTTATCCTGCAGCAATGCAAATTTTCTATTGAACCTCTTGACCTACAACTCAAGGTCTCTGCATTTTTTCTCCAATTGAATCATAAAGTTATTTTTTGTTAAGACTCTCTTAAATTCCATGACTACTGTTGTTCTATCTGAAATTTTCAAATCTTCTAATTGATTGTTGGTTTTGGAATTTAACAGCGTAATGATCTTTCATGCCTCTTCTGGTTTGTGCTCCAAATCCACCTTTATGTTTTCTATTGTTGTCTTTACTATTTTCACCAAATCTTCCTGCTCAAATTGATCTTAATTGAAGGCCACATATCTGTTATGTTGCCATTTGTGCTTTACCAAATATTGTTCTTTTCCTCTACCAACATTTGAATGATAAAAGACCGGTCCTCGAATTTTTGTATATGCTAGATAAGTTTATAATTTTTCTGCATTTCTGACAAGTATGCATTGTCAGTTTTGAGTTTGTTTTCCTCATTCTGAGATAGCGTTGCCAAAAAGTTCTGCTTTTCGACTTGAACTAATGTTAGTTCATCTATAGCTATAGTAATCTCTTTTGTTGGCTTTGAAGTTGTGGTCTTTGCTGAAGTTTCTGCTTCTGTACCTGTGCCCGAAGTATATTTTCCTGATGCTTCCCACCGTTCTTTCTCCTTTAAGAGTGCGTCCATGAATGTGAGCATCATTATATACATGGAGAGGGGTGACCATTGGAATTCAAATACCACAGTCTCTTCCCATTCTAACTATTCTAATTTATCTATTTACATATTTTTACATTTATGCTCAATCCCTAAGGATTAGGTGTATAACAAAGATGATTATGTAGATCCATCTACAGGTATATGAGACATTGCAGAATTCATAGGAAAATACAAGGCCATGCATGGTCAACACATAATAGAAAAGTCACTTAGAATGGAACTTTAGAGCATAGTTATAGTTCAGCAACGAGAGGCTACAAGGTCATGGTAAGAAAATCAAGGCTTTGTGATGTGGTCCCTTTTAAATATTGGAAAGGGTGGGAGATATTGCCTATAGACTCAATATACCCCCTTACATGCACATTTACTCAATAGTGAATGTGGATAATTTGAAACTCTATTATCCTTCCATGTTGGATTAGGAAGAGGAGAAAGTACAACCTTTTATAGAGTATTTAGCACTAGATATTCAAGCAGAGTTGATAGAGGATACAATTTTGTATAAAAGGCCCAAAATTACAAGAGAGGGGCAACATGACCTTTTGGTAGATTGGGTTGAAAGGAAAACTTCCAAGCAAGGCTAAATGATACTCTAGGGTGAAGGTAGATGAAAATTTTCCTCACGTCATTAAGTAAAATAATTTTGGGACAAAAAACCTCCCAAAATTGGGAGATATGAACCAGATTGGATCAATATAGTATTTTACATCCATATCAATGATTTTAGAGTGGAAAATTTAGAGGAATCAACTTGCAAGATCATTTTTACTGGCGGTCCGAGTTTGAAAAATATTGGCTGAAATACTTCAAGATCCATTCTTAGGCCTTAAATGACCACCTTTTGTGGTCTCGGCCTTACTATGGACCTAGATTCCATAATATACACGTTGATACCATACCATCGGTGCAAGAATCACCTCAATTGGAGCTTGTATGTGAAAGTTATGCCTATGGAATTTTTACCTATCGAAATTGACCAACATAATTCCAAAGTCCAGAGGATGACATGTTAGCCCCCCCCATTAATCATTGAAAAGGGGCTAATCCATGTGGGAATAATAAATAAGACTCTAGAAGAGTTAATTTATAACTTATATTAAGAGTTGAATAGGCCAAATTTAACCCTTAGTTGGCTATCAGACTATGTTATTACTAGACCACTAGTAGGAAAAGGTGTTCCATTCTATTCGAGTGCTTTTTGTTCCATAGATGAGTAGAGTATTTGAGATTGGATAGAGAGATAGAGAGAACAAAATAAGAAGACTTGTGTTCTATAGCATCACATGGGCCATAGGTCTCGCTCCTTTGTACTTTCATCCATTAGTGTTCAAAGAAAGAGAGTGTATAACAACTTCACCTTCCAGCTAGGTTTTCTTTCAAAAGGGTTTCCCATGTCATATCTTTTTTTATTGTGGTTTTTTGAGTGATTGTTCTATGAGTTCTCTATTTTATGTATATTTATATTTTGCATGCATACACAATAAATAAACTTAATAATTCTAGAAATCTAAGGAAAAATTAACCATTATAATATAGATTTAGGAGTTCAATAAATTTCTTTATAAGATCTGTTGTGATGAATTTTCCATTGGGAATATCAATGGAAATTTATGGATAAATTTCCTTGAGTTTCCTTTAAAGGGGGGTGTGAGAAAACATTTTCACATGCATCCCCCATCTCTAGATCATGGGAAATGTGAGGATGTGCTCATGAAATTGGGGAGGGGCGGGGGGGGGGGGCAAGTCCCCATAGTATAATGTGTGTTTTAATTTTCATAACAAAAATGATGATTATTATGACAAGAAGTTCATTATATAGTTTACATATAAGTTTAAAGTATTTTTAATTTGATACTTAAAAATGATGATTATTTTGTCAAAAGGTCCATGGTTGTTGTGAAAACTAGAAGGAAGTTCATCGGTTCATACAATCATACAAATCTAACTTCATTATCTACAATTGAACCTCGAAATGTGCATCAAGAAAGTCAAGATGAACGTTGGATTGAAGCCATGCGTGAAAAACTTAATCAAATAAAGAAAAAACATGTTTGGGATCTTGTTCCAAGACCACTAAATAAAAATGTAATAGGAACCAAATAGATATTCAAGAGTAAGTTAAATGAAGATGGAAAATTGATCAAGAATAAGGCAAAACTTGTCTCTAAAGGTTATGCATAAGAGAAAGGAATATATTTTGAAGAAACGTTTGCTCTATTTGCTAGGCTTCAAGCCATTAAAATGTTCTTAGCATTTTCCATATTTTGCAAATTCAAAGTATATTAGATGAATGTTAAGTCTATCTTCTTGAATGGGGATCTAGGAGAGGACGTTTACATTGAGCAACCTGAATGATTTATTCTTGGCAATGACAAGGATCTCATATGTAAACTCAAGAAATCCTTATATGGGTTAAAGCAAGCTCCCCGAGCTTGGTACTATTGACTTGAAAAATATTTTCAGCAGTAGGGCTTCAGGAAAAGATCAGTTGATAGCAACTTTTATATCAAAGAAGACACGGATAAACTCTTGGTGGTAGTTTTTATGTTGATGATATCATATTTGGTAGCAATATTGACTCAATGAGTCAAGTATTTGCAGCAACCATGCAACAGGAATTTGAAATATCCCTACTTGGTGAACTAACCTTCTTTCTTGGATTGCAAGTACATCAAACAAAGGATGGCATATTTCTTTCTCAAACAAAATATCTCAAGGATATCTGAAAGAAATTTGGGATGGAATATTGTAAACCTGTAAGTACACTCATGGTAAGAGGTTGTAATATTAGCAAATACAATTAATCCCTAATAGTTAATCAATCTAAATATTGATCTATGATTGGTAGTTTACTCTCTCTTACATGAACTAGACCAAACATTATGCATGTAGTTGGCATAGTGGGGCGCTTTCAAGAAAAACCTAAGGAGACTCATCTCAAACCAGTGAAAAGAATATTTAAGTATGTGGAGGGGACTCTAGACTTTGGACTATGGTATCCAAAGAATGCAAATTTTACTCTTGAAGAATATACTAATGCAGATTAGGCTAGAAGCATTGATGATCGAAAAAGTACCAATGGTGGAGCTTTCTTTCTAGGGAAATGCTTAGTTTCTTAGTTCAACAAGAAGCAAAGCTTTATTTTTTTGTCTACTGTTGAAGCAAAATGCATTGCAGCTAAAGCATGCTATACATAATTTATTTGGATGATACAAACTCTATAGGACATTCAAGCTACCTTTCCACAAATTGTGTCTATTTTTTATGACAACACCAGTGCCATTAGCATATCAAAAAATCAAGTCATGCACTCTAAGACTAAGCATATCTTCATTAAATGCCATTTTCTAAGAGAAAAAGTCTTGGATCATAATGTATAACTAGAATATGTCTCTTCAAGTGAGCATATTGAAAATATATTTTTTCCAAACCTCTTCCCCGAGACTCCTTTGAATATATTCAACAACGCTTGGGGATGATCTCTTCTTCTTCTCTTCCATATTAAACTCTAGCATAAATTTTGTGCATTTCCTTAGGGGGATCACATGGTAGCAACATAGATCAAATAAAGAAGATAATTGTAGCTATAGACGCATTAAGAGAAGATGACAAGATATAATGAACTTGGGGGAAGCTATGCATACAACTAGGATTTAACAATTGTAAGATGATTTATCTTGCATACTAGTATTTTCTTTCACTCATTCTTATTTGTAGAAACTCCATATATGCTTTCATGAGTGGAGGAATGTTTCCTTCAAATGTATCATTGACATTGTGGTTGGATAGTCTTTGGTTGAATAGAACTTATATATATTTTTGTCATGTAAAGCACATATGTGTGCCATATTGTAGACTTGTATCATTGTTGATGTTATTGAGTCATGGTCATATAATCATGGTGGTAGTCATTCATAACACTTGTGATACTCATGTATGGGAGAATGGCTCTTTGAGCATGGAAGGGAATCATGTTGAGTCATGTTACAGTCATATATGCGCACTTTGGTGTCATTGTAGCAGCATTATACTAACCTTGTATATATCATTATGCAACCATGTAATATCATGACTATCTTTTAGTCATCGGTTTTTTGGAGTTCATGGTCCATTGAGTTATATATTGCCAATGGAAAGGAGGCTAATTGAAAAACAACAAAAGTGTTTCTACAACAACACGAAAAATAACTCCCATCACATGTTCCAGGGGAGAATGTTCACCAAAACAACAGAGAGAAATGCATGGTATTGGCTAGAGACATGTTGGTTGGCATGTGGTAGTGATTTTCCTTGTTCCTAATACTTATTTTGCAGGTATTGGTTGTTGGTCAGTTTTCATCAGTGGAAAAAATATGGCGTTTTAGTAAGGATGGACATACCTTTTCCATTGATGTCAAAGGGGGAGACTGAAACAATCATTAGCAGAGAGTCGTCAATATCTTTTAGTCATTGGTTTTTTGGATTCTGTGGTCCGTTAAGCTATATCTTGCCAATGGCAAGTTTTGAGAATTTGGTAGGGCAGTGATTAATACAAATTATCTACTTGATAATTACTTGTGAGCTTACTTATTTTATTTATGTCTTTTCTTCTTAGCTTATTATATCTTTCATCAAGTCAATTATCAAAAACACAAGAGACACAAATTTAGGCTCTTCAAGCCAGGGCCAAAACCTCTCCCTCTTGGAGAGGAAAAACCCACAATAAATTCTTCTTATATACTTTCATATGACAAGTACCATGACCATGACACGAACCCTTGACATTTATATTCCTCTAAGAACTTGTCAATGCTCCTTCAATGACTCCTTCTTTCCTGCACCTTCCTGCACCAATCTGCATCGTTTAGCACCGGCCTTAGAGAGCTTGGTTTCTCCTTTACTTTGGATCCTTCTAGACTTCTTCATACCCAAGACAATGGTACATTTGTTTGTTCCTTGGATCCTTACTTCTACTCATTTTTTCTTGTTGCAGCCTCATATTTTGATCACATCCATTTCCACACACTTTATTACAGACCTATTTCGCACTTTAATCACAACCATTCTTCTCACCTTATTACAGTACTTCTATGTACTTCACCGCACCCTATTTCAACACTTTAACACAGTCATATATCTAAATTTATACCTGCAATCATGTCCGTAAATCTTCACATATATATGTCTCCCTTCTTCACACTTTCTTCTTGTATCTAACCATGTTACTTGTGTCTACAATCCGTAGTCTTTTATCACTTTAAACCTTATCAAAAAACTCAGAGAAGGTCGAGGTTCTGTCTTTCTTTTTCTGTGCAGTATATGGGGTATATATAGTTGACCCTGACTGCTATTAAGCCAACCTTTCATATGGTTATAGAGTCGATCTGTCATATGGTTATAGAGCTGACTTGATCACTGTTTTACAGGCCAAAAAGGAGGCTGTCAAGAAGAGTATTTAAACGTTGATCTGGTGCATCACTCTGGCCATGACTTCAAGCTTGATTGGCAAGGTCTTGAGGCATACAAGTTGTTATCACTCCAGTAAATTCTTAACTTGTGGGATTTTGGTTTTAGTCAAAGAATACTAGAGGTAACCACAAACCTACTTCAAACTCTAGGATCTAGCCTTTGGGTTCAGAGAGGGCTTTCTATTTAAAGTTTAACTTTGTTTTAATTTGTGAATATTAGGCTAGTTATGAAAGTGCAATTTTGGTTTGGTTTTGTTGGATTTGGTGGGAAAATTTCACTTAGAGGAAAGATAGAGGGAAATATACTTTTCCATTGGGCTATGGGGTCTAAGTCAAGCTAACAGAACTGGGTTCAAGGCCTAAAAGGTCAAATGTCTACAGGACAAGGTAGATAACCCTTGGAGATATTGGAAAATTGGTTTTTGAGATGGTATGATCAGGATAAAGGGCACTTAAGAATACTTAAATCTGGAAAAGGGAAGTAGAAGATAGAGGTCAAACGAGAGAGGGAGAACTTAAGGGTTCCCTACACCGGAAATCAAAAGAAAACAAAGAAATGATAACTAGTTAAAAACAGGGTGCTATTAACATGTCCTGTAGTAATAATCCTAGTTATACATTCAGATTTAGAATTAAAACACAGATGTATGCATGTAACAAAAGAAGATAATAATGACAAGTTTAAGAGAGTACTTCACTCCAGATAGCTTATCACAGGGATCCTGAAGTATGATGCCAAATAGTTGAACCAGTCTGCTACTCAAAATCGAAATCCAAAGCCTTCAAGTCAACAAAATTTCTATAGTAGGAATTAACTTAGGAAAATAAAATATCTTACAATAATAATAGTGACAGTTGCTCAACAGATTAGCAAGATGTCCTATTTTATTCAAAATAAATAGAAATTGTTTTAAGATAAGAAGCAGCTGGCTGCTTATGTGTCCTCTTTGCTAGCTTTTTAGATATTTTTTTCAGAATCTAACTTGCCTTCACTGATACTCTTTCTCATTGATATTCTTTCTCACTGATACTCTTTCATTTCAGATACTCTTTACCTTCAGTGAAACCGCTTTATTGCTGTAAAATCTATTTTGACAGTGAAAACAATAAACATATTTTTCTTCTTCATTTGTTTGCTTTTCATTCTTCATAGCAAATCAGTCAATGCCTGCCAATCCTCATTTTTAGGAATTTGAATATTCTTGAGTTTCCTAAAATTCTCATCAGCCTCAGTGTACCTAGCAAATGTGGGCTTGATGACAAATAAGTGATTGATTTCATACTGCAAATAAAACTAATCTTCAAAAAATTTTAATAATACTTTTCCTGTGGGAATACCTTGACCTGTTGGCTTGTTCACCTGCTCCTTGGCATGTTCTCTTATCTTCTTGTCATAATCATTTTGAGGCATTAACTTATCGTTAATAACCATGATATCAGGAAGTCCCTTTTGCCTTAAATTGGTGAATTTAACCATGAATCTAGTGATATAAGTATTCATTCCTTCACATTTCTCTTCAAGCTGTCTCATTAAATTTCTTTTGGTGGTAACTTTCCTAATTTCTAGGATAGTTGTTGTCCTGTCATTGATTTTTAATTCTTCAAGTTCCTATATATTCTTGCTGTTGAGGAAATTTATTAACCTTACAACCTGTTCCAGTTTATCGGCTAAATCAGCTTGTGTCTTTTGGATCTCTGCTTGGCCTGCCAATAGTAACTCTCTCTGCTAAAAAATTACCTGAATTGAAGGCCAAACATCATGGATGGCTTCAATTACATTATTCCATAGGTAATTTTTAATATATGATATCTGATCCTTGAGAGTTAATTCTTTTGGGAGCTTCTTTACCTCTTCACTCAATCTGTGGGCATTTTGCTCATGTATTTTAGCATCTATCTGAGCTGATTTGTTTTTCTTCTCAAGATTTTCAATTATTTTTGTCAATCTATTGATTTCATTGGTCTTCAAGGACATCTCTTCCATTTCTTTTACTAGTTGACTGCTTTCATCTATAGGTGGCAACACTGTTGTAGAGGATTCAGTTACTGAAGTTGTTGAAGAAGTTACTGGCATTGCAATGCCCATTGGCTCTTTAGGTGCCAAATTTTCTCCTAAAGTTGAAGGCACTGCTGTTGTGATGAATGGGATTATTGTAGGAATGATTGGTTCTTTAACTGTCTCATTTTCTTGGACAGCTTGGTCCATATGTACTTCCATTTCTTTAATTTGAGCTGTCAGTTGAAGTATAAAACTCATCATTTCATCTTTATCCTTTTGATCCTGTAAAACTTCCTTTGTCTGAGGATGCTCACTGTTGAGCTCAGCAGCGGAATAACAAAATAAAACATACAGAACACACAACAGAAGCAAACATAAAAACACAGATTTTATCGTGGTTCACCCAACCAATCTAGGCTACGTCCACCTAACAAGGCATCGAAAATCTCATTCATCAACTGGAGAAATACAATAACAGAGTTTCTCATTTGCGTAGCTCTTCCTCACTACAAATTCCTCATCATGCTCACTTGCCTCTACGGGATTACATTTTATAGCTGTGAATGACAACAGACTCATAAATTCTCTCACAAAAAATATAGGATGCATTAACTCCTCATCAGAAATTGATGGAGCCAATGTAGCAACAAATCCTATTGTTGTCACCTACATGAGATTTCTCTAAAATTAGCCTGATACCCTGTTTCATTATTATTTTTATCTTTTCTGCAAGCCAAGAGAAGCCAGACACTATCGTAGCTTCTATAACAAAACTGGTTTCGTGAACATGTCTGCACAGTTTTCCTTTGTATGCACCTTTTCAAGAGAGACTCCTATTTCAGTGATAACCTGTCTTACAAAATGGTATTTGATAGGTATGTGCTTTGATTTACTATGATAGGCGAGATTTTTAGCCAAGTGAATTGCACTTTGAATATCACAAAATAACTTGATGTTGTCCTGCAACCTACCAAACTCACCAAACAAACCTTTCAACCAAACTGCTTCTTTGCAAGCATGTGAAGCAGCTATGTATTCTGCTTCTGTAGTGGATAAAGCAACAATGTTCTGTAGCTTTGACATCCAGCTAATAGCTCCACCTGCAAGAGTAAAGAAATACCCTGAACTTAACCTTCTCTTATCCAAATCACCTGCAAAATCGGAATCAAAATATCCACAAACAAATTCACTACTCCTGTAATAAGTGATACAATAATCACTTGTGCCTCTCAGATACTGAAGCACCCATTTCATTGCTGACTAGTGTTCGTTTCCTGGATTTTCCATATACCTGCTGACAACCCCAACTACATGTGAAATATCTGGTCGAGTACAAACCATCGCATACATCAAACAACCTACTATATTGGCATATGGAATTCAAGACATATTTTCCTTTTCTTCATTAGTGTTAGGACATAAACTTGAAGAAAGCTTAAAATGGGAAGCAAAAGGGACTGGAACAAGCTTCACATTGTTCATACCAAACCTCAAGAGTATCTTCTCAATATACTTCTATTGTGATAGACACACCTTACCATTACTCCTGTCTCTGAAAATCTCCATGCCCAAAATCTGTCTTGCTACTCCTAGATCTTTCATATCAAACGTCCTAGCCATCTGAGCCTTTAACCTGTTGATATTTGTTATGCTTTTGCTTACTAAAAGCATATCATCAACATACAACACTAAGATAATGAACATGCCATTACTTAATTTCTTAAAGTAAACACAATGATCATATTCACTTCTTATATAATTTTGACTCATCATGAAAGAATCAAATTTCTTGTACCATTGTCGAGGCGACTGCTTCAGACCATACAATGATTTCTTGAGCCTACAGACAAATTTCTTGTTGCGATTTTGAACAAACCCTTCCGGTTGTTCCATGTAAATCTCTTCACCTAAATCTCCATGTAAAAATGCAGTTTTAACGTCTAGTTGTTGTAATTCTAAATCAAGTAAAGCAACTAATGCTAACACAATCCGAATTGAAACAATTTTTACAACTGGTGAAAATATCTCATGAAAGTCAATTCCTGCTTTCTGAGAAAAACCTTTCACGACTAGCCTCGCTTTGTACATGTCCTCTGTATCATCAACACCCTTCTTCAATTTGTAAACCCATTTACATCCCACAATTTTCCTGTCTTTAGGAAGTTCCACCAGATCCCATGTGGCATTCTTGGCTAATGCCTTCATCTCGTCCTTCATAGACTCTTTCCACTTACCACTGTTAGAACCTTCTATAGCTTTCTGATAGCACAAAGGTTCATCATCGTTAGCAGTTAAAGCAACTGAAGTAACATAATCATCATACCTTCTAGGAAAACGTCTGATTCTCGTAGACCTCCTTAAAGATGTTTCTGGTACTTCCCCAATTTGTTGATTATTATCTGTAGGAAATTCTTCATGATCAACATTTGAAACACGTTCATGATCTGCATCTGAAACTTGTTCATGATCTGAATCTGAAACTTGTTGATCTGGACTATCATCAATATTTGAACTGGTTTCAAATTGAATGTGTTGAAGCTTAGGTACATTATCCTGTTTCAATTTATTATCTACATCTGGATTTTCAAGTGAAGATTCATTAAATTTAACATCTCTGTAAATGATTTTCTCCAAATTTAATTAAAAATAAGAAATAACATCTCAACACTCACCTTGAGGAAGCTTGAGTTGTTTCCTCAAGGCAACTATGTCCTCATTTTTCTTTTTAACCAATGCTTCTACTGCTTTGATGTTTGTAGGATCATATCCTACCTGTAATACTAAATCTTCTAAGGCCTTTATCCTTAGATCCTTTGCATATAATGAAGCTTTATCCATCTTCATTTGATCTTGCATATTAGAGATGGTATTTTGAAGCCTATGAGCACTCATAGATTTTGTTGTGACTGTGGAATAGAGCATCTCTGAGGTTTGCCTATGAAACTCAATCTGATCCAATTCATGGATTTTGTCTGTAGCTACTTCCAAATCAACATTTTTATAGTCAGAAACTGTCTTTAGCACTGATACTGTGGGTTGTAATACTGACATAATCAAATTTTTAGTTGAATAATCAAACGCTGATAGGAATCTGTTTTGATTACCTGGCTTTTGCTTCAAAAAATGAGAAAATATTTCAGTTTTGATTTTCTCATTCTTCAATTTGATTTGCTTGTATTTTTCCTTAATATCTAAATCCTTCTCCTCAACTGAATGTGAAGAAGAAGCCTCCATACTTTGTTGCCTTTCCATTATCTGTGCATCTTAATTATTCAATTGTTCTTCATTCTGATTTGGCTCACTGATGATTACAGTGGCTACATTGGTCTCTGCCTGTGCAGTGTTGGTATTCAAGGTCTCTGTTTCTTCAACATATATTGTTACTTTACCTTTAGCTGTTGTATCCAGTTTTTGCCTCTTATTGTAAATGATCTTAAACTTTGTTTCTGTTATAGTCTCTGCAGTGTAAGTTCCTTCTTCTATGATTCTCTTAGTGGATATCTCTGGCCGTTTGGAAATTTCCAAAGTGTGACTAATATTCCTTTGGTTAATTGCCTCTGTTAAAGTGTTTTCAACCCACTCAATTTGATTAACAAACTTTTCAATTTTTGGCTTTGACTCATGGATAAAGGGTGTTAATTTACTTTTTACCCTTGGTTTACTTAAGATCCCTTGTGGATCATAATTCCATGGGAAGCTTTCTTCTAATTTATATTCCAGTAGTTGACTTCCTACTTCATTTTCTGCATCTCTGTGATTACACATGAAAGGCCCAATTTGATTTTTGAGTTTAAATTGGGTCTTATTTTTGGCTGCCATGAAATTAATTGAATCTAAATTTAGGATCTGCCTAATGTACTCCAAGGCAAATATCCTCATTGGTGGATGATTGGGTAACTTGTAAGGCAACAAGTTAGAACCAAAAACTCTGGTTTCAGTGAATTTCTCATACAAATACCAATCACCTACTTTGTTGTGCTCTGATAGCTGCAATATTTTGTTCATTTCCTCACTGATTCTAGGATGCTCTGTTTTTGTCAAGATGGTGATCAATGGATGTACAAACAACTCTACAAACTCCAAATAACTGAATTATGTGCCTTCTTTTCTGAGTATAGATGTCCAAAAGATAATTGATAGAGGTCTTCCTTCTATATCTAACTTTTGAAGTGAAATTGGAAAGCTCTCTGATTGGAAGAATAAAAACAAGTGGAAAAGATAGGAGGTATATCTGAATACTCCTTCCAGCTGTAAATTAGTTAATTGATAGTGAATACTATCAGCAATGAAACTAGCATAGTCAAATATAACTGAAGGTGGTTGACCTGGAGAAAAGTTGGACAAAAATCCCAAGATTGACTCATCAGTGTGCTCATCAGTGAAATACCCAAGTATGAAGGAAAGCATGGAGATTACATGCCTTGAACCTTCAGGAAACTTGGCAGTTGAATATGGAGGGTTTAACTTGGGAATTTCAACATGCAGGGGCATAAAAGTCTGAAAAATCATGAACCTTTTAGGAAAGTCTAAGCCAATGTATAGCTTAGTGATGGCTTCAATAGACAAATGTACTGTTTGGGGGTCTGGTTGAAGCTGCAACATTTGGTTTATTGACTCTGCAGTAATGGTAAATAAGACCTCTTTATTTGGATTCACAATAGCTCTTTGTTCAGGAATGTAGTACGGGTGGCATAATCTAATGATTTCTTGACAAGGGTGAGTCAGGGGGACTACATATTTGGGCAGATTGGATTCCAAAATATGAACTTCTTCATGATCATCTAAAGATTTTTCAAAACACCAGTTGTGGATATCTAACAGATTGAATTAAACTATAGGATCAACTATTTTGTAGTCAATATCAGCAAGGGGAATATGCTCAATATCAACAACTGGGGGTTGTAATGGGTTGACTACAATTGCAGTATTTGGAGTCATTGCAGGAGTGGATTTAGGAGTTTTAGAACCTTCAGTCTTGTTTACACTCTATTTTTTAGGCATTTTGATTGGCTTCTGCAAGTTTAAACTGTTTGTAGAGGCAATTTTACTATAATAGAGGCTTGATTGGGCAAATTTTAGCAAAATAGAATGTCTTTTTGGATTTAATTCTCAATTAGGTTTCTCAAATAAGTTCTGAGGCTTTAAAAACTGGTATAAAACAGAAAACAGGGGTTTTCTGAGTTTTTTGACTGAAAAATGGGCTAAAAGTCTATTGAAAAAGGATTGGGCACCTGCATAGGATTTATGGCCTTTTAGAGCTTGAAATTGATCAATAACTATGAATAATTTATAAATTTCATTGAAAATACTGCGCAGTAGACAACTAGGGTTCCTGGGAAAATTTTGCCAGAGTTTGGCATGTTTCTGGGACTTTTAGGCAATTTGATTACTTAATTTCCTGACTTTGAAATGATTCTACTTCTTTCAAAAAGGTTTTTTGAATTTAGTTGTAGGTTTGTATCTCAGAAAAATACATGTTTGTATGCAGGTATCGGCTTTTAAAAGGGTTTCTTCAATCTCTAATCGAATTGATGGCTTTCGACTGTTGAAATGGAGCAGGTGCGGTTCCTTGACAGTTTTTTACAGGTTTATTTTGGTGAATTTGGAGGTTCTAGGCATAAAAATGGGTATCAGGGGATTTCACAGGGTTATATAGCGAGGAAGGCAAAAACAATGGTTAAACGCGACAGATAAATGAATTAACGCATTTACCAAGGTTTTATTAAAATGTATGAATTTGCATTGATCAACATTGAATGCGAGTTGCGATCAGGCAGGAAGGTGGTTTCAGAAATTCAAAGAATGGAAAACTGGTGGTTATCGCGCAGATTTTTAGTGGTAAATGGTTTTAATCAAAACCCACGCGATCCAATGATGAAAGGCCACATGGAGGGGAAGGGTTGTTGGGAAACCACCCATTTAGCGTGGTTGTTAAGTCCCTATATTAATAGTGTAGTCCTTTGTTATGTTATTGTATCTCCCTTTATTGTTATTTTTGTACCCCTGTAACCCCCATATTGTTATTATTGTGCCCTTACATTATTATTGTTAGGTCGGCTGGGATTACATTGTGGCCCCATGGATTCCTATATATAGAAAGAAGGTTTTGTAATTTGTATCATCCAAGAATTGTTCATTCATGTAATGTATTGGAGGTTGCCCCCTCGAAGTGGCTTATTTCTTAGGCGTTGATATCTCTTTTCTTCTATTTTTGGAGCTGGTTTCACAACATTTGGTATCAGAGTTTTGGATTCTAGGGTTTCGTTGCTCCAAATAGGTCATCGTGGAATTTTCGCTATATCTTTTTTTCTATGAAGCTTCAGAAGCTGAAATTTTTAGTTTGGGAAGCCAAAATCCTGAGGAAAATCATCGCAAAATTTCAGAGCTTGGTTCGCAATAGTTTCGGAGATATAATTTGTGGAATTAAGGTCATTTTGCAAGCTCCTGAATTTAACCTAAACAGGTAATCGTGGAATTTTCTCTATAATTTTTTTTCTATGAAGGTTCAGAAGTGGAAATATTTAGAGTGTGAAGCCGAAATCCTGAGGAACATCTTCACACAATTTCAAATCTTGGTTCACAACATTTTCGGAGATATGATTTGTGGAAGTTAGGGATTTTTCAGGCTTCTGAATTTCATCTCAAAGAGGTGACCGTGGAAAAATCTTCATAGCTCTCTCTCTGAGCATCAGATTGGAATGCTGTAAAAAGTGACTGCAATTACACTGACTGTACTTTTCTTTATTTCAATTTTAGAGCCAAAGGAGGAAACAATGACACGTGGCAAGTCGTACAAGTTCGCTCTACTGAACCAGTCCATAATTGGGTCATTATGGGAGATTAGACATAAATTTTCCTTGAAGAATCCAAATCAAATCAGACCTATGGAAAATTGAAAAGAGCTTGGAGAGAACTACTATAAGATGAATTTCAGATATTGAGATCTGTGGTATAGAATAACTCAGTTTCAATGTGAATCCCTCAAACAGCAAAGAAAAAGATGTGTATTTGGTTTTTAAAGGCTATAACGTTTGTTCTGAAAAAATGATTGATGATTAAGGCACTATTTTAAATTTTTATAATTGGGTTCCTAATGTTTACTCTAAAAAATAATTGAACACCATTAGCACCTAAAAATCTATGTTTGGCATGAAGAAGGAGATTGTACAGCAGATATCAAATTTACAGTACCAAGTGCAACAAATTTTGATCTTACGAAGAGCAACCGAAGATGACATAGATGGTTTAAAAGAAAAAATGGAGGCTAAGTTGGATGGTTTGAAGGATCAAATAATAGCTAATATGGATGATAAATTAGTGGAAGATCACATCAAGCATCAACAACAAGTTCTCCAACTCTCAAAGGATAACCTAACTTTGGTGCAAAATCTAATGAAACGACAGGAAGATCAACATCACATCGAAACAAGTTCTGAAGCAGTCACAAAAACAAGAACTCGACAATTACCATCAATTTCATAGTATCTCAGTAAGTGGAAGAACTTTGCTATAGAAGATTCCACATGGGAGGATGAAAATTTTATACAGAAGCATCAAGAAATAATCAAGCGTTGAAGACAACACTTGTTTGAAGGAGAGGGGCATGTTAAGTCCCTATATTAATAGTGTAGTCCCTTATTATGTTAGTGTATCCCCCCTTATTGTTATTGTTGTACCCCTGTAACCCCCATATTTTTATTATTGTGCCCTTACATTATTATTGTTAGGTCGGCTATGATTACATTGTGGCCCCATGGACTCCTATATATAGAAAGGAGGTTTTTTAATTTGTATCATCCAAGAATTGTTCATTCATGTAATGTATTAGAGGTTGCCCCCTTGAAGTGGATTATTTCTAAGGCGTTGATATCTCTTTTCTTCTATTTTTGGAGTTGGTTTCACAACAGTGGCTTTTGCATTGGGGCGGTTGTGCGTCTAATCTATGTGATATCAAATGTCAATCGTCAGATCAAAAGGTTTGAAGCGAATGGTCGCAATCGTGTCGAGAGTTGCATTGAAAAGTAATGGTGGGACCGGGGTGGATCAAATGCAGCGAAAGGGTTTATAATGCGTTTAAACCTTTATGATATAATTGAGGGTTAAAGGTTTAAAACATATAATACAAGGTTTTAATAAAAATGTATATGGGATCGGTCTTTATACATATAAGCGCAATGGTTTAATATGTGGCGGGGGCTTATGATAGGTTTAAATCTTTATAATATGGCCAAGGGGTATAAAATATATATTACATAATTTAAGGATGGTATTAGGTGGATTTAATCGTTTTTTATTTAAAACATTTGTTAAATGTTTTTAATAAAACATAAGTGGGCGGGTTTATATATTGTATTTATATAGTTTTCAACCTTTTTCAATAGTTTAAAAACTATAGGGGCAGCATACATTAGAATAATGATAATATTTTTAGACCAAAGGGATTTATATTTTGGGTTTTTCATTGACGCACATGGGATAATATACTTTGGTCAAAATTTTATAATAGTGGGTTTTTGGGGTATTTAGATATGATGAAATTAATAAATAAGGGAGGGTATTTCTTAGGGATTTAATAAAATATGTTAAAGGTTAATATGAAAGGGTAGTGTAAAACAAAATACACATTATCTCTAAGTATAGTACAAAATCAAGCATTGCTCATCTTTATATTTATTTCAATAATACTTAGGATAAATGTGATTTTGTGGGTTTTTATGAATGCTTATGAAGGGATGAAGTTAATTACTCTAGGGTTACAATTTTACTGTGTAAGAATGTGTTTTTACTTAGGAAAAAGGGGTTTTAATACATGAATGAAGGGTAAATGATGATAAATGAGGATTTAATCATAAGAACTCAATATTTTTAACTAACCAGTCATAGAGCCTTGGGTCTGGTCCCAACAAAAGTCAGAGAAATGCCCTGAGCTTGTTTGATTGATAGCTTAGAATACTGAATATTCATGGGGGAGGGGAAATTAGTGATTTTTCCCGATGATGTATTATTTACATGATTGCTCCACTGCTTTCTACCTACCCAACTTCCATTTCTAACATTTTTTCTTCATTTTGCAGGTGCATTTAGGCTTGCAATCTTAAAACATTTTCTTTCAAAGCATAAAACTAATCTAAATCTACCTTATTTCATCTGAGGGCTCATATTAAACTATTGAGCTCCTCATTATTCTCTACCTATCTACTGATTTTTCAAGTTTAAACTGTTTGACAAATGTTTATTCTCTATCTAAAACATGAAATTGAAAGCATGAAAAGTTAAGATTAAACCGTTTAACTCATCATGGATTATGGCATTTATTGACACTCTGCACATAATCATTATTCTTTGCAGTAAAAGTAAAAGTAGTGGCATTTGGACTTGCTCACTTTCAAGTCTTATTTCTTTTGTTTTAGGGTTTATATTTTCTAAGTCCGTTGATCTTTCTTTTAGGACTTTTTACCCTATTTTTGATTTTTTCAAAATATGGAAAAACAACTTGCAAAAAGCAAGGTATGTACATATTTACAAGACTTATCAAAGTCAATTCAAAATTTTATGAACCCTATTATTATAGGACCCTAACAGTGGCTCCACATGGGGATGACATTTCCTGGTGAAATATCAAGAACTCCAAGACTAGTAGCCTTTGAAATTTGACTGTGATGATCCTGTAAATGTCTTATGATATCTGCAACTTATTCATATTTATGATATTCACTTTTAAAATCTTAGGGCCTTCTCTTCGGGCTTCAAATTTGCTAAGGAAACATCCAATCCAATCTAAACTTTGCAATGTATATGTGCAATGATCAAAGTGAATAAAAACTAACTATTGGTTAACTCAGGTGAGTAGTAGTGCTTCAACATTATTCCATTAACTGGTCCTTCTTGTAGACCTGTTCCATCCAATTCTTTCAAAAAGAAAGCATTATTACCTCTATATCCATAAATTACATAAGGTCCTTTCCATAGAAAATCAAATTTTCCATGTTTTCCTTTGTCTTCTCTTTTAGAATCCCATTTTAACACTTTATCTCCTATGTAAAAATCATCCTCTTTAGACTTTTTATCATAGATTTTCTTGATCTTATCCTGAATGACTTGAGATTTGATATAAAATTCTTCCCTTGTTTGTTGCAAGCGAATAGTTTGATTTATCCTCCTTTGGATGTCATTTGTTTCAACCTGTAATTCTTGGATAATTTTCATCACTGGTACACCTAGGGAGGAAGGAAAAAAAACATCCATTCCATAAACTAGTTGGTAAGGTGAAGTACCAATGGATTTTTTAGTAGTAAGTCTATCTGCCCATAAGGCATTGACTAACTTCTTATTCCAAGTCTTTTTATTGTCTTCAAGTAATTTTTTGATTTTATTTACAAGGCTTTTGTTTGAGGATTTAGCTAGGCCATTACCTTGGGGGTAATATGCAATAGATTGGCCTAGGGTAATATGGTATTTGTGGCAAAAGTCAATCATTTTATTGGATTTGAATGCTGCTGCATTGTCAGTAATTATCTTTTGAGGGCACCCAAATATTGAAAGGATGTTGTTTTCTAGGAAGGAAACAATGACAATATCTGTGGACTGTCTGGAGGGTATGGCTTCAATCCACTTGGTAAAATAATTAGTGGCTGTCAAAATCCACTTATGATGGCCTGAAGAGGGAGGGTGAATTTCACCAATGAAGTTTAAACCCCATTGCTGAAATGGCATTTCAGTTGAAATAGGCTTTAAAGGGAGGGGTAATATTTTCTTTTTACCCTAAAAAATTTGGCACTTATGACATGAAGTAACATATTTTTTGACATCAGCAAACAAGGTAGGCCAGTAAAAACCAGCTCTTAGAATATTTTCTGTAATAGTTTTCTAGTATAAATGTCCTCCACAATCACCTGCATGAAATTATTCAATTATTTTGTCAACTTCTTCCTTTAGTAAACAATTTAGTAAAATCCCACTATGATCTCTCCAAAAAAGTACATTATCTAAGATACAAAATCTTACTGCTTTAAGTTTTAAAAATCTAGCTTTGGTTCTTGACGATCTAGGAAGAGCTTGTAAGTTTTGGAGTACAAATATGATATTTGTATACCAAGGTGAGTGTGAGAAGGCTTCACTGATCGATGGAGTCGCCATCTCTTCCTAATCATCAACTTGCGCAATAAATATATCTAGGGCATTACAATTGGATTCAGCCATAATTCTAGCTAATCCTTGACCTTTAATGAGCTTGGTGGGTTTTATCTCTATGTCATATTCTAAGATAGTGGCAATCCACTTACCTCTTCTTCCATCAGGACCATCCTGAGTAAGAATGTCTTTAACTACAGAATTTGGGACAGGCAATAATGTGTGAGTAGAGAATATAAACTCTGAAGTATTTAATGGCCTTAACCAAGGCTAGGGCTTGTTTTTCCATAATGTTTTACTTTAAAGGGGCATCTCTAAGGGCCTTACTGAAAAAATCTATGGGTTGTTCAAATCCTTGGTCATTTTTCTGCAGTAAAATTGCAACAATGGTGTGTTTTGAAGCAAACAAAAAAATCATGAAATCTTTCTTAAAATCTGGACTTATTAGGACTGGAGTTTTGGTTAAGGCTTGTTCGATAGATTCAAATGATTGTTTAGCCTCAACAGTCTATCTAAGAACTAAATCTTTTTTTAGCATGTTATTCAATTCTCTAATTATCTCGGCTAAATTAGATATGAATCTTCTTTAAAAAATTATCTTACGTAAAAAGGCTTGTAATTATTTGATGTTTCTTGGTGGGTTGATGTTTAGAATTGCTTCTATTCTAGCAGGATCTATTCTGATTCCTTTTTTGAGATTATATGTCCAAGTAACTTACCTTCTTCTAATCCAAATAGACTTTTCTTAGGATTTAAATAGATGCCATATTTCCTACATTTAATAAAAACTTGTCTCAAATGATCCAAGTGTTCATTATCTGTTTTGGAAAACACAGTAATGTCATCTAAGTAAATTACTAAGAGCTCATGTATTTCCTTTGCAAAGGCTATGTCCATAGCCCTTTGAAAGGTTTCTCCTGCATTCATTAGACCAAAAGGCATTTTCACATACATAAAAGTGCCCCAAGGAGTAGTATATGTTGTTTTAGCTCAGTCTTCTTCTTGAACTAGGATCTGTTTGTATCCTGAAAAACCATCTAACAATGTTAGGTCCCTATATCACTAGTATAGTCCCTTATTATTGTTAGTGTAAACCCCTTATTGTTATTATTGTACCCTTGTAACCCCCATTTTGTTATTATTGTGCCCTTAAATCACTTCTTTGTTAAATTATTCAAATTATTATTATAAGGACATTATGACACATGTCTCTATATAGAAAGGAGGTTTTATAAATTGTATCATCCAAGAATTGTTCATTTATGTAATGTATTGGAGGTTGCCCCCTCGAAGTGGCTTATTTCTAAGGCGTTGATATCTCTTTTCTTCTATTTTTGGAGCTGGTTACCCAACATTTGGTATCAGAGCTTTGGATTCTAGGGTTTCGCTGCTCCAAACAGGTCATCGTGGAAATTTCGCTATAAATTTTTTTCTACGAAGTTTCAGAAGTTGAAATTTTTATGGTGTGAAGCTGAAATCCTGATGAAAATTTTCTAAAAATTTCAGAGTTTGGTTCGCAATATTTTAGGAGATATTATCTGTGGAAGTTAGGTTGTTTTTCAGGCTCCTAAACAGGTCATCGTGGAATTTGCGCTATAACTTTTGTTCTACGAAGGTTCAGAATCTGAAATTCATATGGTGCGAAGCTGAAATCCTGAGAAAATTCGTCAAAAAATTTCAGAGCTTGGTTCGCAATATTTTTGGAGATATGATCTGTGGAAGGTAGTGCTTTTTCAGGCTCCTGAATTTCATCTCAAAGAGGTGATCGTGGGAAAAGTTCAATAACTCTCTCTCTGGAGATTGGATTGGAGTTCCTTAGTAAAGAATTAGTCCCATTTTATGAATTTAGTTTCTGTGGCTATCATTTGAGACAAAAGGACAAAACGATGACACGTGTAAGAGTCATACAATTTAGCTCCTCCCGAACTTGGTCATAATTAGGTCATTGTGGAAGATTGGTCACAACATTGACTTGAAGAATCCAAATTAGGTCAGACCTATGGCATTGAAGATAATTCGAGGGATACATTGTTTTTAAAAATTTAGATATGTTAATTCTGTAATTACAAATATAATCAATTGCAATATCGAGCTCCTCAAAAGCAAGAAAAAGGTGTGTATTTTTTTTGCAAATTGCATAAGTCTTGTTTGAAGAATCAATTTGAATTGATTCCAAGGGCATATTGTAGAATAGATATCAGTATTGGGTTCTAAAAGATGCCCCGTAAAATAATTCAACACCCATTAAGCCTTCAGAAGGCTCTACTATGACTCATGAAGATGAAGAATTGCAACATGATCTATCAAAATTACAAGAGCAAGTGCAACAAATTTCACTCTCGCAAAGAACAACAAAAAATGAAATGGAAGTTTTGAAGAAAGGCGTGGAAGCTAAGATGGATGGCATGGAGACTGGCATGGAATCTAAGATGGATGACATGGAAGCTAAGATCGATGAGAAAATGGAAAACATGAAGAATTTTCTAAAAGCAGACATGGAAGGTTTGACAAAGTTGATACAAGAAAGGTTTCCTAATGGTGAAAGATAGTAGAAGAACCTCATGATGAGAACAAAATAAATGTTAATTGTGATTTCATAAACTCTAATGTTGGCGGGAAGAACCACCATATTCCAAAGATGGATATGAGGAAGTTTGATGGAAGGGATCCTGTAACATGGATACTACAGATGGAGCAATATTTTGATCTCCATAATGTGCAAAACACACAAAAGGTACGCATTGCAACTTTACATTTAGAACAAAATACATTTGTATGGTATTGATGGCTTTGCTCCCGTAAAAAAATTGTCACTTGGTCAATTTTTACGGAGAAATGATAGCACATTATGAGGATACAAAGAGCAACACCTTCTTTAGCCAATTGATAAATCTCAAACAAAAGGGTTTAGTGGGGCAGCACATTGAGGACTTCCAAAAATTGAATATAAGGGTAACTAATATTCCAGAGGAACACATGATTGATCTCTTCATAGGCACTTTTAAGGATAACATCCAACATGAAGTTCGTGTTCTGGAACCTGATTCATTGGAGAAGGCATTCAGGTTGGCAAGAAAAGTTGAATGTAAAGTTATGGCGACAAGGAAGCCTACCACTCAATCCTATAAAGAAGGAAGTGTTTCTACATCTAGATTTCCACAACCTACAAGGTTGACACCACAACAATTGGAAGAAAAAAGAGCAAAAGGGCTTTGCTACAGTTGTGATAGAAAATACACTAAAGGTCATAAGTGTGCTGAGAAGAAATTATTTTTCATAGATTGTGAAGAGGAAGAAGAAAATGAACAAGAAGAGGATATACACCAGGAACCAGCCCTAGAAGAGGAAGAAATGAATCCGACCATATCGTGTAATGCACTGGTAGGAATTACCACTCCTCAAACTCTCAAGATAGTAGGACAAATCAAGAAAAAAAAGGTAATAGTGTTGATTGATTCAGGTAGCACCCATAATTTTATTCATTGTAAGGTAGCCAAGGAATTAAATTGTTTCCTATACCCAGCACGAGAATTTCAAGTGATGGTTGCAAATGGAGGAACTATAAATTGCTCTGGAAAATGCCATAATATCAAGCTAACCATGGGGGAATATGTATTGACTAGTCCAATGCTTTCCATTCCTATGGGAGGTGCTGATGTTGTACTAGGAGTACAATGGTTACAATCTTTGGGGACGGTAGCTTTTAATTTCAAGAACTTTTCTTGAAATTTTTTTCAGAAGGAAAGGAAGTTGAATTACGGGGTATTGCGGGGAAGCCAGGAAGGATAATAAGCTCTAATGTCATGACAAAGCTTCTAAGGAAAGAACAGCGAGGCGTAATTGCACAATTATGCTCACTAGAAGTTCCAACATCAAAATCATCTATTTCTGCAGATCTCCAACAAGTCTTGGACAATCATTCCAAGGTGTTTGAAACTCCCAAAGGACTCCCACCTATTCGTGATCATGATCATGCTATTCATTTGATTCCAGGAAGTGTTCCTCCAAACATCAAACCTTATAGATATCCTTACTTCCAAAAGAGCGAAATTGAACGTATGATTGCAGAAATGTTAGAGGCGGGTATAATTCAACCTAGTCAAAGTTCTTTCTCTGCTCCTGTAGTATTGGTACACAAGAAGGATGGATCATGGCGAATGTGTCCGGATTATAGGGAGCTCAATAAGCTCATCATTAAAGACAAATTTCCCATTCCTGTGATTGATGAATTATTGGATGAATTACATGGAGCAATTTATTTTACCAAGTTGGATCTTCGTTAAGGATATCATCAAATTAGAATGAAGACTGAAGATATTCCAAAAACAGCATTTCGAACTCATGAGGGTCATTATGAATTTTTGGTCATGCCTTTGGCCTTACCAATGCACCTTCTACATTTCAAGGGTTGATGAATTCCATTTTCAAACCCTTCCTTAGAAAATTTGTGCTAGTATTTTTTGATGATATACTAATCTACAGCAGGTCTTGGAAGGATCATGTTGAACATGTTGACAGGGTGCTCAAACTATTGCGGGAGAAACAATTATATGCAAAAAAATCCAAATGTTTCTTTGGAGTACAAGAGGTGGAATATCTGGGTCATATTGTATCTCACGAGGGTGTTAAAGTAGACCCTAACAAAATTAGAGCCATTAAGTATTGTATCTCACGAGGGTGTTAAAGTAGACCCTAACAAAATTAGAGCCATTAAGGAATGGAAAGTCCCCACAACCATAAAGAAGTTGCGAGGATTTCTCGGGTTAACAGGGTATTATCGCAAGTTTGTTAAGAATTATGGGAGAATAGCAGCACCTCTAACAACATTATTGAAGAAAGATGCATTTTCAAGGACTCCTGAAGCAACTAAGGCCTTTGAACATCTTAAAGAGGCAATGTGCCTAGCACCGGTCTTAGCTACGCCAGACTTCACAAAAACCTTTATTGTGGAATGTGATGCCTCAGGAAATGGAATTGGTGCAGTTTTAATGCAGGTAGGAAGACCCATTGCTTTTGAAAGTCGTCCAATCAAAGGAAAGTATTTACAGAAACCTATTTATGAGAAGGAAATGTTAGCAATACTGCATGCACGAAAGAAATGGCGAACTTACCTAATGGGAAGACACTTCAAGGTAAAAACTGATCATGATAGTCTTAAACACTTTTTGGAACAAAGACTATCTTCAGAAGAGCAGCAAAAATGGGTCACAAAGATGTTGGGTTATGACTTTGAAATAATGTACAAAAAAGGAAAGCTTAATGTTGTTGCAGATGCACTCTCAAGAAAGAATGAAGAGGTGGAAGCATTGCTTTGTGCCATTTCTATTATCCAACCAGATTGGATAACCGAAGCAAGAGATGAATGAAGAAGGACAAAGATGTATGGACACTCATTCAAAAGTTGCAGCAAGATCCTAGTACATCTGATACATTTAGTTGGAAAAATGATTCCTTATGGTACAAAGATCGCTTATATCTTTATAAGAATTCCCAACTAAAACAAAATATTCTTCTGGAATTGCACACTTCTCCTTTAGGAGGACACTCGGGATTTTTAAAAACTTACCACAGGGTGAAGAAAGAATTTTTTTGGGATGGCCTTAAATCTGATATTCAAAAGTTTGTGGCGAAATTTTTGGTTTTCCAGCAGAATAAAGTGGAAACAATTAAGACCCCGGGACTTCTACAACCTTTATCCATTCCAAGTCAACGTTGGGAGGAGATTTCAATGGATTTTATCACAGGTTTACCTAAGTCTGAAGGAAAGAGTGTCATCATGGTGGTAGTTGATAGACTTACCAAGTATGCACACTTTTGTGCATTATCTCATCCATTTAGAGCAAGTACAGTTGCTACTACATTTATGGACAGAATTCAAAAGCTACATGGAAGCCCAAGGGTTATTGTGAGCGACAGAGATCCCATTTTTACTGGAAATTTTTGGACGGAGTTATTTTCTTGTTTGGGTACTCAATTGGCTCATAGCTCATCTTATCATCCTCAATCTGATGGTCAAACTGAGATAGTAAATAAATGTTTGGAAGGATATCTTCGTTGTTTTGTATCTGATAAACAAACACAATGGGTCAAGTGGTTACCTCTTGCCGAATGGTGGTATAACACTTCCTTCCATACTGCAGCAAAAATGAGCCCATTTATGGCACTTTATGGATATCATCCACCATCCATCACATCATCTTTAAGGGAAAATTCGAAGGTTCAAGCAGTGGAAGATCACATCGAGCATCAACAAGAAGTTCTCCAACTCTTAAAGGATAACCTGAATTTGGAAAAAAATCGAATGAAACAACAGGAAGATCAACATCGCAGTGAGAGAATTTTTGATGTAGGAGACTGGGTGTTTTTACGACTACAACCATACAAACAAATGTCCCTCAAGCAAGCTAAGAAGGATAATAAATTATCGCCAAAGTACTATGGTCCTTACAAGGTGTTGCAAAAGATTGGTACTATGGCATACAAATTGGAGCTTCCTGCTTCTTCGCGAGTACATCCATTTTTCCATGTTTCATGCTTAAAGAAGGTTATAGGTGAAAATCTTCCAGTTCAAACAATATTTCCAGAACTTGATGAGGAAGGAAAAATCATATTGGAACCTGAAGCGATCATGGAAACAAGAACTCGACAGCTACATAATCGATCAATTTCAGAGTATCTCATCAAGTGGAAGAACTTACCCACTGAAGATTCTACATGGGAGGATGAGAATTTTATACAGAAGCACCCAGAGCTACTCAAGCGTTGAGGACAACACTTTTTTGGAGAGGGGCATGTTAGGTCCCTATATTACTAGTATAGTCCCTTATTGTTATTAGTGTAACCCCCTTATTGTTATTATTGTACCCTTGTAACCCCCATTTTGTTATTATTGTGCCCTTAAATCATTATTGTTAGGTCGGCTAGGATTACATTGTGGCCCACTAGGATTACATTATGGCCCCATGTACTCCTATATATAGAAAGGAAGTTTTGTAAATTGTATCATCCAAGAATTTTTCATTTATGTAATGTATTGGAGGTTTCCCCCTCGAAGTGGCTTATTTCTAAGGCGTTCATATCTCTTTTCTTCTATTTTTGGAGCTGGTTACCCAACAAACAATGAAATCCTTGAAGAACCTACTACCCTTTGTAATATGTGGTCCATTTTAGGTAAAGGGTAATTATCCTTTAAGGATACTTTGTTAAGATTTCTAAAGTCAACACACAATCTAATTTCTCATGTTTTCTTTCTTGTAGGGATTAGGTTTGAAACCCAATCAGAATATCTGATTGGTGCAATGATCTGGGCATCATATGTTCTTTTAACTTCTTTTTCAATCAAAGGTAATAGGACAGGGTTAATTCTTCTCAACTTTTGTTTGAATGGCTTTTGATCTTCTTTTATTGGAATTTTCTGTTGGATTATGTTTGTATCATAAGATTTTAAAACTTCATAACTCCAAGCAAACACATCTTGATATTCCTTTAAAAGCTCAATATATTTATCCTTTTCTTGTTGAGGTAAAATTTTGGACAGTTTGATTATTTTTGGTTTTGACTATGTACCAATGTTACATCATTCTATTTCACATCTTACTGGCTCCATTTTTTGTTTTCTAGCCACATCATTAGAGTCAAAAGGATCTTCTAATGGGGTTAAACCTTTAATTTCTTCAATCTCTACTTTCTCTAAGTTATCTATGTCAGCTTGGCTAAATCTAGTAGGTTTATCAAACTTTATTTTATTTACATCTAAGTCATTTAAATCTATTTCACAATCCAAATCATGATTTATTGTACAATCTGTATCTATAATACAATTATGAAATTCTCCTTCATTGTTCATAAACTTGTAAATATGTTCATCCTGAGAAAAAAATTGTCAATACTTAAGATTATCTAGAATTATTGGTCTCTGTTTGACTTCAACAGTATATCTTTGATTAGGTTGGAATGGTAAATTTCATGTACTAGCAAAATTTGCAAGACAATGGGCTTGTATATTTTTCTTTCTAGGTATAACAACAAACTTACATTCCAATAAATCATCAGTTAAATCTATGACAGTGTCTCTATATCTGCTTAGTCTAGGATTGTAAACAGAATAAACTCCATTTACTTGTTTTATGATCAAATCTAAATCTCCCATGATTAAAATTAATTTTCCTCCTGAGTTCCTAATGATTCAGAGTCCTAGGATGAGGGCTTCATACTCGGCCATATTGTTTGTACATTTGAAATTTAGCCTGAAAGCATGACCTTCAGAATGATTGGTCTCCATATTTGTTATCCAGACTCCTGCTTCTGCTCCTAACTTATTCACTGAACCATCAAATTCTAAATGCCATTAAGATTCATGAAAAATGTTATCATTGTTTGGTGCTCTCTTTTTATCTACTAGTTCAGTTTGGATTTCAATTGTTTTAGAGTTACATAGGATAAAAGAATCAAGGTCAGTTGGTGTAGAGTAAATTGGGTAGTTTATAGATCTTTCAACACTATTGACCATGTAATTCATTAATGTTTCCCTATATAACTTTTTAGGCTGGCCAAACACTGATATAGTAGCATAAGATATGTCTAATTATAGAGATCCCTGCAACTTTTCTCCCCATGAGCGAGAAAGTAGCATATTTTGGTGGGATATCAACTACTACAATGTCCATTAATATACTCTTACCAGGGTATTGAACTAGTGTTACACACAAATCCTTGATTAAAACTAAGCATTTAACTTTACTGGAATCAAAAGAAAACAAATCTTTGTATGGCCTTGTAATTTCTAGATTTAGAGTTTCCATGATGGCTTTAGGCATTAGATTATGGGAAGATCCTGAATCTAGCATTGTGTTATGTAAAATTTGATCATGAATTTTGAGACTGATATAAAATGGAGGAACTACACCATCTGCATGTTTTCCATTTACATCTGGGCCAAAAATCAACTCTGGTTGATCATCATTTAGATTGATGGAGTCTTCTCCATCGTTCATATTTAAAGTTTCAGTTATGGTTGATTTATACAAGTCATTCTTTACCAATTCAGTCAAAGGAATTGGTATTTTAAGCTTTGCAATTTCTGTTTGTATGTTGAATGCAGGTTGAGTTTTACTGATTTGAATCAGTTCTTCTTTGGTAACTGTAGTTTGTGTTGGTTTATCTTGCTTTTCTAAAGTTGTTTATTCATTTTCAATTGTTTGAGGATTCTTTGTTTGTGTTTCTTGTGTTTTACTACTTCTAACTTTCTTTTCTGGGATTGTTTGTGAAGCAATAGATTGTTATTTTTGACTTAGAATTTTCAGCAGATTTTTTTGAAGTAACAGTCTTTGGGTCTACTGTTTTAAGATCAACAAAAGGTTTTTTGGGATCTAAATTTGTTGTTTTTACAGAATTAGAAGCTTTAGCAGTAGTAGATTTTTGTGAATCTTTTTTAGTTTGAGCAACTTCATCAGTAATATCAACAATTTTAGGGCCTGATGCTTTCTTAGAGCTAGAAATGTTTTGGGAAGAATTTGAGTTTTGCTTATTTTCCCTTGGGAGAATTTGCAGAACTTTTGTTTTAGGGGCTTCTACTATTTTCTGATTCTGATTTTGGGAAGTTTTCTTAGTAGAAGACTCATTGTTTTTCTTGTTTCTAAGGTTATATTGGTTTTGTATTTCATTTATTTCATAGTCATAACCTTGCTTATAATCAAAGGATTCACTAGAATCTAATTTAAGTTGTTGAAGTTCAAAAAATTTCGAATCTTCCTGAGTTAGGAAAATAATATTATTGTCATCAATTCCCATTAGATTAATAGTAACCTCCTCATCATAATTATTATTCTGAGAAATTTCAGCATATTTCTCTTGGAATGGTGGCCTAATTGTTTGGTCTGGGGATGTTTATTTTGCTTTTTCAGAATTTATGTTTTTTCTAAAATTGGGATTTCTGATCTGTTGCTGGTTATCCCACTGAGGTCTTCTCTCCATATTATATAATCTATCAATCACTCTTTCAAAGCTTTTAGATATAAAATCCATTTTTGTGTCTGAATTATCATTTTCTTCTTTAATAGTCACTCTTCTTTCATTTCTAAGTCTAGCTTTTCTGGCTAGAATGTTCACTTCTACACTAACTGCATCAGTTTGCATTTTTTTCTAAGGTGTGTGCATCTATTTCCCTTAATTGGTAGGCCATATCTGTGTCAAATCCATCAGGGAATTTGAGAAAAACTGAATAAGGAGTAGGTTTCAGATTTGCAGGGATAGAATTATAGACACTATTATACCTGGTGCAGTAATCTTGGATTGACTCATTTGGAGCTGTTTTCAAAGAATCAAATTCAGACAAAATTTGGAGGGGATTATTTTTCTTTTCCCATTTATTTAAAAACAAAGTAAAAAATACAGCTAAATCTTTAAACCACTTCTTAACTTCTCCTGTTAAAGTTTGAGCAAACAGTCTCATTTGAACATCTGAATCATCAATTTCATAAATTTCAAAGAAGTTTGTCATCTTAGCAATGTGTTGTTGAGTAGTATATTGAGTAGTGCCATCAAACAGTGGTATTTTATTTTGATAGCCTTGTGGCATATCATGAAGCTGTTGTGGTAGGACAAGGGGAGCATATCTAGCAACCATATCTTGAAGCTTAGCTTGGCTAGGAGGTAAGGTAGAACCTCTTGGAGCTGTGTTGGAAATGATAGTAGATGAACTAAAGATAGTATTTGAAGTGCTGGGAAATGAGGATGATGTTTTTAAGAAATCAAAAGGTGAACTAATGGATATAGTGGATGAAGTGATTGGTGGAAATAATACTATAGGTTGTAGAGGTAGTTTAGGGATAAATGGATCTGTAGATGAGCTGGTAGAAGAATTTGTGAATGATGTGACAACGTAAAGAGATGAATCTATAGCTGGGATTATTATGGTGTGTAATTGAGAAACTGGAGGTATGTTTGCATAAGTCAATAAATGAGCTAATTCAATAGCTTCATCAATATCCTTTAGAATAATAACATTAATTTCTTCAACTTTGGTCTGATATTCAGCTTTCTTAGATTTAGAATTTACTGCAATAGATTTTTATTTTTCATTAAAAAATGAAATAAAAGTAGGGTCTAAAACAACAGTTTTTAAATCATTTTCAGATTTACTTTTAAATAAGGAATGCTCAAATTTCAGATCAAAAAAATATCTTGAAGACTTACTAATTCACTTGGTAATGAATTGACTCATATTAATGAGATTCCAGCCTCTAAGTTTTATGTTTGTTTTTTGTTTTTACCAATTCGGTCTGGGTCATCTACTATAACAACAGGCTTAGGATGTGGGTTAGACCTGGTATAATAGACTTTCCTAGAATCCAGAATTACAATTTTTCAATACCCACAACCTATAAAAACAATATTAAAGTAAAAGTATGAATTAAATGATTCCTTTAAGACTAATTTTATGAATGAGGACTGGTTATTTCCCCAGTATGGTCACCAGTAATGTTATCACTCCAGTAAATTCTTAAGTTGTGGGATTTTGGTTTTTAGTCAAAGAATACTAGAGGTAACCACAAACCTACTTCAAACTCTAGGATCTAGCCTTTCCTAGGGTTCAGAGAGGGCTCTCTTTTTAAAGTTTAACTTTGTTTTAATTTGTGAATATTAGGCTAGCTATGAAAGTGCAATTTTGGTTTGGCTTTGTTGGATTTTGTGGAAAAATTTCACTTGGAGGGTAGATAGAGGGAAATCTACTTGTCCATTGGGCTATGGAGTCTAAGTCAAGCTAACGGAACTGGGATCAAGGCATAAAAGGTCAAATGTCTATAGGTCAAGATAGATAACCCTTGGAGATCTTGGAAAATTGGTTTTTGAGATGGTATGATCGAGATAAAGGGCACTTAAGAATCCTTAAATCTGGAAAAGGGAAGTAGAAGATAGAGGTCAAATGGGAGAGGGAGCAATTAAGGGTTCCCTACATCGGAAATCAGAATAAAACAAAGAAATGATAACTAGTTAAAAACAGGGTGCTATTAACATGTCCTGTAGTAATACTCCTAGTTATACATTCAGATTTAGAATTAGAACACAGATGTATGCATGTAACAAAAGAAAATAACAATGACAAGTTTAAGAGAGTACTTCACTCCATATAGCTTATCACAGGGATCCTAAAGTATGATGCCAAATAGTTGATCCAGTCTGCTACTCAAAATCGAAATCCAAAGCCTTCAAGTCAACAAAATGTCTATAGTAATCTCCAACAATTTTATTCCACACAAAAATACTTCAAAAGAGTGAAGTACTTATACATAATGTTTGACAAAATATCCTAGATGACTTCTAGGAATTAACTTAGGAAAATAAAATATCTTACAATAATAATAGTGACAATTGCTCAACAAATTAGTAAGTTGTCCTATTTTATTCCAAATAAATAGAAACTGTTTAAAGATAAGAAGCAACTCGCTGGTTATGTGTCCTCTTTGCTGGCTTTTTAGATGTTTTTCAGAATCTAACTTGCCTTCATTGATACTCTTTCTCACTGATACTCTTTCATTTCGGATACTCTTTACCTTCAGTGAAACTGCTTTACTGCTGTAAAATTTGTTTTGATAGTGAAAACAGTGAACAATTTTTTATTCTTCATTTGTTTGCTTTTAATTCTTCATAGCAAATCAGTCAATGCCTGCCAATCCTCATTTTCAGGAGTTTGAATATTCTTGAGTTTCCTAAAATTCTCATTAGCCTCAGTGCACCTAGCAAATGTGGGCTTGATGACAAATAAGTTCTTGATTTCATACTGCAAATAAAACAAATCTTCAAAACTTTTTAATAATACTTTTCCTGTGGGAATACCTTGACATGTTGGCTTGTTCACCTGCTCCTTGGCATGTTCTCTTATCTTCTTCTCATAATCATTTCGAGGCATTAACTTATCATTAATAACCATGATATTAGGAAGTCCCTTTTGCCTTACATTGGCGAATTTAACCATGAATCTAGTGATAGCAATATTCATTCCTTCACATTTCTCTTCAAGTTGTCTCATTAAATTTATTTTGGTGGTAACTTTCCTAATTTATAGGATAGTTGTTGTCCTGTCATTGATTTTTAATTCTTCAAGTTCCTATCCATTCTTGCTGTTGAGGAAATTTATTAACCTTACAGCTTGTTCTGGTTTATTAGCTAATCAGCTTGTGTCTTTTGGATCTATGCTTGGCCTGCTAATAGTAACTCTCTCTGCTCAAAAATTACCTGAATTGAAGGCCAAACATCATGGATGGCTTCAATTACATTATTCCATAGATCATTTTTAATATATGATATATGATCCTTGAGAGTTAATTCTTTTTGGAGCTTCTTTACCTCTTCACTCAATTCGTGGGCATTTTTTTCATGTATTTTAGCATCTATCTAAGCTGATTTGTTTGTCTTCTCAAGATTTTCAATTGTTTTTGTCAATCTATTGATTTCACTAGTCTTCAAGGACATCTCTTCCATTGCTTTTACTAGTTGACTACTTTCATCTGTAGGTGGCAACACTGTTGTAGATGATTCAGTTATTGAAGTTGTTGAAGAAGTTATTGGCACTGCAGTGGCCAGTGGCTCTTTAGGTGCCAAATTTTCTTCTAAAGTTGAGGGCACTGCTGCTGTGATGACTAGGATTACCGTAGGAATGAACAGTTCTTTAACTTTCTCCTTTTCTTGGACAACTTGGTCCATATTTACTTCCATTTATTTAATTTGAGTTGTCAGTTGAAGTATCAAACTCATCGTTTCCTCTTTCTCCTTTTGATCTTTTAAAACTTCCTTTTTCTGAGGATGCTCACCTTGAGGAAGCTTGAGTTGTTTCCTCAAGGCAGTTATGTCCTCATTTTTCTTTTTAACCAATTCTTCGACTGCTTTGATGTTTGTAGGATCATATCCTACCTGTAATACTAAATCTTCTAAGGCCTTTATCCTTAGATACTTTTCATATAATGAAGTTTTATCCATATTAATTTGATCTTGCATATTAGAGATGGTATTTTGAAGCCTATGAGCACTCATAGCTTTTGTTGTGACTGTGGAATAGAGCATCTCTAAAGTTTGCCTATGAAACTCAATCTGATCCAATTCATGGATGTTGTTTGTAGCTACTTCAATATCAAATTTTTTATAGTTAGCAACTATATTTGCCACTGATACTGTGGGCTGTAATACTAACATAATCAAATTTTTAGTTGAATAATCAAATGTTGATAGGAATCTATTTTGATTACCTGGCTTTTGCTTAAAAAATTGAGAATATATTTCAGTTTTCATTGCCTCATTCTTCAATTTTATTTGCTTGTATTTCTCCTTCGTATCTAAATCCTTATCCTCAGTTGAATGTGAAGAAGAAGCCTCCATACTTTTCTGCCTTTCCATTATCTGTGCATCTTCATTATTCAATTGTTCTTCATTCTGATTTGGCTCACTGATGATTACAGTGGCTACATTGGTCTCTGCCTGTGTAGTGTTGGTATTCAAGGTCTCTGTTTCTTCAATATATATTGTTACTTTACCTTTACCTGTTGTATCCAGTTATGGCCTCTTATTGTAAATAATCTTAAACTTTGTTTATGTTGTACTATGTGCAGTATAAGTTCCTTCTTCTCTGATTCTCTTAGTGGATGTCTCTGGCTCTTTGGCAATTTCCAAAGTGTGACTAGTATTCCTTTGGTTAACTGCCTCTGTTAAAGTGTTTTCAACCCACTCAATTTGATTAACAAACTTCTCTATTTCTGGCTTTGACTCATGGATAAAGGGTGTTAATTTACATTTTACCCTTAGTTTACTTAAGATCCCTTGTGGATCATAATTCCATGGGAAGCTTTCTTCTAATTTATATTCCAGTATTTGACTTGTTGCTTCCTTTTCTGCATCTCTGTGATTACATATGAAAGGCCCAATTTGATTTTTGAGTTTAAATTGGGTCTTCTTTTTGGCTGCCATGAAATTAATTAAATCTAAATTTAGGATCTACCTAATGTACTCCAAGGCAAATATCCTCATTGGTGGATGCTTGGGTAACTTGTAAGGCAACAAGTTAGAACCAAAAACTCTGGTTTCAGTGAATTTCTCATACAAATACCAATCATCTACTTTGCTATGCTCTGATAGCTACAATATTTTCTTCATTTCCTCACTGATTCTAGGCTGCTCTGTTTTTGTCAAGATGGTTATCAATGGATGTACAAACAACTCTACAAACTCTGAATAACTGAATTATGTGCCTTCTTTTCTGAGTATAGATGTCCAAAAGATAACTGATAGAGGTCTTCCTTCTATATCCAACTTTTGAAGTGAAATTGGAAAGCTCTCTGATTGGAAGAATAGAAACAAGTGGAAAAGATAGGAGGTATATCTGAATACTCCTTCCAGCTATAAATTAGTTAATTGATAGTGAATACTATCAACAATGAAACTAGCATAGTCAAATATAACTGAAGGTGGTTGACCTAGAGAAAAGGTTGACAAAAATCCCAAGATTGACTCATCAGTGTGCTCATCAGTGAAATACCCAAGTATGAAGGAAAGCATGGAGATTACATGCCTTGAACCTTTAGGGAACTTGGTAGTTGAATATGGAGGGTTTAACTTGGGAATTTCAACATGTAGGGGCATAAAAGTGTGAAAAATTATAAACCTTTTAGGAAATTATAAGCCAATGTATAGCTTAGTGAGGGCTTCAATAGACAAAGTACTGCTTGGGGGTCTGGTTGAAGCTGCAATATTTGGTTTATCGACTCTGCAGTAATTGTAAGTAAGATCTCCTTATTTGCATTCACAATAGCTCTTTGTTCAGGAATGTAGTACTGATGGCATAATCTGATAATTTCTTGACAAGGGTGAGTCAGAGGGACTACATATTTGGGCAGATTGGATTCCCAAATATGAACTTCTTCATGATCATCTAAAGATTTTTCAAAACACCAGTTGTGGATATCTAACAGATTGAATTCAACTATAGGATCAACTATTTTGTAGTCAATATCAGCAAGGGGAATATGCTCAATATCAACAACTGGGGGTTGTAATGGGTTGACTACAATTGTTGTATTTGGAGTCATTGCAGGAGTGGATTTAGGAGTTTTAGAACCTTCAGGCTTGTTTACACTCTGTTTTTTAGGCATTTTGATTGGCTTCTGCAAGTTTAAACTGTTTGCAGAGGAAATTTTACTATAACAGAGGCTTGATTGGGAAAATTTTAGCAAAATAGAATGTCTTTTTGGATTTTATGCTCAATTAGGTTTCTCAAATAAGTTCTGAGGCTTTAAAAACTGGTATAAAACAGAAAACATGGGTTTTCCTAGTTTTTTGACTAAAAAATGGGCTAAAACTCTGTTGAAAAAGGATTTACAGAAGATTAGGGCACCTGCATAGGATTTTTGGCCTTTTAGAGCTTGAAACTGATCAATAACTGTGAATAATTGATAAATTTCATTGAAAATACTGTGCAGTAGACAACTAGGGTTCCTGGGAAAATTTTGCCAAAGTTTGGCCTATTTCTGGGACTTTTGGGCAATTTGATTACTCAATTTCCTGACTTTGAAATGATCCTGCTTCTTTTAAAAAGGTTTTATGAATTTAGTTGCAGGTTTGTATCTCAAAAAAATACTTGTTTATATGAAGGTATCAGCTTTTAAAAGGGGTTCTTCAATCTTTGATCGAATTGATGGCTTTCAACGGTTGAACTAGAGCAGGTGCGACTCCTCGGCAATTTTTTACAGGTTTCTTTTGGTGAATTCAGAGGTTTTGGGCATAAAAATGGGTATCAGGGACTTTCACAGGTTGATACAGTCGGGAAGGCAAAAAAAATGGTTAAACGCGATAGATAAATGAATTAATGCGTTTACCAAGGTTTTATTAAAATGTATGAATTTGAATTGATCAGCATTGAATGCGAGTCGCGATCAGGCGAGAAGGTGGTTTCAGAAATTCAAAGAATGGAAAACCAGTGGTTATCATGTGGATTTTTAGTGGTAAATGGTTTTAATCAAAACCCACGCGATCCAATGATGAAAGGCCACGTGGAGGGGAAGGTTCGACGGGAAACCGCCCATTTCGCGTGGCTTTTGCATTGGGGCGGTCGTGCATCTAATCTATGCGATATCAAACGTCGACCGTCAGATCAAAAGTTTTGAAGCGAATGGTCGCGATCGTGTCGAGAGTTGCATTGAAAAGTAATGGTGGGACTGGGGTGGATCAAATGCAGCGGAAGGGTTTATAATGCATCTAAACCTTTATGATATAACTGAGGGTTAAAGGTTTAAAACATATAATACAAGGTTTTAATAAAAATGTATATGGGAGCGGGCTTTATACATATAAGCGCAATGGTTTAATATGTGGCAGGGGCTTATGATAGGTTTAAATATTTATAATATGGCCAAGGGGTATAAAATATATATGACATATTTTAAGGATGGTATAGGCGGATTTAATCGTTTTTTATTTAAAACATTTGATAAATGTTTTTAATAAAACATAAACGGGCGGGTTTATATATTGTATTTATATAGTTTTCAACCTTTTTCAATAGTTTAAAAACTATAGGGGTGGGATACATTAGAATAATGATAATATTTGTATACCAAAGGGCTTTATATTTTGGGTTTTTCAATTATGAACATGGGATAATATACTTTGGTCAAAAGTTTATAATAGTGGGTTTTTTGGATATTTAGATATAATGAAATTAATAAATAAGGGAGGGTATTTCTTAGGGATTTAATAAAATATGTTAAAGGTTAATATGAAAGGGTAGTGTAAAACAAAATACACATTATCTCTATGTATAGTATAAAATCAAGCATTGCTCATCTTTATATTTCTTTCAATAATACTTAGGATAAATGTGATTTTGTGGGTTTTTATGAATACTTATGAAGGGATGAAGTTATTTACTCTAGGGTTACAATTTTACTAAGTAATAATGTGTTTTTACTTAGGAAAAAGGGGTTTTAATACATGAATGAAGTCTAAATGATGATAAGTGAGGATTTAATCATAAGAACTCAATATTTTTAACTAACCAGTCATAGAGCCTTGGGTCCGGTCCCAACAAAAGTCAGAGAAATTCTCTGAGCCTGTTTGACTGATAGCTTAGAATACTGAATACTCATGGGGGAGGGGAAATTAGCGATTTTTCCCGATGATGTATTATTTACATGATTGCTCCACTGCTTTCTACCTACCCAATTTCCATTTCTAACATTTTTTCTTCATTTTGCAAGTGCATTTAGGTTTGCAACCTTAAAACATTTTCTTTCAAAGCATAAAAGTAATCTAAATCTACCTTATTTCATCCGAGGGTTTAGATTAAATTGTTGAGCTCCTCATTATTCTCTACCTATCTACTGATTTGTCAAGTTTAAACTGTTTTAGTAATGTTTATTCTCTATCTAAAACATGAAATTGAAAGCATGAAAAGTTAGGATTAAATTGTTTAACTGATCATGGATTATGGAATTTATTGACACTCTGCACACAATCATTATTCTTTACAGTAAAAGTAAAAGTAGTGGCATTTGGACTTGCTCACTTTTAGGTCTTATTTCTTTTCTTTTGGGGTTTATATTTTCTAAGTCCTTTGATCTTTCTTTTAGGACTTTTTTATCACAGTGCAACAATGGATCAGTGTTGTGGGTTTCCCTTTGTATTCATATGAAGTTTAGTGCCGGGCTTTAAGTTCTATGCTAGTGTATTCGTCTTGTAGATGTTAAAAAGAAAAGCATGGGCTCTTAACTAGTGACTTGGTTGAGGTAATTAATGTGATCAAATTGGTCTTCATTGATCACATTTGAGGAGATGTGAGCGGATCATAAAACTCTTAAAAACGCATTGATAAATTGATCATGTTTTTAGTGGTCACATTGGCTCATCGACCTAGTCCCAAAAGCAACCTAGCATGGTCCACAAACGAAATCTGAGCACATTAACATAGTCATGATTGGATACACTAAGGATGGAGTTGTTTTGGTCATCTACAATTAATGAATTAATGCGTTGTGGTCAACAAAACATAGTTAATATTATTCCATGGATCGATAAGATCAAAACCATTATGGATGTGTTGAATTCGTTGATCATGGTCCATGTTGTTTATGGATTGAATTGCTTGGTCGAATACCATCGAACGAAGTTGAGGTTTTTACCCATGGAAAATGGCAAGTTGAATTGGTTAACTCTCCAAAATTTATGTATAAATACATAGTGCAATTGGACATTTAGAGCATGGATTTTGAGTTTCCTATTCTATCTACTCCTTTTCTCTGGCATCAATGCTCATCCTTTATAATTTTGAATTGTTTTGGCACTGGTGTTTTGCAATAGAAAATTTGTTTGAAGTGTGTATTACAATTGATTAATTACTTCTACCAATGCACACATTGGGGGAATTTTGAGGTCTAAAATGGGCCTCCTAAGGAAATAATAAAATAATAGCTAAACCAATAAAATAATATTTATGAATTTGAAATTCACTTTTTGCACCAAAATCCATGTAACCATAGTTAAATTCAATTCAAAAGTTGTACCAAAATAAAATTAATAAAAAAATTGTATTGATGTGACTATAAATAAGAATGAGCTTTTCAAGAAAAAATCATTATCATTGAACAACTAATACATCTTTCCTTTGTACTTAAATAACTTAAAATAAAATATAAATATAAATATATAAATTCTTAATTGTAGTATATGCTATTGACTAAAATTTATATTATTTAAATTGTATGATAACATGTAATTAATATACTATATAAAAATAATATAATATAATATATGTATAGGGATATGCATTGTTTCTTTCAAGAAATATGAAATGAAAATAATATTATTTTATTCAAAAAGTGTGAAATGACATTTATTATGAGTACTTTACTTTGACTTTAAAAGTACTTAGAGCACTACCATGGTTAACCATGAGTTTTTATCCACCATTGAGAATGTGACAAGTAAGTACCTTTAACTCAAACAATGCCACCTCAACCATTAGGGATGATGTCATCCCATAAAATGTGATTAGTTCTCAGAAAGTGAATTTTGATTGTACATTTTCCTTAGGAGGCCCATTTCAGACCTCAAAATTCCCCTAATGAGCTGTATTATAGTTCATATTTGATGATAGTATTTATTCCTAAGTTTATTCAAGTGCATGAGTTGGATTGATCATGATATTTTCCAGTGTGCACTTGAAAATTTTAAGTACAAGATTCGTGGGGACCTCTTTTGAGCATCAATTTGAGTGATTGAAGTGAGACAAAACCAGACCAATGTGCATAGTCTTGTAAGTGCGATCAAGTATCATAAATGGAGGTTAGTTGGTTTAGCTCTGAACTACTTTGAGTCGTGCTTTGGTGAATTCATCAAGTTTGTCTGCTAAATGAAGTGTGAATGGAAGTGAGCTAATGAAGTATTGTTTGATTTGAAGCACTAACTATTTGTCCTACAGGGTGTGAGTTTACTCAAAATTTAGATATTAGTTGTATGTTACAATCAGCTCTAGGTTATCATATCCTTGGAGATCCTACTTTGTATTGAGAATGTGTTATCAATATCTCTTTGGATATCTGTTTCTACAAGATTATAAGGCTTGCAATGAGTTGATATAAAAATAGGGCCTTATATTGTTGAGAGTTAGAGTGATAGATTTTTTCAGCAAATTTTTATTGAGTGAGGTTTTATATATGCAACCAATGTAATTTGTATGATGAAATTGTTTTATCTAATGTATTCAACAAGTCGAGAAGTTTGTAATGCGAATATACAATGTGCATGGTCTGGTTGCACATGACGTGTGAATAGGATGAGTAATGACATGTGCATAGCAATTGGATATGGGTTAAAAAACAGAGCATTTAATTAGACAAAGGTACTTGTAGCTAATTGAGGCAGAGGCAATGATTTATTGGTGTCAATGTCTAACAATTTGTGTTTTATGGATTGATGGCTAACTCACTTAGTGAAAAATTATAAGCCAATGTGTTGTTATATGCCCTATAATATTTATGATTGTCATAGTTGAATATGATAGAGTTTTTTCAAGATTTGATATGAGAAGTGTTGAGTCAAATTATTGAGCAAGCATGATAGTGATATGTATGAGAAAATTTTGTGTAAGTAATATTTTATATTGTATGTTGAGTATTTGAATCAGATTTTGGAATGTTGATTTGAGGTGTTTTGAGAAGATATTGATTAGTGAGTGGTAGAGTTTTGTTTCAATTGATATTGTGTTTTTATTGAGCAAACAAGATTAAGTGGGACTAGTCTTAAAAGTGTGAAATGTGGCCTACAAGTGTTGTGTCGTTGCGGGTTGATCCAAGTCTGAATATGCATGAAAAGTGGTCCACGAGATCAGGAAGGTTGAGGCCTTTAATGGGAAATTTGCGACTTGGCAACAAGTGGTAGCTTGTTGATTTAGAGGATGTTTTTTTCCTTCCAGTAGTGGCTGGAGAAATTGTTGAATGTGGTGGCCTTCAGCATGTTGGAGCCTGCAGGAGGTGGTGGTCTGCATAATCGTGGAAGTGGTGGCTTTTGTCAGTGGGTGGTGGCTAGCATGCATTATAAGTAGGAGCTTGCACGTTGGTGGTGTTTAGTGATACATGTACAAATAAGAAGATTACTTAACAATAATAAAGAAGAAGACAAATAATTGAAGGGTGATTTTTCTTCCAGAAGGGTTTCCACCAGGATCGCGGTGTTCATGTGTTGATGTGATGCTTTCATGTGCCTTATGTTTCTACTCTTGTGGTCCATAAGCTTATTATTTGTTTCTCATTTGACTTATAATACATGAATTAACTTCTACCAATGTATTAATGATTCAACCGTTTCCAAATATTGTTAAAAAGTTTTAATTGGTAACTAATTGAGTGAAATATTGATTCACCCACCCCCCCCCCCCTTCTCAATATTTCTAACAAGTAGAAGTCCAAGAGTCATGTATAAACTCAAGAGTCATGAAAATCAAAAGTAAATGTAATACTAAAAGTCATTTGGAACTCCAAATGTTTTGTGTTATGAAAGCCGCTCACAAAATAGAAGAAAATACAGATCAATGCCTTAGAAATCAATCTTTTCGAGGGGGAAACCTCCTTTACATTTCATAAATGAACAATTCTTGGATGATTCAAATGAAAAAACCTCATTTCTATATACAGGAGTCCAATAGGTCACAATATAATCCTAGCTGACATAACAATAACAATGTAAGGGCACAACAATAACAATAAGGGGGTTATACTAACAATAATAATAGAAGGATACACTGGTATTATAGGGACCTAACATGCCCTGCTCCTTCAAACATGTGTTTTCCTCAACGCTTGATTATTTTTGGATGCTTCTGTATAAAATTCTCATCCTCCCATGTGGAATCTTCAACGAGTAAGCTCTTCCACTTGCTGAGATACTTTGAAATTGATCAATTTTGGAGTTGTTGAGTTCTTGTTTCCATGCCTGCTTCAAGTTCCAATATGATTTTTCCTTCCTCGTCAAGTTCTGGAAATATTGTTTGAACTGGGATTTTATCAACTATAACCTTCTTTAAGCATGAAACATGGAAAACTGGGTGCACTTGGGAAGATGCAGGCAACTCCAATTTGTATTCCATAGTCCCAATATTTTGCAACACATTGTAAGGACCATAGTAATTTATCGATAATTTATTATAATTCTTAGCTTGCTTGAGGGACATTGGTTTGTATGGCTGTAGCCGTAAAAATACCCAGTCACGTACATCAAAACTTCTTTCTCTGCAATGTTGATCTTCCTGTTGTTTCATTCGATTTTGCACCAAAGTTAGGTTATCATTTAAGAGTTGGAGAACTTGTTGTTGATGCTCGATGTGATCTTCCACTGCTTGATCATCCATATTAGATTTCATGCAATCCTTCAAACCATCCACCTTAGCCTCCATTTCTTCTTTTAAACCATCTATGTCATCTTTGGTTGCTCTTTGTGAGATCAAAATCTGTTGCACTTGGTACCATAATTTTGATGTATCATACTGAAATTCTTCCTCTTCATGTGTCATCGTAAAGTTTTTTTATGGATTAACAGACATGGAATTATTTTTCAAATGCATTATAGAACCCAACACTGATATATATGCTTCAATATTCCCTTGGGATCACTTCAAACTGATTTTTCAAACAAAAGTTATACAATTTTTAAAAAAAGATACACACATTTTTCTTGCTTTTGAAAAGCTCGATATTAAAATTGATGTATCTCTATGGTTTCGGATCCCCAATATTTTAGCTTCATTATTTTAGTATCATATGAGTCTTCTTTCCAATGCCACAGGTCAGACTTGATTTGGATTCTTCAAGTCAAAGTTATGCCCAATCTCCCACAATGACCTAATTATGGATTGGTTCAGTAGATAAAACTTGTACGGCGTACCACGTGTCAATGTTTCCTCCTTCAGCTTTGAAATCGATACACAAGAAACTACAGTCCGTGTGATTTTGGCCACTTTTTACATAATTCTAATATGATGCTCAGACAGAGAGTTATGACGATTTTCCCAAGGTCACCTCTTTGGGATGAAATTCGGGAGCCTGAAAAAACCCTAACTTCCACACATGATATATCCAAAAATATTGCGAACCAAGATCTGAAACTTTTACAAGACGTTCCTCGGGATTTTTGCGCAAATGTGTTTTTTTAGCTTCTGAACATTCGCAGAAAAACAATTATAGCAAAATGTCACGATGACCTGTTTGAAACAACGAAACCCTAGAATCCAAAGCTCTGATACCAAATGTTATGAAACCAACTCACAAAATAGAAGAAAATATAGATCAACGCCTTAGAAATCAGCCTCTTTGAGGGGGAAACCTCCTTTACATTTCATAAATGAACAATTCTTGGATGGTTCAAATGACAAAACCTCCTTTCTATATATAGGAGTCTAATGGGTCACAATATAATCCTAGCTGACATAACAATAACAATGTAAGGGCACAACAATAACAAGAGTGGGCTTCTATAGGACACAATAATAAAAATATGGGGACTACATGGGCACAACGATAACAATAAGGGGGCTATACTAACAATAAAAATAAGAGGATACACTAGTATTATAAAGACATAACATTGTAGAAGTCCATAGGTCACTAGAAGTTAGAAAGTCAAGAGTCACGAGGATATGAAAAGTCACTCCTCAAGTTATAAATAGATCCTCATTTCTTGTGTAAAAGAATTGGAACATTGGTTTATCCCATAAGGCATTAGAGAGACAATTTAGTACTTTTGGGGAGTGAGTAGTGGCTCCAATTCTCCACTATTGGAGCAAGTGATGTTCATTGTAATCATGCATATTGGGAATTTTACTTAATATTTGAAGCCTGATGGCCAATACGTTTTCATATATGGATTATGAATGCTTGTAAGAGTATTTTGTAAATGTTTCTGATTCATGTTTTATTTCACCAGTACTAAGTTAGTTGAACTATTTTGGTTATTTTAGTGCTTATCCTATTGGGAATGTGTTGTGTTGGTTGTAATTATTGTCGCGTCTTTGTGGACTATTCCATTGGATGTTAGAAGAAACATTCTTGTTTGTGTGTGTGTTTTCTAGGGTGGTACTATTATCTCTCTCTCATATGCTCACTTTCTTTCCCCTCCGCAGTAGAAGAACCTTGATGTACCTACAACCAAACATTCATCAGTAACATTTGCTTGTTTTTTGAAGGCACATACGTGATTCTCTCTCTTGCTGACAGCCAAAGCAAAGGAAAATCATTAAGTAGACGAAATTTGGGTCGTATTCCAGATTGGGCTCCTATACAAAATGGTGTGATGTCTATTTGGGACCATATATCGGGGAGACCCCTTTTAATGTTGGAAACACTGTCAACACATTCTTACCTTATAAAAGGCATAATTTGATCCATTATACAATGGAGCTTTGCTTGAGTAAGATGCATTGTGACTAGCCATGATCCTTTGTGATCTACCTTCTAGTGATTAGACTGCTTCTTGAAGGATCTAACTCTAATATCAATTTTTGGAATAACTATTATGAGAGGGGGGGTGTGAATCAGTATAATTGCCAATTTTATCGAGTCAAAACATTTTAATTCATATATATTGTTAATCACATCAACAACATAAGAATACACCAAATATGTATGAAACTTATTTTATTATAAATGATATTCTAGGCACGAACCTACTACTACATTGATTTACTGGCACCAGCCAGAAGGGGACACCAATCCCCTGCAATTATTTACTAGCACCAACCAGAAGGAGACACCAGTCTCCTTAAATTATTTACTAGCACCAACTAAGAGGAGACACCAATCTCCTGAAACGATTTACTAGCACTAACCAGAAGGAGACACCAGTCCCCTAAAATAATACAACGATGTGTTCTACACTGCATAATCTTGCACAAGGCACTAACTCTAATCTCCTTCATACAACACTTTGTTCTTTTTCTTCACAACTTTATTTTTAGGCTTTAGATAGCATTCTTGCACATTACAACCAACATCACACTTATAGATTTTACAACGTTATCTGCATACAAACTGAATAGCTCCCCCACCCAGGTCAGATGTCTTCCTTAAACTTCATTCTCAGACTTCTTCCATATTCTCTCCTACAAAACTTATATTTCTTGGTTCATATTCTCTTTACTTTGTTCTCGCATTCAATCACATTTCACCATAACTTCAAGCCTCTCTTGCTTAAGTTATTTATACCGCATTATGTCAATATATATTGTTGAGAGTTTTAATTAGCGAATTAAAGCTCTTAATATTTAATTGTCAATCCAGGAGTCATAAACACAAGTTGTACAAACGTAATAACTTAAAAGATACAAAGTTACCTGGTTTTCAAGAAAAGTCCATGTCCAGTTGCGCTAGACAAGCTGGTTTTCACAAAAGGACTTATTTTTCTCTTTACTATTTCATTTATTACAATACTAACTTTCCTACTACATTGAAGAAAAAAATTCCTCCTTCAAGTGAAAGAGAACTTCCAATTAAGCCACGTGTGGATCAGGTACAAGGATAAATTCATGCTCATATTGAACATATAAACTTTATAAGCTATATGAGAATGAACGATCAATAGTTTTGAAAGATGTGATACAAAGAGTATTTGAAGATGAGAGTGGTACTTTCATTGAACTGTATTCTGGAACCAATGCTTGATGTAATCCTGGTGGTATTGGCTCATTTATTCTTTTGGACCACTCTGAAATTCCTCCTCGTTCGTGCTAGGAAAACTTGGATAATTGGTCTCTGGAATGCATACAAGGCTTGTTGCTGAACATGGTGAAAGTTCTTCTATCTCAAGTTCAACTGGATGCTCCCCATTGGATTTGGTACATGATTCATCGATCTCCTTGGTAGATGGCAGTAGAAATCAAGGGAGACTTCCAAATCTTTTTCTAGTTGTGGACATATAGAATATTTCCTGAATGCGGTCCGGATGAACTCTTCCCGAGAGGAAGATATCCCATCTACTGCTAGGATTTGAGAAAGTTCTTCAAGAGACATTCTTCAAGCTCTTAATCATTCTTGAATTTCTCCTGTTGGCTGATGATCCCTGTCTCGCAACATGGATTAGTACCCAGGGGTTATTACAGCACCCAAAAAATGATAAAATGTTAAAGATTCGAATCTAAATATAAATGAAATTAAAAGCTATTGGCTGAAATAAAGCTCACCACACTCATAAAAAGTTGGATCATAGTACTATTTAATCTATTGAAAGCAAAACAATTCAAAAATTAAATGTCTCGCTGAATGTTTCAGACTATTCTAAGGCCTACTTCTACTTCTACGCATAAAGGAAAGGAAATAAAAGTTCAAAGATAAGCAAAAATGGCCAGAATTTGGAGCAACCCCACAATAGTGGATGTGTGGCTCTTCACTCATGTCTTACCATACACTCTCCACCCTCTGACTATCCTGCAATACCCTTGAAACTCTGTAATAATAATTTTTCCTGAAGCAAAATACAACTCCCCGTCAACGGCACCAAAATGTTGAGAATTTTAATTAGTGAATTAAAGCTCTTAATATTTAATTGTCAATCTGGGAGTCGTAAACATGAGTTGTACCAGCGTTTTTGGTTCAGTGTTGAAATGCAAAGTGTATAGGTTTCCTTGATAAATATTGCTTAGTATATAATGATGATCAAATTCTGTTATTTGAGGCCTATTTAAATTGCAAACAAAGAATTTTTAAAAAGAAATCAATTTACTTAGCCTTTGTCAAACCACATTGTTCTACTTCCTAATCCTTCTGCAATCCAATATTTTTATTTTAAGTTAGCAAACAATCCTTCTAAGGCAGAATCAATAACCAAATTAAAAATAACTACAAACTTTTACTTATCATAAATCAATTGAAAACAGTACTCTACTCAAGTTATTATTCAAACCAAGGAATAACTCTACTTAAGAAATGACAAAACAACTCTAAACAGACCTAATTGTTTGCACACATACTGCTAAGCTATCGATCTCAAAATTTTGGACTGAAAAGGGGAAAATGCTTTTATGAAATCCAAGTACTGTACTTAAAATCAAATCTATTCTTATTATCTGAGTTAATTGCTAACAACTATTAAATTAAATTAATCCTATTCTAAAGGAAATCAAACTGTGTCTAGCACTTGACTGGACTAATTCACCTGGAAAAAATCACACATCTTGATCTTTAAACAGAATGTAGACATTGCATATGAAATATACTTACAAACAATGATAAAGCGAGAATCCAATCATTTCATTATCGAATTCTATCTAAAGACCATTCATCAAAACTAGCTTGTTACCCAGTGCTTTTCAAATCAAATTGTTCCTACTTAATGAAACCAAATCTTAAATAATTCCACTATTCTGGAAATAATTACGAAACTTATTCAAACTCGACTATCAATGTCGAAACAACCATAGGATCTTTAGTTGATATGTTATTAGAAACACACCATCAATCTCTGATCACTACATTCGAAATTCACTTGTGCATACTATGAAAGATTGTGATCACACAAAAATTGTTTTCCTAGCCTAAATGCATGTATTAAATTAATATGCTACAGGTGTTCAAAACTTGCATGATTATCTCACAATCCAGCTAAGGATAAGTGTGAAATGAATTCTGACCAATTCGATCAAAGGATGAGTGACTTCGTGGTTTCCATGATAAGTTAATGTGTATGGAATTTTTTCACGCCTAGAAATCAAACAAACTTTGATTTCTTCCAAGAGGCAAAGTATACATCTGCGCAGAGAGTCCACACACAATAATATGAGGTTAAAAAATCCATCTACGTCAATTCATCACTTCTCTGCCTTTGTCCTCGATTGTTGGGTGCAAGCTAAGAATGATTATGAGCACTCTGATAATTAGACAACATCTACCACACAACTACGAAAAGAAATTGAATCTGATTTATGAATGAATGAATATAATTAAAACATAACAAGTTAACATGCATCTAAATACTTGTGATTCGATAAAGAACCTTATCCCGGATGATGGTGGGCTCGGCCACACCTGGGTAAGCCTAAGGAGATTATAGTAGCAGAAGTATTCTTATGCATTCGAATTAGGAACTCAATGTGACTGCACTTGCAATGATCCGAAAATTTTAAATCACTTAACAGAGGTCCTTTGATTAATAAAAATAAATGTTTTACAGCAGCTCGAAGCTCACATTTAAACAATTGATAACGTGTTACTGATCACCCCTTGTACATGCAGAGCTCTGGCTTTTATACAGAGTTGTTGATGAAAACAGAGATTAATTACATTCTAAATGAGACATAACAACAAACAAACAAATGACGTTTTTAATTTCTCTAGATGGTCTTCGAATAGCTTATGGTTGGATTTATGCTGATCAACGCATGGATGGAGGAGCTACTGCCATGTTTAGCTAATCCAATCATGGTCCTCCATGTGGCTCACCCAAAACCGTGGCCAAATTTTCTAAACCATTCACATTCAACTTGTTTCTGTGCTTAAAACCGCACTTAACAATTGTTTTAGCCTTCACTCCCTTTTAGTGATGAATTTTTCTGAACGGTTTCTGGAAACATGGTATTCTGAGCGAAATGCAAGTCTCGTAATGTTGATATTATTCATCATTTGGTCACAAACTTCATATTTTCACCTACATCAATCTCATTCTGTACTTAACTCTGCAGTAACAAGTTTAACTACCTTGTCAAGAATTTTGGTGATGGAACTCTTTGACAAATGAACTTAGTGAAACCATCATTAGTAAATCACGACTAAATCATCTATAATCATAGAAAATCTAATAAATCTAACAATAATCAACCACAAGGCATAAGATGTGATTTAGCGATAAATAATTGAATTATGACGTGAAATGAGTGTACAGGCGTCAAAATTTAGGTTATGAATAGTGGTACTATGCGATGGAAAAATGGGCATATATGAGGCTCAATAGAGACCTAGTCAAGGTCGACATACCATGGGGATCCAATTCAGATGACCTAGATTAATATTCTATTTTCATGGATGGATATCCAGTCTGCATGACTCAAACAACTCTTGTTTTCACGGTTCATTAGCCCCCTTGGGGCCTAACCTTTGAACTCTTGAAACCATATGTTGTGACCATGTTTAAAAATTATTACAACAAATTTGGGATCTGAGTTCACTTGTGTAAACATGATAACCTGGCATCCATATATATTATTTGACCAGATTAATTTTGTGTGTAATATAAAGATCACTTTAACCCTCCTTATCTCTTGGGAGCCACATCCATTAACCATGCAAAACCAAATGCTATAATCTAAACAAAACCCAAATGGAACTTATTATTATTTTTATAATGTGTGATCCAAATATTCAAGAATATTCCTTTGTCTTATGGTATACCTTTGGCTAAACCCTAGATGGACTAGAGACCAACTACCTATTTATTTCCTCTACACAAAACCTTGATTATTGAAACCTTGACCACATCCTTTACTTTACTTGAATCTGGAGTTTGGGCTATTTTCTAACAACAACACTTGGTTCATGTGTTAAAATTACTAGATGCTCATACAAATTTTCACATATATTTCAATGCATAACCTTGAAAAACTAGAACTATCCTTTAACTATCTTCACCGACTCTGGAGTCTGGGTCAAACAAGTAAACAATTTACCTAAGCGCACTCCTAGATGGTTGGATAGTTGAATTACTTCAAAACCTTTTAGCTTTGATACACGACCCATAATTTTCATGTCACTTTCTAGATCACCTACCACTTCATCTTCTAAGTCACCTTCTACAATCAACCCAAGCTTGCCATGTGTCTTTGTTATCACATATACCTACCACAAGTCACTTGCGGAGAAAAAATCTCTACACATTATCATTATGCACATATTTCTTCTCTCCACACATTCTCCTTCCGCATATATTGCTTTTCTTAACACTTTCTCTCTGCACATTCTCCTTCCACATGTTGTCATCCACGTCAGACTTCCACATGTCCATTCTCTTGGGTCCACCCACTGGCTATATGAAAGATTCAGAATCAATGCACTTTGTTAAATGGTTACTTTGGTGCATTGTTGTTTGTGGCCCAAATGTGTTGAGGAGCTAGATATCATATTTCATCCAGATGTTCGCCCGATCTAAATTCATCCAGATTCTTTTGCATCCATATTTCTACCAAAATATGGATTTATTTTGCATTCTTAAAACATAAGCATTGTTTCTTTATGTGAATAGACTTTAATAGGTAGAGGCTCTCTTGAAGTAATAATCCCCTTATCATGTCAACACTTTGGACATTAATGAATACACCTTTGACAATAATGACAACACATGTGCAAGATCTCATGTACCCATGTGAGTGATATATTTTGTATCTCTTTAAAGAAGAACAACCTTTTTGATTGGGTCAAAGAAAATTTCTAATGAAATCTCTTTTCAATTAGCCAATTATTTGAGAAACCAAATATTTTTCATGATTTTGTGCTTAGTGATGGTGAGAATCTACTACAATTTGGTCAATGGCCTATCCCCTAACAATAATATGAATCTTGAAGTGGATTCAACACAATTTTGGTATCTCGTTTTATGGAGGTAAAAGGTGCCATTTCATTTATGCCTCATCAAGGATAGACTTATCAGGGAATTTAGATATATGTTGACTATAATTTAACCATAAAGGCTCATTTAAGAAGCAGACGAGTTTTTAAAAGGAAAATGAGTGTATATACTGGAAGACATTCATACATGCAAAAGGCTCTATGGTTACTAGGATAAACCTTTGTTACTCATTGTTTTCATTTATGAAAAATATTTTGTAGTTAAAGCCTATAGGAAATATTTTTCTTGGTTAATCTTAATTGATAGGAAAAAAAGAAGCAATTCATTTAACTACCTTTTCAATTTGGAGACGTCGTGATAAAGAATCATGCACATTTAGTAGAATTGTTTGAAGGATTAAGGTATTTTAATTTGAATGAGGCAGAGCTTTCCCAAGGATTTGATCAAGAAGGCTTATTTTCAATACATCTAGCATCAGTAAGATACATCAACTTGTTCACTAAGATCATAAAAGTAAGTGGAGACAATGGAGCAGATACTTCAAGAGAAAAAGAAAAATAGCCAATTGGACATAATGATGACTTAGTCACTGAAGTTAGTACCAATTTAGAAGAGAATACCAAGACCAAACAAAGAGGAAAGGAACCTATAAATGTACGGTCCTCATCAGTCCCACAGACCCATTAGAGTTCCTCCTTAGCTCATAGAAAACAAGAAACAAGTGCAAACTTTGGAGAGAGAAACGAATGACACTCAAGTGGAGATGATGGTGAAGAGCCATCCCATCATGGTAGCTTGGAAAAATCTCATGTTGTCACTTCATCAAAAAGTAATAAAAGTTATAATAATAAAGGGTCACAACAAGTAGAAGGACCCACTACTATGGAAATGGTAAATGCTATAATCCTTGATTAGGTAGGATTGTGTTTAGATCATAGCCAAAATGTGGTAGAATAACTAGTTGTGAAGGATCCATCCATGTTTGAAGAACAATCATTAACAATTCATAATACCCAATATGACGATGCTAGTAAGAAAGTGCAAATTAGAAAGGTGCATGTTAAAAATAGGAAAGGTGCTTACTGGACTTCTTAAATTTCACATTACTATAGGGGATGCACTTTCTCTTTATATCACAGATCAAGAAATCGTGAACATAATATTTGATAGAAACCAATATGGGATTATGAATCAAAATATATTTCCTATGGGTTATGGGCCCAAAAATTGGACAAAACTTGTCCATGGAAACAATAAAACACTCATCCAATCCTTAACTTAAAACCCCACATACAACCAGGATACTGCAAACAATTTGGATTTAATCTAACTAGATGGTTCTCCTCTGCTCTCAATGAGATTTGGTATCCAAAGTCCCAAGAACATTTTACTCGCTTGATGGGGTGAATGACCTAATTCCAATAAGATGAGGGTCACATGTTGGATGTATACACTGAATCTCCACATAGTCTAATGCCTCCATATATTGGATTGGTCATTCACTATTCGAATGGATCTGGATTTACCTCCTTCATTACACCCAACCAGATTCTTTGTTGCGAGGTCCATGTCGGATAACATTGAAAGCCTATTGGATCCACCCATCTAGGGATATAGCTCATTATTATGTGCACATTTTTTAGTTGAGGGCCAGATTATTCCCAACTCCCATATGCTTCATTGATGCCTTAAATATGGGTTTGTTATGCCTTTATTCCTGCACCTCTCACTCTTTGTTTGTCCTCATATAGAACCATAATTTCAAAAGGGTTTGTAAACAAAATAACAAAATCAAAATACAAAAAATATTATAATCTCATTAAATTTAATTTAATTACACATTAATGGCACTCAGGCCCTAGCCGCCTCCTTGGCCTCATCTACATTGTATCGACTCCCTACTTTATCAACACCCAAAGGCTTATAATTTAAACCAAAAAAGTAAGAGGATAAAATTATTTCAAATCCAATCTATCCTCAATTTATCACTAATATAGCTCAAAACAACAAACATATAACAAACTCTATCATTTTTACACAAATATCGAGGAAATTGTGTCCTATTTGCCACAGTGCACCTTCTAGAGGCTTCCAGATGTATAGTATGATTTTATTTTTTTATTTTTTTTATTTTCGGGGGGTTATGCTCCAACATCATACTCCAAGGGTAACATAATTAATGGTCTCTTGATCATGTTTCTTAATTGTTTCTCCTTGTTTTTGAGGAGGTAAATCCCCTCTGCGGACAGAGGCGATCCCTACTAGCCCAGCAGGGGTCTAGCAACAATCACGAAATGTTACGACGCAAGTTCCTAGTTACGAAATGAAAAGACCAAAGATGGAGGCCTACCTGGAATCCAATGCTATGATCCGAAGAAGAGAGCGTTCCTGTTCCTCAGCCTCGGCAGATCACGATCCTCTACGATCTCCGTGGATGGATACCTGCACGTGCAAGAAACAAACAGATACAAGCATAAAATCCGACATACGTAACTAAATATCAGTCAGAAAGGATACTACTCATATTAACATAATCGGAAACAGAGTGGAACCATAATCGTAATCATTCATTAAATAACAATAAAAAGAGATTACAACCAAAGTTCTGACGTCGTGGTCTCCTTCGGATGGGTCTCCAGTCGTTCACGTCTCGCAAAGCTCGCCAGGGAAAGGGAAAACCTCTCCTGAGTCTCTCGACGATAGTCTCCTTACTTGAGTCGGCTTTAAGGGAAGAAAGAGGGCTCTTACAGCACAAAGGCTCTTGGGAATTTGGAGATTCAAAGCTTAGGCACTTCAAGACTAGCTTGCCATGGAATTGAGCAGGCTTTTATAGATGAGGAAGGAGGGAGTTGGGATCCCTATTATTGTGGGATTGGCCCTATCAACAAGGAAGGTTCCATGGGAGGTGGCAAAACCACATCCCTTCCATAGAACTCCCGCAGCCAAACCTCCCAACTCAAGATAGGCAATGGTTTCTGAGTTTGTTGAAACACAACTTCCGCCATCTTTATTTAAAAAACACTCCTTAAATTGGCTGGCGCGACTACTGCTCTGGGACAGAGCGCCTCTTTGTAGGATTTTCCCCATTGGCGCGAGTGGTGAACTGTCTGCCCGCGCCAATGCAAAAAGAGATGTTTTATGATTTTTTGCAAGGAGATGTCTTTAGGGAAATTGAAGCTCATGCTTAGAGGAATGCATTGATGATGTTTTCAAGGCATGACAATGTTCACAACTCACAAAATGGGTCCTCCATTGTGCGGGACGGGGAATGGTAGGGACGGTGAAAAATTACTGTGTAATAGATGCCCCCTAAAGTATGAGGCCCGAGAGAGAGAGGGGTGAAATGCTTTACGAGAACATGTTCAACTGAAGGCCCGCCGTCTAAAACTCCGATATCAAAAAATACAACCGATATCTCAAGTACATGATGTATATGTGGTATGGGCGCAATGATCCGAACAGAAAGTACTATAATCCGGATCCGTGTATGGGGTGTACCATCCAGCCGAGGATCAAATAAATAGACTCGTGTATGGTCGCAGCCATTCCAATCAATGAGTCATGTACAAAATGATAATAATCCACAATCGCAGCCTGATTAAGGCCTGCACACAATCTGTGGTCTTGCGCTCTCCATCTCTGACCTAATAAAGTACAAGTGCCCAAGCAAGGCGAATATGTAATAAGTCGAAACATGAGAACTTCAACAATCATTACTACCAACAATAAAGTCGGCAATCGTGGCCAGAGGAACCACCAATAATGACAATGGCCCTCAAGGTACTGCAGGTACAATTTACGGCGTGTGGATCAATGAGTTGGTGTCGAACACCCACAGAATCACTCGATCGGAGGCCAATGATGAAAACCTCACGTCGAATGCGACGAACCTGCCATTGAGGCATGCAAGCTCCAAGGTACCATAAAGGAGTCTCTAGATCAACTTCCTGGATAATGAGCTGAAGTCGACAGGAAGTGACCTTGATCGAAGGTGGGCCATAATGTTTCCCACATCATCGACACGAGACAGAGGAACATGATGTTTTTGTTGTGAATCAAGATCGTATGAGAATCAGAGGAAGGTTGATATTTGCAGAGGTCAACTTCTCTTGAACATATAAACGGCACGACAGTGGACTTGGCAGTATTTGACATCAACGGATCAGAGGTCATGGTGACGAGGCAATGAGAAGATGAGAGGTCAAAAGGGATTATCCAAACCCACGGAGGCAAAGTGAAGAAACCAGAAGAGATGTCCCCAACCCGACACGAATGCAAACAAGTGCCATGTTCAAGAGCAACATATTGCCGACACGACAATGATGTTGGTTCCATTTTCCCCACCATCTCGGTGAGTACCTCTTTATTTTTACACAAGCTTGAAGAGGATACCATATTCTTGTCATATAAGTCCGCCCTTCGGGCGAATCCATCCTAGTACATTTAACGAGCCCTAGGAAGGAGAAACTCGAATAACGTCATTTCGACTGAATCCAATGTCATCAAGTTTTAACGAGTCTGACAAAGGGAGAACTCGGCGTCTTTTCATATTTAGAGAGTTTGGAAAGACAGCAGAAAAGTAAACTCCAGCAGTCCCTTTTCATAAATAGTTCCTCAGATCTGAAAAGGTAGAAAACAATATCCGAGAAAACCTCCTAGTCGCGATAGGCTAGGGTATTCCTTTTTCGTAATCAATCTATTCCAGCCCGAAAAAGGGGTAAACGTATACTGGGTAGATGTCGATTCGTGTCCATTTTAACAAGATCGAAACGACAAGGGACTCAACAATCTTTTCATGTTTTAGAGAGTCAGAAAAGAGCTGAAATTTGACTCCTCCTGGAGGAACGAGTGGTATAAAGGGTAGCTACTGGTTCCGGAAATGGTGGAACTGCTCAAAACATGATAAAAGTCAAGAGGCTGGCTAACAAGACCACTCATCGCAGCGGTTCCTCAGGAACGGGTAAAACAACCAAGTGAAGGCATATGATCGGCCAAGCAGATAGTGACGATGGAGTGAGAAAACCAAGGCTCATCTGGCAAAAACAGGCTGATAAAATGGCAATCACAAGAGGTAAAATGGGCAAGGTTTCATTTTTACACAAGCTTGAAATCATGAAACTTTGCTTGAAAAAGTAAGCATGCCCCCAGCATGGTGACTCAATTCGAGGTACATGCCCCCCAAGCTTCAGTCCATATGAAAGGCAGATGGAGTGAAGGTTCAAATTACGAGATCAAGAGAAAGACTCGACTGGGATTTTACGAGATCTTAACAAAGACTCGAATTGAACGGGAACGTGTTTCATTATTTTAACGAGGTTGACACATTAAAAGAACTATCCTCAGGACACTTTGTTTCATGGTTTAAGGAGCTTGGCACAAGATAAGGAACTCTGCTCCGACAACCTTGTTTCATTTTTTAAGGAGCTTGACACAAGACAAGGAATTCTGCTCCGACAACCTTGTTTCATTTTTTAAGGAGCTTGACACAAGATAAGGAACTCTGCTCCGACAACCTTGTTTCATTTTTTAAGGAGCTTGACACAAGACAAAGAACCATGCTTCGATGACCTTGGTTTCATTTTTTAAGGAGCTTGAAACAAGACAAGGAACCATGCTCTGACAACCTCATCATAATGAACAAGAAGTCATCGCTTCCAAGAGTTCCCCTCCTGATGGAAGGAAAACATCCTGGAAGTCTGGACCCAATGCCCCCAGCACCTGATGCACAACGGCATCATCACTGAGCACAGGCACGGGGTAGGTAGCCACATAGTTGACCTGTGGTGGGGCAGATACAACGGGTGGATAAAAACCAGGAAGGGATGATGGCGTGCCAATTGCCACATTAGGACCAAAGAAAAAAAGTTGATCAATGGTCACAATCCTTCCTTCATGCGGAAAACAGACCACACGAAAGAGGGAGGAGACAAGTGCTCCCATGGCATAGGTGTACTCGCGCCCCAAGAGCAGATTGAAATCTAAGGGGCCTGGAACAACCATCACGTCCATATGGACGGTTTTACCTCCCAAAGTAATAGGTAACCTTGGAAGGATCCCTAATGGTTGACTTGTCCTTCTGTTAAAAGTGAGCAGATTCTGCGTAACAGGCGCAAGCGGTGGCGAACCGAAAGCTTGCCAGGTAGTTGAGGATAGAATACTAACAGAGGCACCTTCGTCTATAATGGTGTTGGGTACGACCAGACCAAGAGCCTGTACTGTGATCTCTAAAGGCACGTAAGACGGAAGGCGGAATCCTGCAAATCGGTTCCAATCAAAGGAAGCGACCAAACTACTCGGAGGGGCTACCATCGAAATGCAAAGGTCTTCCCCTGATGTTACGAAAGAAGAAGCATCCTCTATGACCTCCATCTCGAAGGCGGGAGGGATATCCTCTAGAGCCTCCATCATGGGAGGCGGAGGAGCAAATTCTTGAAGTACAGGGACGGGAGAATCTTTCTCCAAGTCGGAAGAATCTGAAGAAATCAGAAGGACATGGGGGGTATGAGATCCACTCTCGACAGAAAAGACCTGCACCCATTGCATGGGGCTACCAACCGATGCAATGCACTTGGTTGGTCAAGGACTATTCGTGAATCGCACTCGGGGAGTGGACGGGCTCAAGGATGACTCACCAACGTAGGATCAGTCATGAGGGACTCAAAAGAACTGACATATCCCAGTGGAAGGTAGAACCTACATTAATGAAAACTCGCTTGGCTTCATCCATATAAGGACAAAGGTGAATGGCATGGTGCCCTTCACACAACTTACAGGGATTGGTGATCTTACCCTGCTTCTTAGGAGTCTTATCAGTACCAGCTAAAGACGTGCCCCCAACCTAACTCCCGGAAGCCAAAGGCAACGGCGAACGGCCGTTGGACCATGCTTCGAGCACCTTGGGGATACCAGGGCAGTCTCGAAGAAGATGGTCTCCCGTGCACAACAGGCAAGGGAACTTGACTTTCCGTGGAGGGTTGGAAGGTTTATCAAGAGGAGGTATTTCAGAAACAGTGGCTGCACTTTTAGCCTCTCGCTTATCAGACTTCTTCTTCTTCTTCTTCTTAACCACCTGGTTACTCGAATCCAGGCTTTCACCAGGCGAAGTAGAAGAGGAGGACACAGAAACAGGCAAAGAAGGGGAGAGGTCCACGTTGGAATCAACATGATGTTGTTCCGACGAAGGAACTGATTGAACAGTAGTGGAGACATCCAGGACTACAGAGGTTGAGAACAACCAAACAGGAAACCCAACAGTTAACCCAGGAAGGGACAACGTCGCCATGTAAGGAGCACCAACATTTCCAAAAGGAGAAAAATGACCAGGATTCCCTTCTGAGGGGATTCCTTGGTTGGTAAACTCTGAAAAAGTTTCCATCAAACTCAAAACCACACACGGGCTGAAAAAGAGTTAAGGGCACACGATCAAACGGTCAACAAGCAATATCTAAGCAGGCGTGTAATCGTGGGTGATTAATTTTTACCACATTGAAAAGTAAGAAACTCTATCGTTTCATATTTTAAGAGTTGAGAAACAATAGAAAGATGACTCTATCTCTTTCAGATTTGACACAAGCGTGCAAGGACAAGCGCTTGGCGGTCTTTTCAAATTTAGGGAGTCAGAAAAGACCAAATGACTGCTCAGGAATACTAGGCACAAAGGGTGTACCAAATAACCATGAACTGCAATATACACCTTGGTTTTAATAATGAAACAGAAATCGACCAAGGACTTTCCGTACGTGCAGGCAATATCCCCGAATGCTGTGTTCGGTGTATCACGGGTATAGGGCGGCAGACTCGGCTTCCTGTGGATAAAGGATTGAAACCCTAGAGGGGTCTCCCTTTATATACGCGACGGTACGGGGAGCACAAGTTCGTACTAGCGCTGTCTAAAGCCAAAAGGAAAACGACAGCTGCTAGGTTTAAAGACGCCGGAACACGTCTCTAGCCTAGACCTCTAAATATGTTTCGTTAGATTTCAATGCTGCCTTAGGTTAATTGAGTGGATTTTAAAGTTGATCTTCGATTAAGTTCCAATTTTCAGGCCCTATCGTATGTAGTGTCTTAAAAGACTCCTAAATGCAAAGCTACATGCCACAGTCCAACATTTCGTTCGATGAAAACTAGTTACAGAAGAGTTGAGAGCTTTTACACAAACGAAATGATCGGAAGACAAACAATGAGATCTCTAATGCAACTAATGAAATTGAAAACTTTTCATTCAAATCACTAATCACTAGCAAAATCGAAAAGATTACAATTTACACTAATTCAACCAAAAGCACAAGAGATTTTTTTTGTAATTTTCAACGTTTGATAGCTAATATGCACTAAACAAACTTGAAAACAAACGGAACAACTTGAGAAACGATATTTGAGAGAGAAAAACAAACAAATTTCACTCAACAATGCAAGCAATCAGATCCCAAATCGACCAAAGTCTCTCAAAACCAAGAAAAGACTCAAGGGCTCCAATGGGCCGTGTGATCTAGGCCCAATGCAAGACCAAACGAAATTTGAATGAAGGAATGAGCAATCACCCAAAAATCGCAACAAAACAATGAACAACTACTAAGAGGATGCGGAGAATCAATCAGAAAGTCGACCGGACAAACGAAACACCAAAACTCCCAAGGAGGGCTCGATACACTAAGCCACTAGATGTCCCAGGGCTCAAAACGTGAAATCGATAGATAAAAGCAAACAACCAAAGGACAGAGGTGAATTCCCAGTCAAACAGGACTCCAACACACTCAGGTAGTCGGAAAATCAAGAAGAAAAACACTGACCAAACCCAGAGAGCTCAAAAATGAGGAAACTCAAAAACCTTACAGGAGTGGCGTGACTATAAGGCTACAACTAGCGCCAGAAAGCAATTGGCGCGGGCTAAACAAAAGCAACATGCGCCAATTGGCACGACTATCGAGCTAAAAAGCGCGCCAGTCGAGTTTCTCAGCCAAAAACAAAAAAGAACTACTCCAGAAGCAGATCAATGCATACTAAGCAAACCAAGAGGTTAAAAACAGCAAAAGAACCCAACCCAGAAGGCTCATCAAGCAAGGAAAAACATAAAATAATCAAAATGAGACAATACAAACGAGACAATGAAGTCTAAACGTATTCCCAGTGGAGTCGCCAAATTGTTGAGGAGGTAAATCCCCTCTGCGGACAGAGGCGATCCCTACTAGCCCAGCAGGGGTCTAGCAACAATCACGAAATGTTACGACGCAAGTTCCTAGTTACGAATGAAAAGACCAAAGATGGAAGCCTACCTGGAATCCAATGCTACGATCTGAAGAAGAGAGCGTTCCCGTTCCTCAGTCTCGGCAGATCACGATCCTCCACGATCTCCGCGGATGGATACCTGCACGTGCAAGAAACAAACAGATACAAGCATAAAATCCAACATACGCAACTAAATATCAGTCAGAAAGGATACTACTCATATTAACATAATCGAAAACAGAGTGGAACCATAATCGTAATCATTCATTAAATAACAATCAAAAGAGATTACAACCAAAGTTCTGACGTCGTGGTCTCCTTCGGATGGGTCTCCAGTCGTTCACGTCTCGCAAAGCTCACCAGGGAAAGGGCAAACCTCTCCTGAGTCTCTCGACAATAGTCTCCTTACTTGAGTCGGCCTTAAGGGAAGAAAGAGGGCTCTTACAGCATAAAGGCTCTTGGGAGTTTGGAGATTCAAAGCTTAGGCACTTCAAGACTAGCTTGCCATGGAATTGAGCAGGCTTTTATAGATGAGGAAGGAGGGAGTTGGGATCCCTATTATTGTGGGATTGGCCCTATCAACAAGGAAGGTTCCATGGGAGGTGGCAAAACCACTTCCCTTCCATAGAACTCCCGCAGCCAAACCTCCCAACTCAAGATAGGCAATGGTTTCTGAGTTTGTTGAAAAACAACTTCCGCCATCTTTATTTAAAAAAAACTCCTTAAATTGGCTGGCGTGAGTGGTGAACTGTCTGCCCGCGCCAATGAAAAAAGAGATGTTTTTATGATTTTTTGCAAGGAGATGTCTTTAGGGCAATTGAAGCTCATGCTTAGAGGAATGCATTGATGATGTTTTCAAGGCATGACAATGTTCACAGGTCACAAAATGGGTCCTCCATTGTGCGGGACGGGGAATGGTAGGGACACTGACAAATCACTGTGTAACACTTGTTCATCTTCAATTTTGTTCTTATTTTCTCCTCAGGTATCGTTGAGCTTCTCCACATGCCTAACAATGAGTTGCAAATAACCTTTCTATGTACCAAGCCTTTGCACCTGCTACCTATTACATCATCAAACTTTGTCCTGAGCTTAACCTATTGATATTCCCGATTCCTTCCACTATAAAATTTTGATCACTCCTTGCTCTAAGATTCTGCACTTTCTCCCTTTTCTTGGAAATTCTACCCATAATCGCAATTTCGGAATTTTCAAAATATTCTACCCAACAACAATTAAAAGTTGTTCTCCTTTCTCCAACAAGAAATAATCGTTTTTTCCCTTTGATACTGCCTGATAACGACCAATTTGGGGGTCTAAATCAAAATTCATTTCATGTGGATTATGGGCTCACGAATTAGACTAAACTTTTCCATGGAAACAATAAAACACTCATCCAACCCTTAATTTAAAACCCCACACACAATCCAGATACTTCAAAGAAGTTGAATTTAACCTGACCAAATGGTTGTCCTTTTCTCTCATTAATGAGATTCTAGATCCATAAGTCCTAAAAAAAATTTACTCGCTCTATGTGGTGTGTTCTATCTCAAGAAAAAATCCCTTGGTTGTGGTAAGGAATTACTGCTCAAGACATTTTGTAAATGTATGCCACAATGGCCTCTACTTAACACCTTTGGCATATAATTGTTTAATACACTCAATAATCTGATATAATGAAAGCCTTCACAATGCCATAAACTGCTGATATCTGAATGAAATGAAAAGAAGAACTATAGAGGAAACTTGAAGTGATATGTTGAGAAACAGAATCTATCACTTTTCAGGTTCAGAGGGAATTCACGGAGAGAGATAAAACTCTAAATAATATGTTTTTTTTTTTTTTTTTTAGACTGTAACGGTTAATGAGATTAATGAGCGGCAAAACAACTGCCGCGGACTGGAGCGTTACAGCAGTGTCTGAAGCTGAGATTCCTGTTACACAGTGAAGGATCTCGTTCATTGATACAACTAAAGAGGTCGCGATGGCAATCGAGCCTCATAATGTCTGAAAGCTTAATTGAAATTACACAACGCTTGCAGTGGTGGTCTTGATATTCCAGCGTAGCCTTTGCATCTTCCATATTGCAGATTTGGAAGCTGAGGTTGGATTTTTTAATCGATCCATGGAGGTTATGCACAGTCATGTTAAAACAGCTTTGAGCGCCCTTAGCTTGAATGAACCAGCCGATAAAATGGACAGGTCCCAGCTTGAAGCCAGAGGGCTGCTTCTTAACTTTGACGAACCTCCATTTCAGAGTAACATCGCCCTTAGAGCCAGCTGACAGAGTCCGCCTATTGCTTGCCCAGCTGCTGAGACAGCAGAGGTCGTGAAAAGTCGGGAGAGATGTTGGCGTGTCGATCCAGATAGAGACCAGGATCAAAACCTTTGATTGCATGAAATGGATCGAACTTACAGGACTGGGTTTTGAAAGCAGATTTGTGAACAGGTCGACCATTAGGAGATTAAGGAATGATGCAATTATACTCATCAGATTTGACTAACAGGGATCTTCTGCAATAGGTAGAGCCCAGATTGGCTTCAAGGTCAGCTTGAGAGTTCAGGTGCCTCAAAATATGGAAAAGGGATATTTTTTGGAACTGGGCCAGAGTAAACCTGATTTTCTTGAAAATGGAAACTAAGTGAATCTGCGAAGGGTTTGAGTTGAGGTTCAACGCTTGGATGATCAGCCGGGAGTCTCCAAAGACCGACAGAGTCAGAAAGTTCCTTTTGATAGCCAGATTAAGCCCTTGCCACAGAGCCAGAGCTTCAGCTTTGTTATTAGATTCGATGCCCAGCCCCCATTGGTATCGAAACTCAGATGATCCATCCGGATTCAGAAGAACCCCACCCCCACCCGCAGCTCCGGGGTTGCCTTTAGAGGCCCCGTTGAAGAAGAGGCAGTGTTCATCCAATGCAGAGTGCCATTTGATAAACTCCTGTTCTTCCAGGCGGATTTCCAAATTAGCATGGGAAATTGCAGAGGGCAAGGGCTTGAAAACATGATTTGGAACAAGATATTTGAGCCAAAGCTCCTCCTCACTGTCCAATGTTGCTTCATTCCTTATTGCAGGTTTGGAATCCAAAGTCTCTCCCAATAAAGCTTGGATTTTAGTGATAATTTTTCCAGGAGTACATTTTTCATCCCTGAAAAGTCTATTGTTCCTCTCCAACCACAGCTTCCAGTAGGTGAATTTAGGGATCCACATCCAGGCTGTCTTGAGGAGGCATTTTTTAGAGAGAGAGAACGGAGATAAATTGGCCCAGTTGTGAAGCAGGTTTGGAATATCACCAGGAAGCTCAACTTTGTCAGCCCCTAACCTCAGGACCCCCCTCCAGACATCACGGGCAAAAGGGCAAAGCAACAACAGATGGTTAGCAGACTCTTCCTCTGACACACACAGAGGGCATCTGGAAGGCCCTTCCATACCACGTTTTCTCAGAATATCTCTAGTGAGAATGCTGTTATGAGCTAACGTCCAGCAGAAGAAGTCAATTTTGGGAAGCGAAGGAAAGGCCCAAATAAATTTCCATTGAGTAGGGTCAGGAGGGACATTAGGAATCGCTGTCATACTTTTGTACCCTTTAGAGACTGAGAAATTGCCAGTGAGGGAGCCCCACCCTCTTTTGTCCTTAGCTGTTGCTTTGGTCGGAGATTTTCCTTGGAGCTTATCTAAAAGTAACGATGCTTCAACCTGCAGCCTTTGGGGAATCTCTCCCAGGTACCAACTGTCCCATCGTCTTCCAGTATCATCCGTCCAAGTTGAGATGTCCCACAGGGTATTCAGGTTGTTGGACTGTAGCCAGATTTTAATGTTTGCCAGGCCTTCAACATGGTTCAGAGGCTGTTCACCAAGGATCGTATCATCCCAAATTCTGATTTTTTTTCCATTACCTGGTATCCAGTAAAGGTTGTGACTGAAATGCTCCATAGCAGAAAGACAGAGTTTGAAGATCGGAGAACCTTTAATGGTTTTTGGGGGCTGGTCCAAACACCTCAGCCGCTGTCCATTGAAGTATTTCTTCCACAGTACTCTCTTACTCCAGCTAGCCTTTCCAGCAACAATATTCCACAGAATTTTGGAGCCCAGGGAGAGATTCTGGGCACCCAGATCTCTTAATTGAAGACCTCCTTCCAGAATTGGCTTTTTAATAGTGTCCCATTTAACTAAATGAAGTCTTTGTTCATTATTTTTCCCCCCTTCCCAGAGGAATCTTCTCAGCAGACTGTCCATTTTACTGAGGAAGGTTTTGGGAGCAAGCAGAATGGAATGTTGATAAAGAGGCATACTTATGAGAACATAATTCAGCAGGATAACCTTCCCAGCATTGTTCAGCCAAGAGGCTCCCCAAGCTTGAATTCTAAGTTTTAGTTTGTCAAGCAGGGGCATCTAGTGGGCAACTTTAGGAATGGATTTGAATATTGGAATCCCCAGATATTTAAAAAACTCCCAGGTCTGAATTCCTTTCATCTCTAAGAGCCTGGCAATATCATCCAGTTCCTTGACCGAGCAGTTCCAGCCGAAGATAGTGCTTTTTAAATAGTTTATCTTGCTGCCCGAGACCTCCTTGTAGATGTCCAACTCCTTCTTAAAGGATCTTGCAGAATTTATGCTCGCTCCTCCAAGCAACAGAGTATCATCGGAAAATTGGGCATGGTTAATGTCTTTAACATTGGGAACCATTCTGAGGCCTGGTAGAGATTGGATTTGTTGACAGAAGTCAAGTTGGAAGCTAAGCACCGAGGCTTGAATAGCGTAGAGGAGCGGGGATAGCGGGCAGCCTTGTCTTAAGCCCCTTGAGGCATTGAAGAACTTTGTTGATCGACCATTAACCAGCGGCGCAATCCAAGGGGAGGCGATGCAGGCTTTCACCCAATTTATGAAGGTTATAGAGAAGCCCAGTTTCTTCATAACAGCAAAGAGGAAATCATGTTTCACCCTGTCAAAGGCATTTTCCAAATTGAGCTTTATCACCATTCCTTTCTCTTTTCGGTGGCAACTTGAATGAACTGCTTCTTGCACCAGCACAATATTGTACAGAATCTTTCTCCCTTTGATGAAACCTCCTTGGTTTTTCGGAATGATGTCCGGCAAAACATTCTTGAGACGGTTGGCTATTGTTTTGGTGATCAGTTTATAACTTGTGTTACACAGTGAAATTGGCCGAAATCTACCAAAATCAGAAGCTCCTTTCTCTTTCGGAATCAGGGCAAGGAAGGTCGAGTTGGTGCTGCCTCCGATCTTGGAACATGATTGAGACTTCCTGACCATTCTCAGAAGGTCTTTATTAATTATAGACCATCAAGTCTGAAAAAACCTGGCATTGAACCCATCAGGCCCAGGAGCTTTATCCGGCTCCATGCAGTCCAAGGCCTTCTTGAGCTCATCCATGCTGATCGAAGCGGTCAGCATAGAGTTAACAGAATCATGAACACAATGAGGAATTAGATCAAAAGGGTAGGCTTGGGAGTCTATAGGAGGATTTTCAGGAGCCGTATAAAGCTCTTTGAAAAAGGTGAAAGCAACTCTTTTGATGCCTTCAAAATCTTTGACCACAGCATCATGGGAGCGAATTTCTGAAATAGATTTGAATTGCTTGCGAGCTTCGGCTTGCTTGTGGAAGAAACTGGTATTCTTGTCGCCGGCCTGTAACCATAAGTTTCTGGATTTTTGTCTCCAGTACTCCTCTTCTTCCCTACTAGCTCTATGGAGAGTTTTTTGCAACTCAACTTCTCTTTGAAGCAGACTTTGAGAAACAACAGAATTCTCCATTGCAGATTGATGGGAAGCAAGGTTTTCTAAGGATTATTTTCTCTTGGCAGTGGGTTTTTTCAGAGTTTTAGCCCACTCCTTGAGTCTTCTTTTAAGGCCCCTCAATTTTTCTTCCCACACATAGAATGGGGATCCCAGGATCTGCCGATTCCAGGCTTCTGAAACCACTTCATGGAAACCATCTTGCTGAATCCACAAAGGACTGAATCTAAAAGGAATTGGACCAAGGTTTCCATCAAGGGAGAGCTCGAGGCTAATAGGTTTATGATCAGAAGTGCAGTTTGGAAGGAATTTAGAGGAGGCTGTTAGACCACATGTAAGGAAAGAGGATTGGACAAGGAATCTGTCCAGACGAGCAACTATGTGGTTGGGCCCTAATCTTTTGTTAGTCCAGGTATATTTCCCAGCAGAAGGCTTGATATCCTCAAGATCCCAGTCTAGCATTATGTCTTCCACCCATTCTCTAGCTGGATCCCTTACTAGGGAACCCCCCTTTTTCTCATCAATGGCTAGAGTAACATTCAGATCACCTGCAATAATGATATTTTCTGGGTTGTGCAATAAAAGAAAGGACTGAAGCGAGTCCCAGCGAAAAATTTTCTCCGCTGGAAGGACCGGAGCATAAAGATTGAACATACTTACTTGTTGACCAGAGTCTTTGTGGAGGAGCTGAATGAAAATCCAATGAGAGCAGTTTTCTTCTTGAATCAATTCATATTTGGAGCTGTCCCAGAAGGAGGCAAGCCCGCCAGAGGCGCCCCTAGCACTGACAGCTCTTCCGGGACCTTTACGCCAGAATGTCTTACTAGTTTGGAGGAGCAGATTATCCTCCATATTTGTCTCCTGGATGAGAAGGATTTCAAGCGAATGCATCCTAACAATGTCTTTCAGGGTTTCTTCTTTCAGTCTGATGCCTAACCCTCTACAGTTCCAGGAGACGTACTTCATTATTTACTGACTTGGGAGGTGGTGGCTCCTTTTGGAGCCCTGCTCTGCTTGCGCCCGGATCTGGTGTTCATCATTCCTTTGAGAGTTTTCTGGGAGCCTTGAAGGACGTCCAGATAAGTTTTCTCCTCTCTCTGTTTCTTCTTGGATTTCCGACCCCTAGCCGACTTGATAGGAGTGATTTGCGAGCCATCTAATTCGGTGTCTCTCTCTTATGACTCTTCCCCTGAGTCAGAGGCTAGACTGATGTGCTCCTCAGTACCTTCGGTTCCCCTTTGATCAGCAGCTGCTAGAGGAACAGTTGATTTTTCTACGGTTTCTTACAATTTATTCGAGTGGTCTTCAGTTTCTTCATGATTCTCTGTTGCATTCACCTTTTCAAATGAGGGGGGGCCTTCTTTTGTGATTGGATTGGTCTGAGAATTGGACTGGGGTTTCCCCATTATTCCAGATTTTGTCTGTTCATAAGGCTTTAAGACTACCTTGCCCTTTTTTATCTCTTTCCATCCTTCTTCTTCCACCTTGTCCCTTGATGGGGCTTTAGGACAGTTTCGTTGGAAGTGACCATGCTCGTGACAGATTCTGCACTTAAAGGGCAGTTTCTCATAGTCTAGTTTCTGGAAGTGATGCCAATCTCCAACTGTAAGTTTAACGGCTTCCGGCAGACCAGCTTCCAAGTCAACTTCCACGCAGATTCTTGCGCAGGTGTATTGGCCCCTATTGTCAGCTTTATCAATGAATCGACCCAGCCCGTTTCCAATCTTTTGCAGGGATTGGTAGCTCCAGCAGTGGATCGGGAGGTTGGGGAGCCGGACCCAAACAGGAACCTCCTTTGGGACATCGACTGAGGGGTCGAAGTCGGGGGTCCATTTGTTCAGGAAAAGGCCTTGATTTCCCATGAAATACGGGCCATTTCTAAACACCAGGTGACGGTCTTCCTTGGTAGTGAATTCGAAAATGAAAAATCCTCTACCTACAGCATAACAGATCACGTTGTTCGTCAGCAGAGGCCTCCAGTTTCATTGAACCCATTCATCTGTCGATTTTGTTGATGGCCATCGACCCATAAATTGCCTGACCAAACCTCTATCAGCCAAGGCAAGAGCTATTTTTATCGGTTGTTCTTCAGGCAGAGCAATCTCTGGTATTTCTTCAAGTTTTTTGATGAACGTCGGGACTTCAGGTGTTGGACGTTTTTTCCCTTTCTGAGACAGGAGGTTACGAAATGCATCAGCAGAAGAGTTTGGAGGGGGGGGAGAGGGCTCCCCGCCCCCTGGCACACCCATGGCGGCGGCACAGACCACGCAGCGATCCCTGACCTAATCGCTGCAGAGGATAGTAGAGAGCGCGCGCAGTTTGTCGATGAAAGCTTTGTTATCATTCCAAAGAGTGGTACAATCTGACCAAAACTCTAAATAATATGTTGCAAACACAGAATACATTACTTTAAATTTTCATCAGGATTTTGTGAAGAAAGAAGAGACGAGGTAAAGAAGCGCAAATTAAGGTTGTTTAACTCTTACTCACAGAGGTAATTAAGAGACCGGTTGCTACATTACTTCACTTCATTAAAAGAGTAATAAACACAGAGCGAAACTGGAAAGACATATCAACATCAACAGCTGCAGGAAACTTGATCTTCTTTCATTTATTTCTCTAAAAAATCAGTACCAAATTAACAATCCTCTAGAGGTCGAAAACCTGGAGCCCCTTTTCTTATTTCTATCTACTTAAATACATCACAGTGGTTCGTAACTCCTGAAATTCTTGAAACTATTCGACTACCTAAACTGTTAATATTACTTCTACAACCATACTTGAGAAAACAAATTAAAACTGGAAATATTGTTCATTTTTTTGAATCTGATGTTGTTGATGCGTCCTCCCGAAGTGTCGAGGTGTCCTTTCTGGTTATGATGCAGCAGCTGCACAGCTCTGTAATGACGCCTCAGTGCTCGACTTGATCCAGTTTTCATGCTCCTAATAGGGTCGCTATACGCTTTTCTGTCTGACTCTGCATATGCCCCTGTGCTTCAAACGTTGTCAATCATATCACCTGCAACCCGACTCTACCTCTTCTCCTTTGATCTGTGTTGGGTCACTTACCCGAGTTTTCTGCTGGGTTCTGCTATTTCTTCATAAAATAGCGCATAACCACATAAGCCCAGACTTGAAATCCTTTAGATTTCATCTTGGAACCACATTGCGTCCATGCCAACATCACACTTCACATTTCGTCGTCTTTAACTTTTCCTTAGCGTTTATCTTTTAAAAATTGCGATGTGCGCTATGCGATCGGGTCCCACCTAGCATCGCACATCATACTTCAGTGACCTTATCACTTACCTCTCGTGGTGATCATTTAAAACTTGCGATTCATGATTTGCGATCGGGCCCCACCACATTGCACATCGCACTTCGTCGATTATAACACTTACCATTCGCCCTTAACTTTTAAAAATTGTGTTGTGCATTATGCGGGTCAGGGCCACGTCATCTTGCCACATCACACTTCGCATTTCGTTGACTTTAAACTTTTCCTTAACACTTATATTTTAAAACTTGTGATGTGTGCTATGTGATCGGGTCCCACACTTACCTCTAGCACCTATCCTTTGAAACTTACGATTTGCAGTTTGCAATTTAATCTCCATCATCTATCTCTCCGTGTTAGGTCCTTATATTACTAGTATATTTGTAGTGATCCGATGGTTATCTCTCTCCTCGTTATTAACGACACTTGATCCATGGCTTAACACCTGATTGGTCCATGATCTCTATTTAAAGAGCATGGAGGGTCATTTTTACGGTAACTGTTTATGAGAGAAACATATGTAACTTTTATTTTTCTATTAATAAATTGCCTAAAGTGGCTGCGTTGGCTCAAGCCATGGACTGTTTCCCTTTTTTAGGGTTTTAACCACGTGATTATACTGGTGTACTGATTTGTGATCTGTTTCTAAGTGTTGACCTTTGGTTCTTGATCTACGGAACTTACCCTGTAAATTCCTACATGGTATGAAACCTATTTTGAGGTCCGCATCCATTGTTGATCAAAATCCGAAGCCGGTTGGACTGCATGTGAATTTTGTTTTGTAGATCTACTATTTTTAACATTTTTGGGCTTGGATAATTGCTCTGTTGTGTCTGGAGTGTCTGTTATAGTGAGGAACGCCTTTCGTTTCATGCGAAAAGGTTTATGGCTGCCCAAGTTATGACAGTTTAGATCTGGAGGTATAAAGCATCTGTTTTGCAGTTATATTTGTTAATAGTTCTGCTTATTTTAGTTCCCTCTGTTTCTTTTCGATTTTTAGGTTTTATTTATTTATCGGATCTATACCCTCTTCTCTGTGTATGCTCTTTGCTCTGTGTTGCGTGCGATCTCAGAAAATCAGAAACAGGAAAAGGGATTTTTTTTGCTACGTATGCTCTTTCCCCGCATCTTTCTCCGATCTTGGGAAATCAGAAATAGTGAAGAAATTGATAGTTTTCCTTAGGGCTAACTGAAAATATAACATTCAACCATAAGGGTTTGTATTTTTTTTTTGTTGCTTGGTTTTTGTGTTTTTTTGTGCAGGAAAAGGCATACACACCGAAGAGTAAAAACAAAAAAACAAAAACAAACGCCCCTTCCTCCTTTCAAACAATAACAGAATCCTTTTACTATCTCACTTGGTGAGGGGTTAGTTTATGAGAATAGAGGTCTTGGGTTCAAATCTCTTTCCCAAGCTTATTTTGTAAAAAAAAATTGTTAAAAGGGGCGGATTTTTTTTTTAAAAAGTCGCACTTCATCCCGTTCCCGTAACTATTCAGCATCTTCAACTTGTTTTTTCAAAAAGGCCTAACTTCTTCATCTAGAAGTCATTTTTCGAGTTGTTTATTTTGAAACGGCCTAATTTTTTGAGTACTTTCCATTGGAGCAGTTAGTTTCAGCTTTTCTCACCTTCAGTTTTTTTTTTTTAAATGGAAAGTGCATACCCGATTATTCTTAACAGCACCAATTATTTCCAATGGCTACCTCACATGGTAGATATACTTAGAAGTAAAGGGCTTTATAGAATAGCCACAAGAGTAGAAACTAAACCTTCTGATGATGATAAAGTCGCTAAATGGGAAAATAAACAAGATCAAGCACGAGGGTTGATAGGAATGTCCATTGCTCAAGATCTTCGATTTCACATCCTTGACATTGACACCCCTCATGAAGCCTTGGATAAGATAAATATTGTCTTTGGCATTAAAAATCAAATCAGGGCCCATCAGCTTGAAAATGAGTTGCTTACTTTGGACCCCAATAATTTCTCCTCTATTGAAGACTTTTTGTCCAAATTCAATACCCTTAGACTTCTTTTAGAAGGTTGTAAGGTCAAAAAAGAAGATAGTAGCCTCATCTATTGCATTCTTGCTAAGCTTGGCCTTGCATACTCTGTATTTGTTTCTGCCTTCCATTCCATTAGAGAAGCCATCATTTCTCCAAGAACCACCTACAAGAATCCCTCTTTTGATTCCTTTTGTGATTATTTGATAAGAGAACAAGAAAAACTCTTACACCTTGGTCTTATCACTTCTGGAGACACTTCTAAGAAAGCCTTAGCAGCCCAATAGTAGTCATATCAAAAGAATCCCAAGAAGCAGAATCCTAAAAAGTATGGTCTGAAACCAAACAATGGTCCTAAGAAATTTCAGCCGCAAATTGAAAAAGAAACTCACCAAAATGATAAGGCATATAAAAACAAAGGAAAGAAGACAGATAGACATTAAAACTTTTGCAATCGTGATGGCCATATAGAGTCCAAATTTTTTAAGAAGATGGAAGCCTTAGAAGCAGCAATTAAGAATCACAACATCAATTTGGAGCACTCTTCACCTTCATCTTCAGGAATGGCACTTTCTGCTTATGGTTTTCAAGCATCAAGATCTGGTTATGCATTAAATGTATCTTCCTCTTCTCATTCTCATGAGTGGCTCATTGATTCTGGAGCTTCTTATCACATGGAAAAAAATAAAGCCATGTTTTCTTCTTTAAATCATTGTAACACCAAACATATTTATGTTGGTTATGATAGATCTCTTAGTGTTGTAGGATTTGGAACCATTCATATCGATAATGGTCATTTTAATGATGTACTATGTGTTCCTACCTTATCATGCAACCTTCTCCTTGTTTATCAGATAACTCATTCAGGTGAAGGGAAAATAGTAGAATTCTCACCTCATGATGTTATAATCAAGGACCTCAAAGATCCTAAACATATTTTAGCTACTGGCACTGCTGATGATTCCATAAGGTTGTATAAGTTTGATAACCTTGGATCATCATGTCTTCCCTTTGTTTTTGTTGCTCATAATGATGAAGTGAACAAACTTTGGCATGAGTGATCTGGTCAATTAACTATCGCTCTCTTCAAACTCTATGTAAGGAAAATATGGTGATGGGTCTTCCTATCGTATCTTTCCGAGATGGTGTTTGCTCTGGATGTGTACTCAGAAAACATCATCGGGATAGTTTTGACAAACGTGCCTCTTGGCACACTTCAGCCCCTTTGCAGCTTGTGCACAATGATTTATGTGGTCCACTTCTTGTTGTTTCTTTCTCTGGTTGCAAGTACTTCTTAACTTTCATTGATTATTTTTTTAGACGCACTTGGGTATACTTCTTAAAACTCAAGAGTGAAGTTTTTAACATGTTCTTGGCCTTTAAGGCTTTTGTTGAGAAACAATCTAGACATCAAATTCTTAAGTTAAGATCAAACAATGGAGGAGAATATGTTAACAACAAATTTATCAACTTCTACACTGAGCATGGCATTCAATTGCAACATATTTTTCCATATACTCCACAACAAAATGGTGTAGATGAAAGGAAGAATCGCACCTTAAAAGAAATGGCTAATTGTATGCTTCAATCTAAAGGACTTGGTCTCAATTTTTGGGCAAAAGCCATTAACTGTGCAAATTACATATTCAATCGCACTCCTACTAACGTTTTAAAGAATATAACTCCAGAAGAAGCTTCGAGCTAAATCAAACCAGATGTAAGTCACTTTCGTGTTTTTGGAAGTGATGCTTGGGCCCATATTCCAGATGCAAAACATAAAGCCTTAGAACCTAAGAGTGAAAAATGCATTTTTGTTGGATATTCTGAAGATTTCAAAGGATATAGACTTCTTCAACCAAAATCCAAAAATATAATCATTAGAAGAGATGTAAAATTTGATGAAAATATATCGGCCTACGAGCCTAGTTTGGTGAGTGTGCCACCTTTGGCCTGCGAGCCTGATTCGATGTATGTGCCACCTCTCTCTCTCTCTTCTATTTTTTATAGAATTCCCTCTAGTTCAGATTATGATAGCGAGGATGACAATCCTCCTCCACCGCTTGAATTTGTTCCTTTTACTCCACTGCTTCCAAGATGGGTCCGCTCTACTTAGGATGCAACAGGTTCTCTTGCAGGTGACCCTGCTGATCGACAACATACACGTTCTCAGTTTGAAAGAGCCTCTTCCTTATTGGCTCAAGTTCCAGAAAATTCTGATCCAGAAACCTTTAAAGAAGCCTCCGGTCATCCAAATTGGGATGAAGCTATGAATGAAGAATATCGCTCCTTATTGGAGAATGATACTTGGGATCTTGTTCCTCTTCCAAAAGGAAGAAAACTTGCTAGATGCAGATGGGTTTACAAAAAAAAAATTGGACTACATGGAAAAGTGGATAGACATAAATCTCGTCTTGTCGCTAAAGGATTTTCACAAGTTGAAGGCATTGACTATACTGAAACCTTCTCCCCTGATACCAAAATGAATTCTATCCGCCTTGTTCTTTCCTTTGCTGCCTCCTTTAAATGGGAAGTCCATCAAATGGATGTTAAATCCGCCTTCTTACATGGATATTTGCATGAATAAATCTACATGGAACAACCCCCTGGCTTTATCCAAAAATACTCCAGCCTTATTTGTCACCTTAGGAAGTCTCTCTATGGTCTGAAACAAGCTCCTCGGGCTTGGTATTCCAAAATGGATATATTTATATTAGATAATGGCTTTTCCAGGTATCATTCTGACAACACTGTCTACACCAAGAAAGTGGGTAAGTCCTTCACCATCCTTGTTCTTTATGTTGATGATCTTATCCTTATTAGTAGTGATCCAAAACATATAAACCATGTGAAGTCTATCCTCAAAAAGAAGTTTGAAATGACAGACTTAGGACACTTGCATTATTTCCTTGGTCTTCAAGTCTTGCAATCCAAGGAAAGCATTACCCTCTCCCAGTCCAAGTATGCATGTGATCTTCTACACCACTTCCACATGGAAGATTGTAAGCCAGCCCCTTCTCCCTTTTAGTCTGGAGTCAAGCTTTCAATCACTTGTACTACCCCTGAAGTTGATTCTGCCTTATATCATCAACTTGTTGGTAAACTTCTGTATCTAACCCATACCCGTCCTAACCTTTCCTTTGCCGTTGGTCTTGTCGCTCGATTTATGCACCAACCTCATTAAAGTCACTGGAAAGCAGCTAAAAGAATACTTCGATATATTCGAGGTACAATTCAGTTCAGGATTCATTACAGTGCAGGAGCATCTCCATTGTTGATTGGTTTCATTGATTCTGATTGGGCTAGTGACCTTGATGATCGAAAGTCTACTGTAGGATATGAATTCACTCTTGGTTTAGGACCTATTACTTGGTCTTGTAAGAAACAAAGTGTCATCTATATTTCTTCAGTAGAAGTGGAGTATCATGGTGTAGTTGAAGCCAGGAAGGAAGCCATGTGGCTTCGTCAGATCCTGTCTGAATTTGGTCTTCATCAGCAGCATCCAACTACACTTTGGTGTGATAATCAAAGTGCCATTCAGCTATGTAAAGATCCAATTCAGCATCAGCGTATGAAACACATTGAACTCCACATACACTTCATCAGAAAGCTCATTCATGATCATGTTCTTGAAGTGCAATACTGTCCAACCAATGATCAAGTAGTCGATATCTTTACAAAGGCTCTCACAGAAGCGAAGTTTACCAAACTTCGATCCATGCTTGGAGTTCAGGAAAGTTTTCATTAAGGGGGGATAGGCTCTAATGCCTCCTTCCTTCTCTTATTTGTGTCACTTTTGTAAATCCTTCAATCCTATCCCAATTTGTTCTTAAGCGGGGATGTTAGGATATTTCGACACATAGGAAATAGGCTCCTTTTGTGTCACCTTTGTAAATCCTTCAATCCTATCCCAAGTTGTTCTTAAGGGGGATGTTAGGATATTCTGACACATAGGAAATAGTTAAGAATAACTTAGTCTAGTGTAGAGTTAGGTAAAGTGTGTTTCTTTACCATGTACATTTGTAACTTATAATTCGACAGTCACGATTTGCAGTGATCCGACGGTTATCTCTCTCCTCGGTATTAACGACACTTGATCCGTGGCTTAACACTTGATTGGTCCATGATCTCTATGTAAAGAGCATGGAGGGTCATTTTTCCGGTAACCGTTTATGAGAGAAACATATGTAACTTTTATTTTTATACTAATAAATTTCCTGAAGTGGTCGCGTTGGCTCAGGCCGTGGATTGTTTCCCTCTTTGAGGGTTTTAACCACGTGATTATATTGGTGTACTGATTTGTGATCTGTTTGTGAGCGGTGACCTTTAGTTCTTGAACTACGAAACTTACCCTATAAATTCCTACAATTCCCTTATTGTTGTTAGTGTAACCCCCTTATTGTTATTCTTGTACCCCTGTAACCCCCATATTGTTATTATTGTGCCCTTAAATTATTATTTTTAGGTCGGCTAGGATTACATTGTGGCCCATGGACTCCTATATATAGAAAGGAGGTTTTGTCATTTGTATCATCCAAGAATTGTTCATTTATGTAATGTATTGCAGGTTTCCCCCTCGAAGTGGCTGATTTCTAAGGCATTGATCTCTCTTTTCTTCTATTTTTGGAGTTGGTTTCACAACATTTGGTATCAGAGCTTTGGATTCTAGGGTTTCGTTGCGCCAAACAGGTCATCGTGGAATTTTCGCTATAACTTTTTTTTTTGCAAAGGTTCAAAAGCTGAATTTTTTAGAGCTCGAAGCAGAAATCCTAAGGAACATCTTTAAAAAAATTTAGAGCTTGGTTCGCAATATTGTCGGAGATATGACCTGTGGAAGATAGGTCTTTTTCAGGATCTTGAATTTCATCTCAAAGAGGTGATCGTGGGAAAATCTTCACCACTCTCTCTCTCTGAGCATTGGATTGGAATTCTGTAAAAATTGGCTGGAAGTACATGGACTGTAGTTTCCTGTCTATCAATTTCAGAGCCAAAGGAGCAAACAGTGACACGTGGCAAGTCGTGAAAGTTTGCTCTACTGAACCAGTCCATAATTAGGTCATTGTGGGAGATTGGACATAACTTTGCCTTGAAGAATCCAAATTAGGTCAGGCCTATGGCATTCGAAAGAGGATTCAGAAGGCTACCTCAGGGCAAAATTTCAGATATTGAAGATCCAAAATCATAGAGATAATATAGTTTCAATATCGAGCTCCTCAAAAGCAAGAAAAAGGTGTGTATTTTTTTCTAATTACATATGTCTCGTTTGAAAAAAATTAGTTTGAATTTATTCCAAGGGCACATTGAAGAATAGATATCAGTATTGGGTTCTAAAATTCCCCCAAAAAAAAATTCAACACCAATTAAGCCTTCAGAAGGCTCTACTATGACTCATGAAGACGAAGAAACACAACATGAGATATCAAAATTACAAGAGCAAGTGCACCAAATTTCACTATCGCAAAGAGCAACAAAAAATGAAATGGAAGTTTTGAAGAAAGGCGTGGAAACTAAGATGGATGGTTTGAAGAAAGGCGTGGAAGCTAAGATGAATGGTTTGGAAGCTAAGATGAATGGCATAGAAGTGGGCATGGAAGCTAAGATGGATGACATGGAAGCTAAGATCGATGAAAAAATGAAAGACAACATGGAAAACATGAAGAATGATCTAAAAGTAGACATCAAAGGTTTGGAAAAGTTGATACAAGAAATGTTTCCTAATGGCGAAAAGATAGTAGAGGAAACTCATGATGAGAACAAAATAAATGTTAATCGTGATTTCATAAACTCTAATGTTGGATGGAAGAACCACCATATTCCAAAGATGGATATGAGGAAGTTTGATGGCAAGGAGCTCATAACATGGATACTAAAGATGGAGCAATATTTTGATCTCAATAATGTGCAAAACACACAAAAGGTACGCATTACAACTTTACATTTAGAACAAAAAACATTTGTATGGTATCGATGGCTTTGCTCTTGTAAAAAAAATTGTCACTTGGTCAATTTTTACGGAGGAAATGATAGCACGTTATGAGGATACAAAGAGCAACACCTTCTTTAGCCATTTGATAAATCTCAAACAAAAGGGTTCCGTGGTGGAGCACATTGAGGACTTCCAAAAATTGAATATAAGGGTAACTGATATTTCAGAGGAACACGAGATTGATGTATTCATAGGGACTTTAAAGGATAACATCCAACATGAAGTTCACATTTGGGAACCTGATTCATTAGAGAAGGCATTCGGGTTGGCAAGAAAAATTGAATGTAAAATTATGGCGACAAGGAAGCCTACCACTCACATCTATAAATATGGAAGTGTTGCTACTCCTAGACTTCCACAACCTACAAGGTTGAAACCACAACAATTGGAAGAAAAAAGATAAAAAGGGCTTTGCTACAGTTGTGATAGCAAATACACTAAAGGTCATAAGTGCACTGAGAAGAAATTATTTTACATAGATTGTGGAGAGGAGGAAGAAAATGAAGAAGAAACTTAAAAAGTAGAGGATATACACCAGGAAGAAACCCTATAATAAGAAGAAATGAGTCCAACCATATCATGTAATGCATTGGCAGGAATTACCATTCCTCAAACTCTCAATATAGAAGGACATATCAAGAAGAAAAAGGTAATAGTTTTGATTGATTCGGGTAGTACTCATACATTTATTCGTTGTAAGGTAGCCAAGGAATTTAATTGTTTCCTATACCCAGCACCAGAATGTCAAGTGATGGTTGCAAATGGAGGAATTATAAATTTCTCTGAAAAATGCCATAATATCAAGCTAGCCATGGGGCAATATGTATTAAATAGTCCAATGCTTTCCATCCCAATTGGAGGTGATGATGTTGTACTAGGAGTACAATGGTTACAATATTTGGGGACGGTAGCTTTTAATTTTCAAGAAATTATCTTGTTTTTTTTTCGGAAGGAAAGGAAATTGAATTACAGGGTATCGTAGGGAAGCCAGGAAAGATAATAAGCTCTAATGTCATGACAAAGGTTCTGAAGAAATAACAACGGGGCGTAATTGCACAATTATGCTCACTAGAAGTTCCAACATCAAAATCATATATTTCTTCAGATATCCAAAAAATCTTGGACAGTCATTCCAAGGTTTTGATACTCCCAAAGGACTCCCACCTATTCGTGATCATGATCATGCTATTCATTTGATTCCAGGAAGTGATCCTCCAAACATCAGGTCTTACATATATCCTTATGTCCAAAAGAGCGAAATCGAACGTATGATTGCAAAAATGTTAGAGGCTGGTATAATTCAACCTAGCAAAGTTCTTTCTCTGCTCCAGTAGTATTGGTGCACAAGAAAGATGGATCATGGCGCATGTGTCTGGATTATAGGGAGCTCAATAAGCTCACTATTAAAGATAAATTTCCCATTCCTGTGATTGATGAATTATTGGATGAACTACATGGAGCAATTTGTTTTACCAATTTGGATCTTTGTTCAGGATATCATCAAATTAGAATGAAGACTGAAGATATTCCGAAAACAGCATTTCGAACTCGTGAGGGTCATTATGAAGTTTTGGTCATGCCTTTTGTCCTTACCAATGCACCTTCTACATTTCAAGGGTTGATGAATTCCATTTTCAAACCATTCCTTAGAAAATTTGTGCTAGTATTTTTTGATGATATACTAATCTACAGCAGGTCTTGGACGAATCATATTCTACATGTTGAGAGGGTGCTCAAACTATTGGAGGAGAAACAATTATATGCAAAAACACCCAAATGTTTCTTTGGAGTACAAGAGGTAGAATATCTGGGTCATATTGTATCTCACGAGGGTGTTAAGGTAGACCCTAAAAAAATTAAAGCCATTAAGGAATGGAAATCCCCACAACCATAAAGCAGTTGCGCAGATTTCTCGGGTTAAAAGGGTATTATCGCAAATTTGTTAAGAATTATGGGAGAATAGCAGCACCTATAACAACATTATTGAAGAAAGATGCATTTTCATGGACTCCTGAAGCAACTAAGGCCTTTGAACATCTTAAGGAGGCAATGTGCCTAGCACCAGTCTTAGCTACGCCAGACTTCACAAAAACCTTTATTGTGGAATGTGATGCCTCAGGAAATGGAATTGGTGTTGTTTTAATGCAAGAAGGAAGACCCATTACTTTTGAAAGTTGTTCAATCAAAGGAAATTATCTACAAAAGGCTATTTATGAGAAGGAAATGTTGGCAATACTACATGCACTAAAGAAATGGAGACCTTACCTAATGGGAAGACACTTCAAGGTAAAAACTGATCATGATAGTCTTAAACACTTTTTGGAACAAAGACTATCTTCATAAGAGCAGAAAAAATGGGTCACAAAGATGTTGGGTTATGACTTTGAAATCGTCTACAAAAAAGGGAAGCTAAATGTTGTTGCAGATGCACTCTCAAGAAACGATGAAGAGGTAGAAGCATTGCTTTGTGCCATTTCAATTATCCAACCAGATTGGATAATCGAAGCAAGGGATGAATGGAAGAAGGACGAAGAATTGTGGAATTTCATTCAAAAGTTGTAGCAAGATTTAGTTGGAAAAATTATTCCTTATGGTACAAAGATCGCTTGTATATTTGCAAAAATTCCCAACTAAAACAAAAGATTCTTTTGGAATTGCACACTTCCCCTTTAGGAGGACACTCGAGATTTTTAAAAACTTACCATAGGGTGAAGAAAGAATTTTTTTGGGATGGCTTTAAATCTGATATTCAAAATTTTGTGGAAAAATGTTTGGTTTTCCAGCAAAATAAAGTGGAGACAATTAAGACCCTGGGTCTTCTACAACCTTTATCCATTCCAAGCCAATGTTGGGAGAAGATTTAAATGGATTTTATCATAGGTTTACCTAAGTCCGAAGGAAGGAGTGTCATCATGGTGGTAGTTGATAGACTTACCAAGTATGCACACTTTTGTGCATTATCTCATCCATTTAATGCGAATACAGTTGCTACTGCATTTATGGAAACAATTCAAAAGCTACAAGGAAACCCGAAGATTATTGTAAGTGACAGAGATCCCTCTTTTACAGGAAATTTTTGGACGGAATTATTTTCTTGTTTGGGTACTCAACTAGCTCATAACTCATCTTATCATCCTCAATCCGATGGTCAAACAAAGATAGTGAATAAATGTTTGGAAGGATATCTTCGTTGTTTTGTATCTGATAAGCAAGCACAATGGGTCAAGTGGTTACCTCTGGCTGAATGGTGGTATAACACTTCCTTCCATACTGTAGCAAAAATGACCCCATTTATGGCACTTTATGGATATCATCCACCATCCATCACATATTCTTTAAGGGGAAATTCTAGGGTTCAAGCAGTGGAGGATCACATCGAGCATCAACAAGAAGTTCTCCAACTCTTAAAGGATAACCTAAATTCAGCACAAAATTGAATGAAACAACAGGAAATCAACATCGCAGTGAGAGAAGTTTTGATGTGGGAGACTGTGTATTTTTACGACTACAACTATATAAACAAATGTCCCTCAAGCAAGCTAAAAAGGATAATAAATTATCACCAAAGTACTATGGTCCTTACAAGGTTTTTCAAAATATTGGTACTATGGGAAACAAATTGGAGCTTCCTGCTTCTTTGTGAGTGCATCCAGTTTTCCATGTTTCATGCTTAAAAAAGGTTATAGGGGACAAACTTCCAGTTCAAACAATATTTCCAGAACTTGATGAAGAATGAAAAACCATATTGGAACCTGATGCAGTCACGGAAACAAGAACTCGATAACTACGAAATCGATCAATTTCAGAGTATCTCCTCAAATGGAAAAACTTACCCACGGAAGATTCTACATGGGAAACCCTCCTGAGCTTATTTAGTGTTTTGTCGTGCTAGTCCCTCCTAATCTTGTGAATGAGCCCGACTCGACCCTGTTTGGCATGCAATGTTCTAAGCGTGCCCATCGGTCTGACTCTTGAACTGTTCTGCACATGAATGAGCCCGACTCGACCCACCTTCACATATCATCACATAATGTTAATGTACCAATATATAAATAAAAATTCTTCTATGACACACAAGATTTTACAATTTCTATCATATATGCTTTTTTGGTGTTTTGAAAAATAATTCAAAGGTAAATGCAAATGAGCCACAACATGGTGGATGACCTGATGTCGATCAACTAAGGGTCTCATTCAGGATGTATCCACCCAATCTCCACACAATTGGATGCCTCCCTATCTTGGATTGTTCATCCAGGATCCAGATTTTCCTCCTTCGTTGCACCCAGTCGGATGTCTCTATTGTGGGGTTTATTCCCAACTCCTGGATGCTTCGTTGATTCCTTGACTGTGGGTCTACCACGCCTTAAATCCTATAACTCTCGCATTCGACTTTTCCTCAACATGCATACAATCATAATTTCAGTAGTGTTTTTACACATAATAAAAAAACTCAAAATACAAAAAATATTTTGATCTCATTAAATTAGATTCGATTACACACTAAGGGAACTCAGGCACTAACCACCTCCTCAACCTGATCTACATTTTATCGATTCCCTACTTTCCCAATGCCTAAATTCTTACAATTTAAACCAAACAATAAGAGGATTGGATCATTCCAGATCCGATCTATCCTCACTCTATTGCTAAGATCACTCAAATCAATAAACATTTAACAAACCTTATCATATTTACGTAGATATTGAGCAAATTGTGTCCTCTTCGTCACGATGTGCCTCTAGAGGCTTCCATATTTCTATTATGATTTTTCTTTTGTGGGTATACCCTTATTCATGCTCCCTTTGGCTATTGAATTCCCATAACCTGCATCGACAACTATGCTTAACAGACCAAATAGGATCATCAAGGAAACAAAATTATTGAATTGTATTATGACTTATACCACAAATAATTATAATAAGCGACTAAGTATAATTAAAAAGGCGTGGAAATCTTTCTTAAAGAATTTATTTTTACATATTATTAATAAAAGGACTTGGAACACGATCAACACTTTGTTAATAATGATTTAATTGCATTTATAACTAATATTGCTACCATGAGTGACTTTCAAGAAAGACAACAAGGGCTTCCAACTGGGTAGCAAATCAAACAAATTAAGGTGGGATGGTACTCTAGGATCAAAATGTTAAAGATGTTATTTCCAAGTGCACAGGAATTAATGACTAAAGGAGCAACGATTTCTTCAAAGCTATTAAGGTTGTAGAATACATTTAAGGGCCAAGAATGATTAGAGACTCCATGTGAGTTCCAAAGGATGTGTTAGAAGAAGACTTTTGAAAATTACTAAGACATCATGGTGTAATGAATTTGACAACTTAATAGATTTTTTGGAAGAAGAAATTAAAAAATGGTTAGTTCCATTTATTATAGAGAATGAAGACTAGTTGTCGGTCATTATGCAATTATGGTGAGATTCAAAAGAAACAAAGGTAGATATCCTTGCATTGAGGGTGAAGCAAGACATAATTGTCTAGAAATGAAGAATTATATTGAAGAATGTCTTGTGAAATATTTAAATGAAATTGTTAATCCAGGATAATTTCCTAGTGGTTAGATTAATAGGTATACAAATCCCAATATATACTCTAACAATATAATGTTGAAAATGAGAGAAGATTCATTCCATTGGTTGTCCTTATTGGTTTTCTTTTTAAAAATTTATGAGTGTTCAATATTTTATTTGAAACAATTCCCTTTTCTTTCTCCCTAGTCATAGGTCACCCAAATTTATAAATTGTGTTATTATACTTGTAAAGATGATCCCTAATTGCATTGTTTTTATTTCTTCCAAGTTACTCTATATTATTTATTGGTCTATGGGAGCCCCATATCACTCCTTTAGGGATGAATGCATTCAAGTTACATTTAAGTATCATGATTTTTTAGAGTTATCTAAGCACCTGCTTCATTCAAACTTAAATTCGGTAATATTATTATATGACTCCCATGGAGCGTTATTTCAGGGAGTGCATGAAATTTGTGATTTCATATACTTTTAATTAAGTAGTGACACCTTGTGGATGTTCTCTTGTGACTCTTAAAGATATCAAATCAAGGAAATCATTTTAGATAATTTTGGAATTTTGGACCATTTGTTTTTTATGTTTATGAATTTTCTTGAAGATGTGTCTTCCTCATGATATGCGAATAGATACATACCATGCAGTGAATCACCAATATGGTATTTACTTATTTAAATTTTATTAATGTTCTTTGAAATCACTTATTCCACTCATAGGTGAATATGTTGAATGTTAATTTTTCCATTTTGAGTTAATCTAAAAAGCTAAGTGTGTTATATAAGAGTACCACCTTTATAAAAGCAACAAAGGAATCTTAATAATTCCCTAGGAGGTTGACTCTAGTCCTTAACAAGAAAATAGATCAACACCTAGTTGGTTTGTAGAAGACTTTAGCATTCACAATCAATTTTTATGCATCAAATAGAACCAAGAATTGACCTAACACCCATAAATAAAGAACCCTTACACATCCATATTCTCCAAGAAAGATATGTTAATTAAGCTCTAGGGAGTGGAAGCTCTCAAATTCTAACCACGAGTACAGATGAGGAAGGACTGCTCTTTACATAGAGTCTATCTCAACTTCCTATATAATATAGTAATAATAGCTTATCTTTGCTAGCCCAAGGAAGAGTAAATAATTATTTTCTCCAACCAATTATTCAATAATACATAAAGCAAATCACATAAATATACAAAGCACGGATATTTCAAAGCAATAGAAATTCACATAATTCTTTATGTACACACACACACACACACACACACATAAAGTAAATTAAAATTTATCAGTACCAAATGAAAGGAAACACCAACTCCTTGGTTTATCAGCACCAACTCCCTGGTTTATCAAAACCAACTGAAAGGAAGCACCAACTCCTTGATTTATCACCACAAAAGATTGTACAAAAAACAATATTAGTCAAAGAAAGTTTTTCCTCTTGGAAACTTCTCCTCTGTCTTTCACATGAGCATTTGGTATCCCAAACGCAACCTTCTTAGCAATGGAACTTGCCTCAACAAATTATACTTGAACTCGGCCTCCTTATCAACAGAACTTAGCCTTAACCCTAAACTAGGACTGGAAATTGGACTTTAATGCACCTAAACTCAACCCTCAAGTAACTAGAACTTTACTTCTATAACTCCACCTTCTCCACATCGTTCAACCTCCTAAATAAAGAAAAAAGTAATATATTCAAATTAGACATGAGACTCGCCTTCAAACACATCGGATTTGGCCCTCAAAATAGGCATGAGTTCAACCTTCTTTGTACTAGAACTTTGGTCCTGGAATTTAACCTCAGTAGGGACAAGTCATTGTTCTCATTATAGGACTGAAAATCAGCCTTCCATGCTGGAATTTTACCCTCTACACAAATCTAAAATTCAACCTTCAAAAGGGATATAATTCGGCCCTCAAGAACAGGTCTACAATTAACCTTCTTACAAAGACAAGAAACCCGAAAAAGGTGTGCCCAAAATCCTTGCAAAATAAGCCAAAAAACCTTTCCAAAATAAGTAAAAACCTTCAAAAATGTGCCAAAATCCCTTCCCCATAAAGTCTCTCCAAATTAGCTCCTCTTCACTTTTGGTTCATGAGGTATGAACCTCAAAACTCCTACTTTACTTCACTTATTTGAACAAATTTGAACTTGCTTGAGCGAATGACTTGAAATGCTCCTTTTCACACCTATTTATAGTGCATGTTGGGTCTAGACTTGGTTGACTTGTCCACTGTTTGGGTTGACTTGTACATTGGCTGGGTTGGCTTGTCCATTGGTTGGTCTCGCTTGTGCAATTGGTAGAATGTATAATGAATATTCGAAAAACTACTTCTCCTCGGCTGTAAAGAGTTAGAGGGAGTGCCATATATTGTTGGAAAGGTCTCGAAATACAATTTCCAAACATATATGTTATGCTTCCATTTAATCTAGGTAAATTGATTAAAAATGTATTCAAAGATAGGGTATCCAAATGGAGCATAAAATATACAATAACAATATTTCAAAATATAGAGCATAAAATATACAATAACAATATTTCAAAATATGTTATTTGAATATGTAACTTTCTCTTTCATTTAGACAACCTTTCACATCAATGACAACTTCTTTCAACAACATCTCAATCAAAGGGAGAAAATGATTAGTCAAGCGTGCAAAATCTAGCCTCCAAAGGCCTCAAAGCAGATATATTCACAACTAACTCTTTAAAATAGGCAATGAAATCCCCTATATCTACTCCAAGGTGGATGTATATCCCTCCAATATAACATGTCCCAACAAGGCATGAGTAGAAGTCCCCAAGGCTAGATGACTCCCCTGAAATCAGCTCCACTGGTCATGTGTGGGGTCTCCAATCTAGACCTCCTCCAAAAATCATATAAACCACATCCCACAAGCCTAGAAGTATCAACAAGGTCCACACATGCTAAGTAGATGAAATATCCAAGGTGAACGACTCCTCCAACAATGGTACATGCCACAAAATATGCTGATGTGCCTGAATGCTCCATGAACTATGATGTGGCATCAGATGAACCAATTAATTGCATGAAGAATAACCCTCAATTTGTGAGCATGCCCTGAGAATTGTGAGAATGCCTTGAGATTTGTGAAGATGCCTTAATAATTGTGAAAATTCCAAGTATCATGATGAAGCCCATACATTTTCCATTTAATGATAAATGTTAGGGTGCTCTTCTAAGGGATTCACACATCCTCGTATACAATCATCTAGAAAATAGCGGAGAATATAACATCACATAACTTCTATCACATCATCTTCCATATCAGCAACCCGCAAAACCAAGTGAATGCCCTGACCATCTAAAACTCTTTGTGATAAAGATCACAAGAGTTGTGAAGAAATCCACTAGTATGAGCCTCATGCAACGTCACGGGTAACATGTCTCAAGTGTGTTTATAATCCCACAAAAGCAACCTAGTAGTAAACCTAAGATTAGTAACTAGGATACCTCTTCTTCCATGGTGCACAAGGGGTTGTTGGCTCCAAACAATCAAGGGGAAACTCACAACTTAAAAGTGTTAGGTGTCTACGTCAAGCTACCAATCTCGACCTAAGTATTAACACTCACACAAGAGCATGTCCCTTGTGTTAGCAAAACATATGCAAGAAGAAGATTTCACACCTCCAAGACTCTAACCTAAAATACAATTTCTCTTTTGTTGTATAAAGGATTTAATAGGTTGGATTTAAGTTGATTTACTTTTTAAAAGTCTTCATTTGGCAACATGGACCAAACCTATTTATCAGTAAAGAGTGTTGATAGAGATCTTTCACTGAACCTTTTTGAATCACCCATGTCACTTTTAATTATGCAAGGCTAACATCATACTTTGATGTGGGATGGACTTTAGGTCCCTCAATGTATACACACGTGTGGTGATAAATTAAAATGACAATGTGTAAAGTGGAGCTCTAAAAATAAAAATAAAAGTGTGACAAATAAAGAACATGTGAAGCAATAAATGTAAGAAGTGAAAAATTTCTCACTCTCTAACTTTGAAGTTAATAATTAACTTGATAAACAATATAATTACAATAACCAATAATTACACCGAAGGTGTTTTATAAGGGGAGGGTTGGACTAGCCTTTTCATCGTTTGTCCATATCCAATTAGAGAAAGGCACGTCTGAATTAATTTTTTAAGTTTTTCATCCACTTTTGCTTACGTCATCTGTCTGCCATACACGTATTTAACTGGTGACCATCATCTGTCCATGTCATGCATTGAACCAGTTAGGCATGGGACTTACAGTGTGAAGCCATGGAAAGTCCAGTTGATACACGAATAATTCAGTAGAGATATGAATACCACCAAAATATGTGTCCAATCGCTCTTCTCAGACAGTTGCAATCCATTGGTGGCCGAATGGATTCCAGGTTTGGACCAGATTCTAATTTCATCTACAATTGTTTCGAAGTACTATCCCATATTATGAGGCTTTGTGAATAGATTAAGATTATGTTTGGAATTCATATCGGTATTGAATTTGATTATTTAAGGATTTTACTGGAAATTTTGAAGTCTTAAATTCTTCATTTAAGGTAAAGTTTATTTTTTCAACTTTAATTTTCCTGTTTAATTTTTCAACTTTCATTTTCCTGCTTTCACTCGCAATTCTGAAGTCTTTAATTCGTCATTTAAGGTAAAGTTTAATTTTTCAACTTTCAACTTTCATTTTCCTTTACATGAGGTTTCAAGTTCGATTTTTTTCTTGCGTTTTGTGTTTTTCCCATAAATCAACTTTTTAGATGACTTTAGGCTTTTCTTTGACGCGGAAGTTGAGGTCAGGTTACCTTTTGTGACTTTTGTGGTTGTATTGGAATTATTTCCCAATTCCTAACTTATCTGAGAACTTTTAAGTGTTCTTCATATTTTTCTCTTTCATTTGCTTCTTTTCTGGAATTTCTGTCGCATTATGGTGATTGACAAGGATTAATTTGAAGACTCAAGTGATTTATAGTGAAGTAGAGCTCATTGAATGCTCGTTGGGATTCTTTAACCAAGTTCATCTTAGATATTTAGGATTTTAAACCACAACGATGATCAATGTGTTGAGAATTTGGAGGGCTAGGGATTATTACAAATTATCTTCTTGATAATTACTTGTGAACTGGCTCGAGTTACTTCGTCTTTCTTTCCTTTAGCTTAGTTAGTCTTTCATCAAGTCAATTATCAAAATGCACGAGACACACAATTAGGCTCCTAGAGCCAGGGAAAAAACCTCTCCCTCTTGGAGAGGAAAAATCGCAAAGAATTCTTCTTATAGATCTTCAAATGACAAGTACCATAACCAAGACTCAGATCCCTAACCTAAACATGCTTCCAAGACCTTGTCACAATGTCTTACAATCATTGTCTTAGCTTCAGCAAACTCCTCCTTCTCTTTTAAGACCTTCTTCTTATTTATGGAATCATACATCAATATGTAGAATAGAAGTTGTATATCTGCATCCCTTTCCTTTCTTTGGGTTTCTAAATAGTTATTGAGATAACTTTGATGAGACTGCACTTTATACCCGCACGTCATACACAGTGGAATCCGCACTTGTTCACTGCATTGTCTTACCTTAGAAATCCAACTTGTTCTTTGCACTGTTTTAACTTAGAAAGCTGACTTGTTCTTTTCACTGTCTTAACTTAGAAATTCTCACATATTCATCTGGATATCCTGTGCTTTTATTCCTCTTAAAATACGCAGTGTATATTGTCCTTCAATCCGCAATATATTTCAGTGATGTCCGCAATATGATTCAGTGATATCGCATTTATGTTTCAGTCATATCCGCAATAGGGTTTAGTGATATCTGTGTTCCCTTCCTGCATTCCTATTTCAGATCCGCATACTTTCTTACTGTCCCTTCTCCGCATTATATGTTTTCCCTTTTCCGCATTGTATTTTAGAGATAAGTCCACAATAGGTTCATATACATCCGCTCCTTTTAACTTAGATAGATCTGCAGTCTTCCTTTATCCGCACTATAGACTCAGAGGTATCTACATGCTTCCTTCAATTATGACTGCATACCATATGTGTATATATATAGGGCACATCCCTTTAAGCAAGCCGACCATATAGCTGTGAGTGAGGCTGACTAGATAATGTTTATCTCAGTGTTGATGAGGTACTTCATTTCTTGCATTTTGAGGCTTGTCTTTCATCGTTGCATTGAGGGTTGTTGTGAGCTTCTTTCACAAGGTCCTGGAGCATATAACTAGACTATATTTGACACTTAACTCAAACCTAATGAACATCAAGAAGAATTCCATCTACTTAATAAAATCTTTCTCATGAAACCCATGAAGCAAGTACACCAAAAATACACTTTATTATCTTTGTCTTCTTCTTTTCATAAATACATAATTACATAGCCAACATGAAGACCGACCTAGTTACACTTTTCAACACTCCCTCTTGACTAGGGAGGTATTCATATAGGTACATGGTCACTTTAAACTAAAGAATCTCATAAGAAGAATCGGATTGGTAATCGCATCTGTATAACATCATATGAACCAGCATTGTCCTAGTGAAATGCCTTGACTAATAGCCCCATATCTCAACGATACAATGGGCTACAATGTTGGTGAGACACATGACTAATAGACACCATATTCATTGTTCTCCAAGGTACATACCCCACCTAGGTCTTCCCAGAGTATGACCTTCTTGGACTATTCTTCTCTTGGGTAGCCAGACCTAAAAGAATATCGGTCCAGGACTACTCTTATCTTGAATGCCCTATCTCATTCTCAAAGAGTATTGAATGCCAGATGATTATCCAATCCTCCATTATGTATTCCAAGTGAAGACTAGAATGATGTGTCTATTCGTTCTCTCCACATGGCCTTCACTAAGACTTATGGTTGTTAGTCATGGTCTAGTGCATGACACATGTCATAGAGAATCACATAGGTCACTCCTTCTCAACACAGGAAGGACATATTTCAAGTTTCTTCCAAGCAAGAAACTTACCACCAGGCTCCCTATCAACTAGGGTCCTGTAGCAGCAATCCATCTACTCATGAATAATTCCTCCCCTCGATGTCATGGTTTTCGATATTGAGGAATCTTCAACTTTTGGCTTCATAGGGCACAGATCGTCCATCACTTTAAGTCATGAGTCATGTCCACTATCAGAAATTGATTCAGCAGTCTTTCTCATCTGGTCCGCCATTATTGCCATGCTGCTTTCCTTCGAATCATCTCCAAGGATCATACATCCTTTCGCATGATTAGTAGCCCTGCACAAAATCATCCAAATAAACATATACATATGAACCTTTTAAAAGAAAAGTTACCTCAGTGATGATCTTTTACCATGACATCTTCCTATAGGCATCGGCATCCTTCATACAGATTGACACATCTCCTAATGTTATGTTTTGCCAAGGGTCTTCTTCTTTACCAGACTTCCGTCAGAGTCTACATATCTTCCCAGGATATCTCCTAATCACATCTTCTTGACCTCTGGACGATAACTGCCTCTTGACATGGTTGTGTTATCACTCCAATAATTCCTATGGTTGTTATGTTTTGTTTAAAGAAATATTAGAGGTAACTATCAACCTACTTTTGAGATCTGGATCTAGCCTTCCTAATACTCAGAGCGGACTCTCTCTTTATGATTTAACTTCGTTGTTTTAATTGATTTTAAGCTAGTTATGAAAGATTGATTTGGTTTGATTTAATTTGTTTGGTGGAATTACTGATTTAGATGGATAGATTTCATCTATTTTCCATTGGGCTATGGAGTCAATGTATCAAGAAAACAGGACAGAATCAAATTCTAAAGGAAGTGTTCATAGGGCAAGGTAGCTGAGAAAAATCAGATCTTTTAGGATAGATGGTGAAGTGGTTTTCAATCGGGATCAAGGAGCAGTTAAGGATTCCTTAAACCGGATAATGAAGGAAGGTGATAGAGATCAATCGGGATGGGAGAGAAATTAAGGATTTAGATTCGGATATCGGAAGAAAACATTAAAATGAATAACAGTTCAGAACATAGCGTACTTAAACAATTTCTGCAATAATATTCATATTGTAACATTTAAATTGGAAAACATGCAAGTTTATGGAATACTTAAGGAAAAACATAAACAATTGAAAGATACTTCACTGAAGTGGCTCAACACATGAATCCTATAATGCAATGCCTTTATTACTTGTCCTGTCTGCTGACTTGAAAATGGTACAATAAACCCTCAGGTATTTGGATCAATTAAAACTACAGAAATGTTTAGGAATCCACACTCAATACTTCAAATTATGAAGTATTTATACAAAAACTGATACAAAATATCCTAAAACTGATTTAGGAATTATTCATGGGAAAATAAAATATCTTCATGCAAGAAGATAGAGACACATATTTAACTAATGCAAGTTGTCCCTCTTTTATTGATTTGTTGTTTTCTTCTTTGATCTTTTGCTGCTTTATCTCTCTGATTGTTGCTTTACGCTGGCTTCCTTTGATTGTCTTTTACGTTGGCTACATATTTACTTTTAACTCTACTTTTTAATCTTTAAAATCTAGCTTTCACTTCCTTTCATTTGTATTCATCTTTACACTTTGTTTTTTTTTGTTTTCACTTTAAACTGCCTGCTCTCTTTATTGTTTTACCTATTTCTCTTTTACCATGACTGCTCTATTTACCTGCTTTACTTTTCACTATCACAGTAAATCATATAACTTCTCCCAAGCCTCTTCATTTGGTAATTTGATTTTTACCATTCTCATGTAAATTTCATTAGCCTCTATGTATTTTGCAAAAGTAGGCTTGTTTATAAAAAAAGATGATTTACCTCATGCTGGAGGTAAAAAAGATTTTCAAAAGTCTGATAGAGTACTTTGCCTGTAGGAATTCCTTTCATGGAGGAATTATTGGACTGTTCTTTAGCCACTTCTCTGATTTTCTTGTCATAGTCTTCATGCTTCATTAAACTATCATTGATCACCAAAGTATTAGGCAGACCTTTTTGCCTCAAAACATCAATTTTGACCATGAATCTGGTTATTGCTAACTCCATAGTCTGACACTTATCTTCAAGTTGTGTCATCAAGTTTATCTTGGAAATTACCTTTCTTACCTCTAAGATTGTTTCTATCCTGTCATTTATGCCAATTTCTTCTAATTCATGTTTTTTCTTGGAATTAAGAAACTTAATTATTTCAGTGGCCTCCTTTGGCATCTTCCCAAGTTCCTCTTTGACTTTCTGAATAACTTCACTAGCTTCCTTGATCAAATATTTCTGCTCAAATATAACTTGGATGGAAGGCCAAATATCATTAACAAAGCTAATGATATTGGCCCACAGCTATTGTTTTGCTTGGGCAAGTGGTTCTTTTAGTGTCAATTCCTTTTCTAACTTTTGTATCCTGTTAGTCAATATGTTTGACTTTTGTGTTTCTGATCTATGCATTATTTGTACCAACTTATTTTCATCTTCTAGACTTTTTATTTGTTCTTTAAGTCTATTAATCTCATTTGTTTGGATTTACATATCCTGCATGGCTTTGATCAATTTACCTGCCTCATCATTGGGATGATTTGCTACTATTTTTGTTGCTGATGTAGTAGCTGGTTGAACTTATGTTTTCACTAGAATTGCAGTAGGTAATGGAACTGATGAAATAGATGGAACTGATGTTGTAACTGTAGGAATGGAAGTGATAGGGATTGCTTCCATGCTAGCCTTTTTCTTCTACACCAATTTATCCATTTCGTTCTCCGTCTCTTTCAGTTGAGTTGTCAACTGAATGATGAGATTCATCATTTCATCTTTCTGACCTTCATTCTCTAAAACTTCTTTAGTCTGTGGATGCTCTGTTGGAGGTAGTTTTAGTTGCTTCTTCAATGCAGCAATGTCTGCATTCTTTTTCTTAATAAGTTCTTCAGCTGCTCTGATGTTATTTGGATCATATCCAACCTCCATGACCAATTATTCCAATGATTCTATTTTGTTGTCTTTAGCTTGTGAAGATGCCTTCTCTAGTTTTAACTATGCTCTAATGTTTTCTAGAGAATTATGTAGTTTTTGTACACTCATAGCTTTTTTAGTCATAGTGGAGTAAATCATTTCTCCAGCTTGCTTATGGAATTCAATTTGATCTATTGGATGTAGATATTTAGCTTGAACTCCAAATGTTGTCTTCTTGTAGTCTGCTGATGACTTTGGAGCCCGCATTTTTGGCTGTAAAAAGGTCATTTGCATCTTCTTGGTTTTATAATCGAAGGCTGAAAGAAACTTGTTTTGGTCACTATGCGTTTTTTTCCAATATTGGGCATAGGTAACGGCTTTTAATGCCTCATTCCTCAATTTGATTTCTTTATATTTTTCCATTATATCATGTTCTTTTTCCACTGGTTTTATTGATGAAGAAACTTCAACACTATGCTACTTCTGAATGATCTGAGTATTAGAGGTTAATGGTTGATGAGTTTCCTCTGAAACTGTTGGAGGTGCATTCTCTTTGACCACTGTGTCTGTATCAATGATTTCAATTGTCTCAATGATCTCTTCATGTTCAACTACTGGATTTAGTTTGGCCTTTTTCTTATACATTAACTTGAATTTAGTGTCAGTAGTGGTTTTAGTAGAATATGTACCTTCTTCTCTTAGCCTCTTTGAGTTCCTGTCTTGTGGGGCTGGAGTATGCAAAATGGAACTAGTATCACCTTGCTTCTCTACCTCTTGCAAAGTATTTTCCAACCACTCTGACTGGTTGGAATACTTTTCAATATCTGTTTTAGACTCATGAAAAAAAGGAGTCAATTTAAATTTTACTCTTAACTTGTTGATAACTCCCAAAGGATCATACTGCCATTTGAAACTACTGTTGAATTTGAAGTCCTGTAAACACGTATCTGATTATTGACCAACATTCCTATTATCGCATATGAAAGGACCAAGCTGGTTCTTAATTTTAAACTGAGTTTTCTTCTTTGCTGATAGGAAATTGACTTCATCTGAGTTTAGAATCTGCCTGATGTATTCTAGTGCAAATAACCTCATTGGGAGGTATTTGGGTAGCTTGTATGGAGTGAGTTGGCATCCATACACCCTTATTTCAGTGTGGTTCTGGTATAAATACCAGTCTCATGTTCTAATTTGTTCATGAAATTGAAATACTTTCTTTATTTCTTCACTGATCCTAGGTTGACTGCTACTGCTTAGCATGTTGACAACTGGATGAACAAATGAATCAATGAAGTCCTTGTTGGTGAATTATGTGGAATACTTTCTGATGGAGGAATTCCAGAAGACTACAGATTGGGGGTTACCCTCTGTGTCCAGTTTTTGAAGGCTAACCGCAAACCTTTCAGATTGGAAATATAGGAACGTATCAAACAAAACAGATGAATACTTAAACACTTCTTCCTCTGGTAATTTAACTAATTGCTTATGGATGGCTGCTGATAGATATTGAGCAAAGTTAAATGTGGAAGCTGGAGGTTGTCCTGGGCAGAAAATGGATAGAAAACCTAAGATTGAAGCATCTACATACTCATCTGTGAAGTATCCTATAATGAAAGACAACATTGTGACAATCTATCTAGTTCTCTCTGAGAAAATTGAAGCTGAATAAGGAGGGTTACTCTTTGGGGTTTCCACTAATGGCGAAATAAAGGTTTGGAAGATTTGAAACCTCTTGGGAAAGTCAAGCTTTAAATATAATTCAGTGAGAATTTCAATAGACAATGGGGCTTCATCAGGATTGGGTTGGTTTTGTAACATTTGGTTTATTGATTCTACAGTGATTGTGAACAAAAGCTCTTTGCTAGGGGTTAATAGGGCTCTTTCATTGGGCAAGTAATTCATTTGACAAAGTCTGATGATTTCTGGAAACTGGAAGGTCTATGGGAAAATATATTTAGGAAAATTTGATTCCCAAAGGTAGATATCATCAACCTCATCTATGGAATTATCATAACTCCAGCAGTGGATGTCCAAGAGTTTGAAATCAGTGATTGTGTCACTGATTTTGAAGTCTTTATCTGCAAGGGGGGTATGTTCAACATCAACTACAGGAGGTTGCAGAGGGTTAACAGTCGCAATGCCCTGGGAAGCCATAGATTTTTTTATTTTATCAATTTATTACTTTTTGTGTTGAAGTAATGGCTCGGGCACTTAGGAATACTTGTGAAAACGGAGTTTTTGTTTGCAGAAGTGGTTCTAGTCGCAGCAGAGGCTTTCTTGGTCTTATAAATATTTAAACTGAGTTTTCATAGGTTCTGGTAGTAAATAAGCTTGAATTCTGGTCTAATTTGGCCTCAAAATAGGTCGGCACCGGTTGCTTTAGCTTGAAAATAGGTCGGCAAGGCTTCTTCTTCGCAATTTTGAATAGAAATGGTTAACTAACGATAAAGAGCGAGCTTTAATGCTTTTTTGACCGGATGCAATAAATCATAAGGCGTGGGGTCAAATTCAAACAGGGTGGTATAATCATAATGGGCGAAAACAAGATGTTGGGTCTCGTAATTGTTGCATTTTCATCATGCTTATCCTCGCCATTCCGCACATTCCATCACCTCATTTAACCATTCATCATACCATTTCCATAGGTTCACCTCATTATTTTCCAATTTATTTATTTTTAATATTATAAGAGAATGTATGATTAATTATTGGAAAATTAGCATATTTCATTAATATCTCAAATGTGGATGAGCTTTGTAATGTATAGGATTATTTTGAATGATTATTCAAAAATCTTATCAAGTATTTCCTCCATCATTTCAAGAATTCAAAGGATAATTGTTCAAGCTTATTCCAAGGAGAAGATCATGGAGATTTCAAGGAGAATATCATGGATATTCCAAGAGAAGATCATGGAGATTTGGATAACATATCTCATCCAAAATTTGTGAGAGAAGAGTGAGGATTTGAAGGGATCATATTTTGTAATTATAGGGATATTGGTTGAGAGAAAAGTGGATTTGTAATTATGAGTTTCTTATCTTGTTTTCATAGCACTCATGTATAAATAGGAGTGCTCTTTCTCCAAGTAGCAGAGTAGAGAGTAGAAGGAAGGAGAAGAAGATAGTAGGAGAAACTTGAGACTTTGAGATTCTTATTTTATGAAGTTAATTGAAGACCGAATTTATCATTTTCTTTTGCATGAGAGTTGAATAAGTTTCAGTAAATGAAAGTACTCTTAGTGTACGAGGCAAGGGTGGAGGGCCCCCACACCGAGCTAAGTACACTTCTTAGTTTATTTGTAGTTGCAATTTCTGAATTAGCTTTCTTATGTTTAATTTGTTTATGTTGATTATTTCCAAGTATTGATGAATATAATGATCATTCTTAACATGCATATGAAAGGACAAACAAATTTTTAAAGTTAAACATTCTTTCTATCTAATCAAGATCTTCAGTTAGAATTCATCTTTACATGTTTTTACATGCTTTACATGATTGCTGATGGATCTTAATCTTGTTTCTATTCTGCATACGAAGAGTCAAACCAGTATTTAAAGTTAAATACTTTTTCTATCTGATCAAGAGACTAAAAACTAAGATTCATCTTTCCTGCTTTTTTTGAATTTCTGTTTTTAACAATAGCATTATTGATAAGTTAATATATGATGAAGGACAATTAGGACCTCTTCATTGAAGAGACTCTTCAATTATTACTTCATGTGTCTTAATCTATTGTTTAGTTAGGTAGTTTTTTATTTCTAATTCACATGGTAATCTTATTAAGATAAGGACAAAAAAATCTCTTAAGTTAGGAGATTCTTCTGCTTCTAATTACACATCTAAATTCAGAAATCGTTTAAGTTAGATTTATATTTCTAATATGCATTTTCTTTTAATAATTAATCTTCTAAACTTGACTATAGTTGAAATCCATATATTTTGGAGATGCTTCTAAGTTCTTCAAACCCAGAATGATAATTAAATGCTCGTGTTAATTTACCCAATAAATTGACACAACACAAGATAAGTGGTTTATCACATGTGAAAAGGCGGGTTGGTGGTTTTCGGCTGGGGAGTGCGATAAGATGTGGGACTGACGTGTGGTAGTGGAGCGGGGGTGCGAAACCACCCATTTCACACCTCCGATTGGTTTTAAACGTCGAACAATTGAGGTTGTGAAATGGTTCGGGAATGGTCATATCTGATAGGTGCCAATCGGACGGTTGACGGGTGTTGAGGGATGAGTTGGGGATTGGTGAGTGGTGGGACTGGGAATGAGCTATGCGATGGGGTATTATATGCAAAGGCTAATAATAAGTGGGACCCGGGATAATTAGTGGGAGTGGATTATATAGTAGAGGGTTTAGCATATAGTGGGGGATATATATATAATTTATATGCTAACATAATTAAAAAGGTTTGAAAACTATATAAAGCGGGGAATTAATAAACAAGGGGTAAGTGAATATGGATGCGGGATTTAAAAACACACTAGGGATGAGTGTTAAAAAGGATATCGGGGAGGGATTTTATAGTGGTCCCGATATTTTAAACCTTTAAAACTTAGGATAAGTGGATTTTGGAGTGTTTTTTTATGGAAAGGGGAATTAGTAAAGGGGATTTTACTTTTCAAAGGAATGTTGGAAATACTAAGAGGGGGGTGAATCAGTATTTCTTTTCAATTGTTAATTTTACCAGTTAGATCACTTATATTTAGAACACAAAATGAACAATGATGGAATAGATACTTTTATTAATTTCTTCTTTACAATAAGTAAAGTACAATAATGATATAGGACTCCAACCCTAGATGAAGACTCCAATCTTCCAGGCTCCAACCTGTATTGTGCCAAGCACCGACTTGGTCTTTCCAAGGCTCCAACCTTGTCAATTTGAGGCACCAACCTCTAGGGCTCCAACCCTATCTCTAGTACAGGCTCCGACCTGGTTTCTTGAGGACTCCAATCCTCTGGGGCTTCAACCCTATCTTCCAAGGCACCGACCTTGTCTCTATGAGGCTCCAACCTCTTGATTCAATTTGTCTAGATATATTTGGTTATACTTCACAGCTCCCAATATCTTCTTCAACAAGCCCTAACAATCTTCAACTATCCCCTCACTTAGTCTCCACCTCACTTCATCAATGACAACCTTGTTCTTCCAATGAAGGTGTCTCCACTTCAATTTCGATGGTTGATGAAGACACATCTTTAGGAGGTTTGGAGAATTTCTTCCTTGGCTTTTCCATTTGTGGTCTAATGATCAACCTTCAAGCTGTTAGGATTTGATTGAAGGTACTGGCTCTAATACCAATTGTTGGAAATACTAAGAGGGGGGTGAATCAGTATTTCTTTTCAATTGTTAATTTTACCAGTTAGATCACTTATATTTAGAACACAAAATGAACAATGATGGAATAGATACTTTTATTAATTTCTTCTTTACAATAAGTAATGTACAATAATGATATAGGGCGCCAACCCTAGATGAAGACTCTAATCTTCCAGGCTCCAACCTGTATTGTGCCAAGCACCGACTTGGTCTTTCCAAGGCTCCAACCTTGTCAATTTGAGGCACCAACCTCTAGGGCTCCAACCCTATCTCTGGTACAGGCTCCGACCTAGTTTCTTGAGGACTCCAATCCTCTAGGGCTCCAACCCTATCTTCCAAGGCACCGACCTTGTCTCTATGAGGCTCCAACCTCTTGATTCAATTCATCTAGATATATTTGGTTATACTTCACAGCTCCCAATATCTTCTTCAACAAGCCCTGACAATCTTCAACTATCCCCTCACTTAGTCTCCACCTCACTTCATCAATGACAACCTTTTTCTTCACATGAAGGTGTCTCCACTACTCCTCATGTCACCCAAACACTTGTTTCTTCAAGGTTACATAATTATGACATCAACAATGCATCATGGTCTCTAGTAGTATCTCCAAGACCAGCTTCTATAAGTCTTCCAAATATCTTCAAGTATCCTTCGAGGTGTCTTCAATAAGCAGCCCAAAGGATGTCTTCACAAAGCTTCAACAATGTTTTCAATCAAGGAGGTCTGCAATGGTTCTCCAAAGAATGCCTTCAGTTAGGCTACTCCTAGAAGTCTCAAATATATGCTTAAGAATGTCTTGGTGTGATCTGAAAAGATATTCTTCAAATGATTCTCAAAAGACTATCAAGAATTTCTTTAATTTCAATCCCAAATCTCCAAACAATTCTTCAAAAAAGGTGCTTCAAATAATATCAATGAGTTGCTCCTCCAACCTCGTTCAAACCGAGGTTTATCACTGTTCAAGTCTTAACAAGTGATTGTTCTCAAGACTCCAAGAAGAATCTATAGTTGAAGATGTTGTCACAGGTTTGTGGATATAATCACTGCACCTTCCTCCACAATTCTAAGCCTTCTATCACAAGTTTGGGTTTCGTATGTCTCTTCCACAGGATAGTTTTAATGTTTTGCACCGACACTCCATAGTTGTTGTAGTTCTTGGCTTCACAATAGTCACAGGACTGTTTTAATGTTTTGCACCGACACTCCACAGTTGTTGTAGTTCCAGGCTTCACAATAGTCCTCAGGAGCATGACCGAGCCCTTTTTCAAATAGGTATCACAGTCACTAATTCATGTTGATTTTATTACTATTATATAGTTCAAATTTCCGAGCTTAAAAGGTTATGTGTTTTTCAGGCAGCTGTAATTCTCTTCCAACAAATTTGGGGACTGAGCCTTATAATTCTGAGCCTTTCAATTAGTAATCTGAGCCTCCAAAAGTAGTCCAAGACATGTGACTGTCCACTTAATCCTTCGCTAGTCTGATGTTAACCCAGGCTCTAAAACTAGTCTCCAAAAACTCTGTCACAGATTCAATAATCTGAGTTCTACTTATCTACTAGTCTGAGCTTGAAAGACAAATGAAACAGGTCCTAGATGTCTTTTTTTCCACCCACATATCTACAGAGGAGGTCTTCAATTAGGGTGTTGTAAACTATTCCAACTTCTGAAATTAGTTCATGTTAGATCCGAGCTCAACACATAATTGTCCACACACTTTCTCCAACAGTCAAGATTTATAACAGGTCCAAACATCGAGCTAGAAAGAATAAAAAGATTTAGCCCAAGACAATGTTCTTATAATGTTCTCCTCGGTCTCCTATTACTTCTCTGCCCTCTTACTGTATTAACTTTGAATTGCTTGACCAAAAATGATGTCTAGAAATGAAGGTTTGACGTTTTATTTATATGATTTTGACTTTAAAATGAAGGGACACATCATTTTGGAGGTAGGCCGACATGAAGGACAAGGATAGGTCGGCTCACTGCTAAGGTTAATTTTTCTTGATTTAAAAATTCCATATCTCATCAACCGCTGGGAGTTTCGAGGCAAGTAAAGGCTCGTTGGAAAGAGGAAAAAGTCCTCTTTCAGATGGTCTAGGACTCATTGTGATAGGCTGCCTCCAAGGTGCCAAAATTTATTTTTCTTTATAACTATCCTTGAATTTTTATGTGCAGAAAGTGATTGGGACAACAAGAGGTTATTATTTGCTTCTTCATTGTTATGACTCCAACTATGTCTTTATATTATTTCCACGTCATCATGAGGTCATCCATGTCCTCTTATGTCACCAAGTGATTCATCATAGTGTCATCATGTATTCATGTCATAGTGCAATGATATGACATAGGCAACTTCATCATTAGGACAATTCCAAGATAGTAAGATAGTCTTCCAACCATCAAATGAGATCTTCCATGTCATCAAATAATATTCTAACCACGTGATCATCATCACGTGTAGTTCTCCATATGTCATCAAAGATTAAGGTCTGGATCATCAATTTCATGCGGCATTAGATCAAGTATTTCTTAGGGCTTCCTTCATTAGTGGTTTTACTTCTTCGGGACTTTACATCTTCATTGTTGGTATAAACCAAGAGTCATGGCATCATCATATGGAACCAGGCATCTCAAGAATATTGACATCTCAATAAATTCCATATTGACATCAATGACAACCTTGATTAACAATCTCCCCCTTTTTCATTGATGGCAATATTCTTGTCGTTCCAATATTCTCTCCCCCTTTGACATCAATGGCAAACGGGGTGCTCAAGTACTCCCCCTTTCGAGCTGCTTCTTTTCTTCATCAATAGTAATTCTTCATAGGTATGTTACTTCCCCTGTCATGGTGCTCTTCCTTCTGGAAATGTGATCCGTGATAGATGTGTCTTCATTTCTTCAATGGAGTTTCTCCCGAGAGATGATCTATCAAAGGATGATTGTCCATGTGTGACTCATCAAGAATTTCGTAGGGCCCATTCACTGATAGCTTCTACAAGAATGCTTAAGAATCATAAGTTCAAGAGTCACAAATCTTCCCCTAACTGTATGGTCTCCTTTTGGCAGAGTCTCGCCATCAAATACTTGGAATATCAAGGATGACTTCATCAAGTCAACAACATGTGTTGTTGGATGGAGTGTTCAAGAGGCTTTCGGACCCACTTTGCTTCCTTCTCCATACTTGTGTAACCTTTTTCTCTGGCTTGGCTGTCATGTTTTTAGGGACCCAAGTCAAGTTACACTCACATGCCATATGTCCAATGCTATGGAAATTGAAGAAGTCCATCTTGTTCATGAATGAGTAATCATGACTTATTCTTGCAAAATTGCTTCTAGAAGATTGACGAGGACCATTATATTTGTCTTTGTGATATGCCCTACAATATTTTCCCATCTGCCCAAATTTTGTACAAGAATAGCAATAACCAAGAAATATACTTTCGTACTTTGGAGATGAATATTTCCTTGATGAACTTCTGAAGTCTTTTTACCTTGGGATTCTTTGATGATATTCATTGTCTTTTGTAATCTTGACATCATCTGTAAATCTCCTTGGAGTAGGGTTTCTTCTAATGTCATCTTGACTCTTTCCTTTGCTGGAACTGGGAGTATCATTTCTTCCTGGCTTCCTCACATCCTTGTTGTTTGAAGCATTATCATTCTTGCTTGAGGGTTCACCTACATAGCGAAGACCTGATTTATCAAGTGGGGATCTTTGATGACTTAGGATGTCATCTAGGGTTTGAGAACTCTTCAATTTCTTATTCAGCAAGTCAACTTCCTTTTTAAGAGAGACAATTTCTCCTTTCAATTTTTCACAATCTTCCTCTTTCATGACTAATTGATTCTTCATTTCTTCGATCAACCTTGTTGCTTCGTGTGCTTTGAATTTAAGGGAGATGATATTTGATTTCATTATGAATATTTATTCATTCTCCTTTGCTAGATTGCTCTCCATTTCTTCTTTTACTCATGTAGCTTCACATGTTTTGGCCTTGAGAAGATTGATGTCTTATTTTAGTTTGAAGATTTCTTCATCCTTTTCTTCTAGTTGAGATTTAAGAGAGGAGACCTCTTCCTTGTATTGACCAATCTCTGCTTCAAGATGGTTCAAGCTCTTAAGTCTTTGTTCAAGGTGGCTTGACAAATTTTCTTCCCTTTTCTTTGCATTATCCAATTGATTTTTCATAGATATGACTTCTTCGTGATGCTTTCTTTTGTTTTGATGAAATTCCTTTAAGTTTGGAGAGCTCTTCATCTCTTTCTTGTACTTGAAGCTTGACAAAGTCAACTTCTTTCCTTGTCTTGTCTTGGTTACCATCTTGCACTTTCTTCTTAAGTTCCTCATTTTCCTTTTCAAACTGTTAATCTCTTCCATGGAAGACATAAGTTTTTTCAAGATATCTTCTTCAAAGTCTTCTTTGTTCTCTTCTTCTTCTAGGTCTTCTTTGACCTTGATGTTATCATTCTTTTTTCAACTTCCTTGATGGGTTTTGGATTTCCCTCTTGCTTTCCATCATCTTCTTGAATAGAGGTCATGATCAATGCTCCTTTTGAGTGAAGATCATGAAGTTTGTCCCATATGCCTTTTGCTGATGAACATTTTTCCAAATTGGCCTTCATAATCAGGTAGCCCATTCAAGATTACTTTCATTGCTCTTGTATTATACTCCTTGGATTCTCCTTCAATCATGCTATCAGTAATCAATGATTTCCAAACTTCAATGCCTTGAGCCTTTAAGAAATTCCTCATTCTTGCCTCGAATATATCAAAGTTTCCATTGAACACTGGGGCCTTCGCAAATTGATTGACTTCAATTTCGATGGTTGAGGAAGACACATCTTTAGGAGGTTTGGAGACTTTCTTCCTTGGCTTTGCCATTTGTGTTCTAATGATCAACCTTCAAGCTGTTAGGCTTTGAGTGAAGGTACTAGCTCTGATACCAATTGTTGGAAATACTGAGAGGGGAGTGAATCAGTATTTCTTTTCAATTGTTAATTTTACCAATTAGATCACTTATATTTAGAACACAAAATGAACAATGATGGAATAGATACTTTTATTAATTTCTTCTTTACAATAAGTAAAGTATAATAAAGATATAGGGCTCCAAACCTAGATGAAGACTCCAATCTTCCAGGCTCCAACCTGTATTGTGCCAAGCACCGACTTGGTCTTTCCAAGGCTCCAACCTTGTCAATTTAAGGCACCAACCTCTAGGGCTCCAACCTTATCTCTGGTACAGGCTCTGACGTAGTTTCTTGAGGACTCCAATCCTCTAGGGCTCCAACCCTATCTTCCAAGGCACCGACCTTGTCTCTATGAGGCTCCAACCTCTTGCTTCAATTCATCTAGATATATTTGGTTATACTTCACGGATCCCAATATATTCTTCAACAAGCCCTCACAATCTTCACTATCCACTCACTTAGTCTCCACCTCACTTCATCAATGACAACCTTGTTCTTCACATGAAGGTGTCTCCACTACTCTTCATGTCACCCAAACACTTGTTTCTTCAAGGTTACATCATGATGAAATCATCAATCCATCATGGTCTCTAGTAGTATCTCCAAGACCAGCTTCTATAAGTCTTCCAAATATCTTCAAGTATCCTTCGAGGTGTCTTCAATAGGCAACCCAAAGGATATCTTCACAAAGCTTCAATAATGATTTCAATCAAAAAGGTCTGCAATGGTTCTCCAAAGAATGTCTTCAGTTAGGCTACTCCTATAAGTCTCAAAGGTATGCTTAAGAATGTCTTGATGTGATGTAAAAAAATATTCTTCAAATGATGCTCAAAATACTGTCAAGAATTTCTTTAATTTCAATCCCAAATCTTCAAACAATTCTTCAAAAAAGGTGCTTCAAATAATATCAATGAGTTTCTCCTCCAACCTCGTTCAAACCGAAGTTTATCACTGTTCAAGTCTTAACAAGTGATTGTTCTCAAGACTCCAAGTAACATCTATAGTCAAAGATGTTGTCACAGGTTTGTGGACATAATCCTACACCTTCCTCCACAATTCTGAGCCTTCTATCACAGGTCTGGGGTTCGTATGTATCTTCCACAGGACTGTTTTAATGTTTTTCACCGACACTCCACATTTTTTGTAGTTCGTGGCTTCACAATAGTCACAGTACTGTTTTAATGTTTTGCACCGATACTCCACAGTTGTTGTAGTTCCGGGCTTCACAATAGTCCTTAGGAGGATGACCGAGCCCTTTTTCAAATAGGTATCACAGTCAATAATTCATGTTGAGGTTATTACTGTTATATAGTTCACAGTTTTGAGCTTGAAAGGTTATGTGTTGTTCAGGCAGCTGTAGTTCTCTTCCAAAAAATCTGGGCATTGAGCCTTTTAATTAGTGATCTGAGCCTCCAAAAGTAGTCCAAGACATGTGATTGTCCACTTAATCCTTCACTAGTCTGATGTTAACCCAAGCTCTAAAACTAGCCTCCAAAAACTCTGTCACAGATTCAATAATCTGAGTTCTACTTATCTACTAGTCTGAGCTTGAAAGACAAATGAAACAGGTCCGAGATGTCTTTTTTTCCACCCACAAATCTGCAGAGAATGTCTTCAATTAGGGTGTTGTAAACTAGTCCAAGCTTCTGAAATTAGTTGACATTAGATTCAAGCTCAACACAGAACTATCCACACACTTTCTCCAACAGTCAAGCTTTATAATAGGTCCAAACACTGAGCTAGAAAGAATAAAAATATTTAGCCCAAGACAATGTTCTTATAATGTTCTCCTCGGTCTCCTATGACTTCTCTGCCCTCTTACTGTATTAAATCTGAATTGCTTGACTGACTATAAATGAAGGTTTGACATTGTATTTATACGATTCTGAATTTAAAATGAAGGGACACGTCTTTTTGGAGGTAGGCCAACATGAAGGACAAGGATAGGTCGGCTCACTGCTAAGGTTAATTTTTCTTGATTTAAAAATTCCATATCTCATCAACTGCTGGGAGTTTCAGGTCAAGTAAAGGCTCGTTGGAAAGAGGATAAAGTCCTATTTAATATGGTCTAGGACTCATTATGATAGGCTGCCTCCAAGGTGCCAAAATTTATTTTTCTTTATTACTGTCCTTGAATTTTTATGTGCAGAAAGTGGTTGGGACAGCAAGAGGTTATTAGGGCTTCTTCATTGTTATGACTCCAACTATGTCTTTATATTATTTCCACATCATCATGAGGTCATCCATGTCCTCTTATGTCACCAAGTGATTCATCATAGTGTCATCATGTATTCATGTCATAGTGCAGTGATATGACATAGGCAACTTCATCATTAGGACAATTCCAAGATAGTAAGATAGTCTTCCAACCATAAAATGAGATCTTCCATGTCATCATCTAATCTTCTAACCACGTGATCATCATCATGTGTATTTCTCCATATGTCATCAAAGATTAAGGTCTAGATCATAAATTGCATGCGACATTAGATCAAGTATTTCTTAGGGCTTCCTTCATTAGTGGTTTGACTTCTTCGTGACTTGACATCTTCATTGTTGGTATCAACCAAGAGTCATGGCATCATCATCTGGAACCAGGCATCTCAAGAATATTGACATCTCAATCAATTCCATATTGACATCAATGAAAACCTTGATTAACAAGGAAAATATGTTTTTTAACTAGGAAAAGGGGTTTTAGGAAGGGAAAAGTGGTGAAATAAGGGGAAAGGGGTTTTTTACAAGGGAAAATTCCTTCTAAGAGTGGCAATGGGATTTTAAGCAAGGGGAAGGGAATTTTGGGGGATATTAGTGATATGAAATGACCAATCGATTCTTTCCATGACTTGTAAAAGTGCTTCTGCCTACCCTTCATTTACCCTAACATTTTTTCTTCATTTATTGGGTGCATTTGAGCTTGCTGACCCTTTAATATTTCTTTGATAAGAAAACCAATCTAATTCTAACCTTATAACTTCCAATGTCCTAGATTAAACTGATGAGCTCATTTTTATTCTCTACCTAACTATAGATCTGCCAAGATTGAATGGTTTGGCTAGATCTTATTCACTAACTATTAACATGGATGAATGATCAAGATTAAACTGTTTGATCATCATGAATTGTGGCATTTTCAACAAGCTACACACAATTTTATTTGCAAAATTAAACTAACGGTAGTGGTATTTGAATGTGAAACACTTTCAGGATCTATTTTTATCTATTTTTGGTGGGGTTCATACTTTATATTATTTTTTGATCTTTTTCTTTCATTCCTTTGATTTTTCTTTTAGGACTTACTCTCTTTACATTTTTTAATATCGGAAAACATTTGTAGAAAGAAAAGTATGTACAATATTACAAGACTCTAACATAGTCAACTCAAAATTACGATCCCTATTATTATAGGACCCTAACAGGTTGCATTTCATGATATCTTCCTCTCTGCACATTCTTCATTTCCAGGATCTTACAAATTTTCCAATTTATTTTTTATGTACAATCACCTCATATTATATGAGGACATATTATGTTGATTTCATCTGTCAGTGCACCAACAGATCCTCCTTCATATATCATACTTCTAAATATGGAATTCTATTACTTGCAACCATATGACATGACTTCACAGCATCCAATGTCAGCATATAAATATATGCATACCTCATACTTTTTTCCCTTGAGTCATCCTGTAGCAATTTCTTAAGAATGAAGAGTTTCATTCCCTTAGCCTGCTCCATCAATATGTCATCACATCTTAGAAATATGTTTCCGGGATGACTCTTGATCTTGATGACTGCCTTTCATCAGAATTGTTATCGGAGAGGTTTTCCCCGTAGCTGCTACACCAAGAGCTCACATCATGCTTTTATCATGATGCTATAATGTACATTTCTTCCTATCATACTATTTTACAACCAACAGAAATCACTTAAAGGAGAAGAAGATCCTAATCATAGTTGAGATCCCTCACTTCTTCTTTCTTATACTTCTTTTCATTAGGTTCTTCTCTTATATGGGCTTCTTCATTTTTCCTCTTGTCCTTTCTAAATCTAGGACAATCTCGTTTAAAATTCCCAAGATCATTACACCCAAAGCATCGTGCTTTGTCCACATTTCTCTTCTTATTTTGAGGACCAATTTTACCGCATCTTCCTTTCTTCCCGGAAAAGTCTTGATTCTCTTCTCTTGATCCTTCTTTCAATCTTGATTCTTCTATCTTACCTAGACTTTAGAATGGCATGGCTTCTTCTTGCCCATATGTGCTGGAAGAGGAATCTCTCCATTATTTTAGTAAGACATTTTGTAACATAGTGAGTATTCATCTATCAGACATTACTTCTCCCAAATTTAGTATTTGTTCTCATATTGTGAAAATCTCCATCAGATATGGAATTATTCCTTCCTTTGACATTCTCAATTTGTATAGTTTTTTTCTTAGGGATATTATTTTATTTGTAGAACCTTTTGAGAAGAGTTCCATCAATTTATCATATATTTGTTTTGAAGATTCTAGCTTTAATACATAGGGAATGAGAGAGCCTTGTATGGATTTTATAAGAATCCTTCAGGCCCTTATGTCTCCCTGCATTTATTTGATATATGCTAGAATGTCTTCTTTTGGAGGTGAATTGTAGATCCTTCTATGAAGCCCATAACTTCATTTTCAAATAGCTTCAAATCTATCCTTTTCTTCCATGCATTTAAGTTTTATAACCCAACCAATTTGTTTCTTTCTAAATAATAAGTCATTTTGACAGATTCAGATGAAGTCATAGATACTTACTTGAGAGAGTGAATTTCTCCTTCAGCAGCTTCCTTGATGATGATGAAGAGGTTAGGAACTTCTTCCAAGAAAGAATTATTCAATCTCGGTGATCTTGGATCCTTAAAGGTAAAGGATGTCTTCAAGAGATAATGTCCTTTTCTTAACAATGTCTTAAATGTAAATCTTTGATGACAAAGATTTTTCTGAAAGGTTGATCCTTTATTAAAGATAGCTTGAGGGTCTTCCTTGTAGACTGATTTGATTTTTCACTCAAACTTTGAGTTTCGCTTTCTTGAGTGTCTTTGTTGACAAGAAGCCCTTGTCTTCAACACCTTAGTGTTACACTGAAATTTGTCACCATGACAGTTTAGTACTCCCTTAGAAGTCTACAATATCAAAGTTCCTAAAGTCAAGCCTTGAAATTAAGAGAAAATCTCATAAAATTCTTAAAAACTCTTGTACCGCACTTTCTCTTAGTATTGCCTGCGGTGCCGCACTTTCTAGCTCTAAATCATGTGGAGCGAAACGCACTTTCTGTTTATTAAGAGTGCGGACCCCTGTAAAGATAAGAAAAGGTGCAAGTAAAATCTAGAAGCTCAGTTTCAGTCATTTTTGGAAGCTTCTAGAAACATTCCTGCGGTGGAAAGTTCGCTCTTTTCAGGTTCATGTATCCCATCCATTAAGGAGCTAACCCCTTGATGTAAGGAACTAATCCCTTTGAAGGAGGATTCTATCCCTTCTTGTTTGGAGTTGTAACCTCCTCTCTTTCACTATAAAAAGAGGCATAGGGCAGCCTCAAAGGGTTAGAATTGATGAGTTGAAGCTTTAGTATTGTTGGAAGCGAAATGTTGTTGGAACTTAGACCCTTTTAGCTGAGATTTAATGTGGGAAAGATTACATACCTGTATGTATCTCGGTTGCAAGAGTTCAAGGCTTGTCAGAGTAAAGGAAACGCCTGTTCCGGACCCTAGGAAGGCCTGTATGACATCAAGGCGGACACAGTTGTAGGGTTCTTCTTATTTAAGTTAATACAAATAAGTCTGTTTTTCTCACTAAGTTGTCAATTGATTGGTTTATTTTATGGATTCCTTGATCACCATAATAGATATGATTTATGAATATATGCTATGCAAGTGCTATTTGATGTTTTCTTGTTTTTTATTGCAGATCTTGGAAGGCAACTCTTTCGGGCGACTGAAGGATGACTACTACAAACAAGCATTGGATCAAAGGTAAGATCGTAAAACCTTCATAACATTTAATTATGAATCGCGATATATCTAGAGAAAGATAGATTTAATTTTCCGTTTGTTGCTAGATGTCCGTAGGACACTTGGGAGGTATGTCTTGTCTGCAAGAACGACTTATCCGTCCAACAAAATGGCAACTCCGCTGGGGAAGGGATTTTGAACTTTGTTTTCTTTTATTTTTGACTTGTGAATTTATTTTTTCTGATTTTGATTGATTGATATTGGCTTGGGTAGTTTATCCCTGAAGAATCCCTGAGAAATTCTTGAGAATTTTTTGTTTTTTTCTCTAGTTTTCTTGTGTTCGCTCTTTTCTTTTATAGACAATGCAGGCAGTTCCGCATTTTTCCTATACCCACAGTGCGGGACCGCACTAGTTTGCACTGAATCCTGCAGACCCTATGAAAATTTTTGAAAAATATTAAAATCCTCTTTTCTAGATTAGTTTGTTAGATTCTCAGTGGATACCCAGACTTGTATCTTCTTTCAGGAAGCCCTGGTTAAGAGTTTATTTCAACATTTTTTGTTTTGAATGATTTTCTCAAATATCTGCATGTTATAATGATTTTTGCTTTGTCTTATATCCTGCTCAAAGATTAGAAACCTTGATATACCTTTAGATCACTAGTATTTCCTTGCTTTCTTGCTGATTCTGACATCATAGCAGAAATTGTTTTATGAGATTTAGATCCCATTTTTCTCATTTGCAAATCTTTAAAAAAAAATTGTTAATAAGTTTAGAATTTCACTTAAAAAACCAAAATTGGATGTTTTCGAGTTCATGCTGATCCAAACAAAGAATTTCTTAGTTAGATTACAAGTTAAGTAAGACATCCTCAAAATATTTGAAGTTTTAATTTAGATTTAGTCTTAGAATTTTTAGATCTTAAAAATAGTGTTTTTAGCTTTGAGTGTTATTTCTAGAAATTGTAGTGTCTTTTGAAGAAAAACTTGGTTTGTAGTTTCGATCTTGAATAAAAGGGATTTCTTATTGAGCAATAGATCATTTTGAGTTCTCGTTGAAATTAGATTTCTTTTCATTTATTCTTGTTTGAAGGAAAGATTTGTTTTTTTAAGATTGCATTTCTCAAACTCTTCCTTTAGATAGAATTCACTGAAAGAAAATGGATTGTTTCTCATAATAGATGCATTTTTTAGTGTGTTTTGAGTCAGGTCACTACATATCATCAGTTTCACTTTCGCACCTATTGTCCTAAGAAACAGCTTTTTAAAATCAACGCTTAAATTAAAATCAATCTAGTAATTTTTATATTTCTAGGGCTCTTTTCACCAATATAGCTTAGGCTAGTGTCTTGGAGTAGGGAGTAATTAACTCTCCAAGACAATTAAAACAAACAAGTAGCTGATCTTGCAGTAGGAAAAAAATCCAATAGTCGCTTGTATGCTTTGGGAAGCTCCTCTTAAAGGAGTTAAGCACGAGGTCATATCTGAACCAGTGGGATAATCAATTCTATCTCATTGGGAACGATAGAATATATGCGCGTATTAACAACGGTAAACCTCGGATAGACCATTGTCGAGGAGCCTGGGGTCACTTGTCGGTATACCTTGGATTATTTCAAGGAGCCTTCAAGGGGATTGAGCTTTGTTACTTTTCCCTTGTGCGTATGTCGGACCATAGACTGTTCCCCCAGGTATATTAGTTCATGTTGGTAACCATAGTGACTATAATCTTTACGGTTTTTTCCTAAGGTGACGGTGGAGAAAAGATCCCACTATACCTGGAGCAGACGTCAACTAGACTCACTTGGACTCTCCAGAGGGTTATCTTCACTCGATATGGTTTAAGTGGAGAAACTTGCATCGGTCTGTTTCATTAAGCAGATTGTCGGGGTAACTGTTCCAACCGCCCTTTCTACATTAAATACTACAATGTTGGATTTCATCACCAACTAGTGTTTTTAGTGTGGGAAGTTACTGTTTGTGTGTGGTTTGATCTCCTTTTTTAGGCGTGTGATTCATTTGTTTGTTTCCTTAGTGACTCTAGGAGTTTTCATTGAAATTTTATTTGATTGCATGTGATTAATAATTTTTAATCATGGTTGAATTACCAAGACAATCATGTAGACTCCAGGGGAAGCCCCCTGAGTATACACCAAGCCAACTTGAAGGGTTGCGAGCTTTAGTATCGCCTAGTGAAAGTAGAATTAGATCAACAGAAGCAGGAGATTCATCTATAGTTGTTCATCCCGATTATCAATTACAAACAACAGAGCATATTCAAGAGCCGATTTCAGTTTCCGAAGTTACTGGTAGTATTTCTCCTTCCAGTGAATTAGCTGAAGAACCTGAAATTTCTGAGCCTAACACTGAACTGTTGTATTAGAACCATCTTCAGGATTTGTTACTCCAACTTCTAGTGATCCTAGTTCACCTAGGGTAATACATATCATTACTAAAAATCTTCCTTCTGACCTCATATCTATTGAAGAACTTGTCGGTCCAGACGCAGACGTAACTCTTCTCGAAACCCAACAGAATTTGAATCTTAGGGAGCGTGAATCAATATTCTACAGTACTTTTAGAAGTGACTCTTGGTATTTATCATTGACAGATTTTTTAGAAAACCTGGGTCTTAGTTTTTCACCACCCCGAATTCCTTTTCATCCTACACCAAGAGGTTATTATCCTTCATCAATTATGTCAGGTGAGTCATCTATGTTTTCCCAATCACCGGAAACATTTTTATAAGGTGGTCCTTATGTTCCTTCCGGGTACCAGTCACTCTCTGGTACTTTCTCAGGAGCAACTCCTCGACCAATTGAACAAGTGTTATCAACTGGTACAAATGGAGCTAAAACTGAAACGTTGAACGCAGAGAAAATTTTTATGATGTCTGGTAATATTCAAAATCCTCAACCTCAAGGTAGTCAGTTATCGCCTGGGGGGCAACCTCAAGGTAGCCAGTTACCGCCTAGGGGGAAACCTCAAGGTAGTCAGTTACCACCTGGGGGGCAACCTCAAGGTAGTCAGTTACCGCCTGGGGGGCAACCTCAGGGTAATTTTTTACCAGGACAAACTGTAGGACAATATTATTTACCTGGAGAACAACCTCAAGGACAGTACATACCTCAAGGTTATCAACCTCAAGGACAGTACATACCCCAAGGTCAACCCCAGACTCAGTATATTCCTCAGGGTCCTTATCAACCCCAGATTCAGTACATGCCTCAAGGTTATCAACCTCAAGGTTAGTACCCAACTCAAGGTTTCCAACCTCCTTCCGGTCAATCATTTTTACAAGGAAATGGAAATTTACCACTTAATTATCAACCCTACGTTCAACCAGGCTATGGTCCTTCATATGCACAACCTTCTACGGGTCAATACCCCAGAATGAACATGGTGCGGAATCCATCCCAAATTCAACAGACTATGCAACCTAATGTGCAGTTACCTAATCAACCTGGATAGCCTTTAGTTTCTGGTCCACCCCAGCAACCTGTCCAGCCTACTGTTCAAGTCCCTACACCTGGTTCTCTTCAGCAGCCTGGGCCTAGTACACCTTAGACTCTGCCTCAAACTGCTGCAGCTACTGCAACTTCTGTTCAACCTACAACACCTGTTTCTGGAGTATCTGTAGCTCCAGTTTCTTCTATCCCTGCATTAGTACAAATTCCTTAAGCCTCTGTGCCATAGTCAGGACCTACAATTCAGATTACGGTCTAGATGCCTACAGGACAAGCTGGTGCTAGTACGATTGTCTCTAGTCAACCACAATTTACTTATCAACTGTACCAGGGATAGTATCAATTTGGTCAGACTACACAAAATCCAGCATATCAGTATCAGCCGTACCCTGGGTATACTTATCAAATACCTCAACAACCCCAGTATGGTCTGGTTAATCCTGGTTACCCAGGAGGTTTCACAATTCAAAATGCACATCCAATTCCAAGGTATCCTGGATATCCTCCTCCTAGCACTGGTTTGATCACACAAGGTTATCAAGACCCTAGCCATCGGTTACCATTCATAGAAACTTTAGATTTATCGGATCTATCGCGCCTTACGAACGATCCCATTTTTTATCTTCCATATTGGCCATCGATGCCTAACAAGTTGCCCAGTGATATTCCCAAATTTGAAGGTAAGTCAGGAGAGGACCCATCTAATCACGTTATGACTTATCACCTCTGGTGTGCATCCAATTCACTAGTCGATGATTCGATTCGATTACGTCTTTTTCAAAGAACTCTCATTGGTCTAGCTGCCAAATGGTACATTGAGTTACCACGCGGCTCTTTTAATAATTTTAATGCGCTAGCTACTGCTTTCTTAACCCATTTTCAGTTGCCTGTCAGATACGACAACGGCACAGAATTGCTGACTTCATTAAAACAATCTACGTCTACGTACATATCTGATCACATTCATGAGTGGAGACGTAGAAGGCGTTTAGTGAAAGTCTTTATTCCTGATCAAATTTTGGCTGAATGGTTTATTAAATCGTTATTGCCCAAAATTACTGAAGATGTGGCCAAAGGAGGCATTGTTACGGAAGAGAAAGTCATTGCTCAAGCTCAGTACCTTGACCTTGTATATACTCAGTCAGGTACTCTATATGATAAAATCTCCGATTTACCAAGACCTGGTTAGTTAACTGCAACTCCTTATAGCTCTCATGTCGCTGATGGTGTAATTGGTTCTGTTAGTACTGGTAAAAGTAAGAAGAAGTCTTCCAAGACTACTTGTCCTATTATCACTTTACCAGATTCACCCAAAGGAGATTCTTCCCAAGAAGCTTCCGTCGATATTCACATTGTAGAGTCATCTATGACCAAATCTAAAACTGGTGGTAAGAAGAAAGGTAAGAATAAAAAGAAAAAATCTTCAAAATAGAAAAACGATACAACTGAACCAACTGACGAAAAACGCAAACCTGATCGATATCCTTGTCTCATCTATGACCAGGATCATTTTACAAAAGAGTGCCCGCATAGAGCCGAGGTATCAAAATTCGTTAAGGGTTCACCTATACCTGCTGTCTTGAAGGATCCCTTTCCCGCTCAAGATAGTAACATGGTTGGATCTTCCTCCAATACGGTTGAGGATATCTTGATGGTTGCGACGCGATCACAAGATTATGGTAGTAAAAATACTGGTAAACAAGCAGAAACATCCAATTCTGCATCGAATACATCTCCCTTAGTTTCTGATCCATTACAGATCGAGAAACAAAATCCTGACTTAGTGATTAAACCGCCTACAAAAGGTGTACTTCATAAATCAGCTTTCAATCCTACTACGAGAGCTGCTCAGAATTACAATATTGTTGAAGATTTGGCAATTTCCACTTCAGCAATGTCAGCTTTGGAAGTATTGCAATCATGCCCAGCCCAAAGAAAATTACTTTTTTCAACCTTAGGAGCCGTAGATCTCCAGGATTCGAACCTCATGATCTTCAATTTAGAGAATTTTACACCCCGCCTACCTCATCAAATGGCTTTTCAGATTCCGGTAATAGTAAAAAACAAACGTATCTTTCGTACTGTTGTTGATGAAGGGGCTTCTGCGTGTATTATGTCGTTAAAATGTTGGAAATCACTTGGTTCTCCAACGATTAACCAATCACCAACTATTCTCAAAGCTTTTGACGGAAGAGGTTTTCAGCCATACGGTATCTTACAAGATCTACCAATAGAGGTCGAAGGCAAAATGGTTAATCTAGATGTGGAGGTGGTTGATGCCCCTCTGGATTACAACCTTCTCTTGGGTCGCAGTTGGTCTTACGCCATGACTGTTGTTGTATCATCGATCTTTCGTCTCATCATGTTTCCTCATAAAGGAAAGATCGTTAAAATAGATCAGCTCTCATATTATTCATCTGACCCAGCCTCTACTGATAGCATCCAACATATTGGAAAATCGACTATCCCTTATAAGGATGTCGGAGTAGGTTTGCTTAAAGATTCAGCTTTACTGGGAACTTTTTACCTGCCTGCTCCCAACGTACAACTTCCTATTGCTAATATCAATATGATTTCGTCAAGTACTATGTCCTTTGATGATCCTTGGATAGTACCTTCGGAGCAGAATTGGATTCTTTCCATGGCCCGATGCCTTTGAGTCCTTTTGAGTTAGCATATCAAAATGTACAGTCATTTTCTGATACTCCTTCAACTGAGTCTGATCCAGTGAATGTGATCAATCAAGAGTCATTTTCAATATCGAGCTTAGCTTAGACACCAATTCCAGATCACGTTCAACAGGTATTCAATATTGATGAACATATTCGTGAATTCTTGTCGGTAGATGAGTTACCATGGGAAGATATTCATCATAGGTCTTCGTTTTTACCTAATCTCTATCATTTTGAGAATGATTTTTCCTCCATTTTTACCACTGATTACGTCAAAGAACCTCAGAATCCTTTCTCACATGTCGATTCTGAATTGAATTTAGAAAATATTTCTGCAATGGTTCCTCTTGACATTTCAGTAAAACCTAGAATTGTTGAAAACATTCACATAGGTGCTTCTTGTACGCCGGATGAAATCCAAGCATATAAAGCCCTATTTCAGGAATTCTGTGACATTTTTTCCTGGTCATATGAAGAAATACCAGGAATCGATCTGTCGATTATTGTTCATTAAATTAAGACATACCTAGATGCTAAACCCGTTAGACAGATATTACGTCAGATACATCCAAGAAAAGCTACCGCTATCAAAGCAGAAGTTGAAAAATTACTTCGTGCAGGTTTTATTTATCTGATCCCGTTAACGGACTGGGTATCTAATATTGTTCCGGTCAATAAAAAACAAGGAACAATAAGAGTATGTATCGATTATAGGGATATAAATTGAGCTTGTCCAAAAGACAATTATCCAACCCCTCACATCGATCAAATTATTGACGATTGTGCTGGAAGTGAAATGTTCTCGTTCATGGATGGATTTTCCAGCTACAATCAAATCAACATACTCCCTCAGATCAACCTAAAACAACTTTCATTTGTCCATGGGGAACTTTTGCTTATCGCAAACTACCTTTTGGCCTTAAGAACGCTAGCGCCACTTTTCAAAGGGCCATGTCTTATGCATTTCACGACATTAAGCACATTGTGCAGCCCTACCTCGATGATTTTCCTACTCATTCTTCATGCAGAGTAGATCATATTACTCATTTACGAGCTATCTTTATACGATGTAGGCATTATAAGATTCGTCTGAAATCCTCACAAATGTGTTTTCTGTGTACAATCCGGACGATTGCTGGGATTTATTGTCTCAAAGGCAGGCATTCGTGTTGATCCATCGAAGGTTGAGGCAATCATCAATTTACCTCCTCCTTCTACTCTTCGCCAACTCCAAAGTTTGCAAGGGAAAGCGAACTTTTTACGTCGATTCATTCCTAAGTACGCCAAGTTAACGAAAGGTTTCACTAGGTTGTTGAAACAGAACATTCCTTTCTTTTAGGACGAGGTCACTGATAGATCTTTTGATGCTCTGAAAAATGCATTAACCCATGCACTGTCACTGCATCCTCCCAACTACAACCAAGATTACTTTTTGTACCTCACCGCTTTCGATTCCACGATAGGGATGGTTTTAGTTCAGGAAGATGAATTCCATGGTGAACATGTGATTTACTATCTTAGTCGAAATTTGCATCCGACTGAGATCAAATATTCACATGTGGAGAAATTGGCCTTGGCAGTTGTTAAGCTGTCCAACGTTTTCGTCACTACATACTTTTACGCAAAATGACAGTGATCTCTGATTGTAACCCCATAATGTACATTTTGACCAAACAATTTCTAGGGGGCACATACTCCAAATGGATTGTTATCTTGCAGGAGTTTGATTTGGAGTTTGAAAAATCCAAATCCAAAAAATCATCGATATTTGCTGAACTTATGTGTGATTTCCCACATACTGATACAGAAATTGTGGTGGAACAACCAATCGCAGACGAATCCTTGTTTCTTATTAGTACCATTGATCCTTGGTATGGAGATATCATTGTTTATCTCCAAACCCAATCTTTTCGGCCTGAGCTTTCACAGTCACAACGATGAAAAATACATTTCCAGTCTAAACAATATCATATTGTTGGCAACACACTATACCGTCCTGGTGTGGATTCAATTTTTCGACGTTGTCTAACCCATGAAGAAGCCGAAAAAAGTTTTAAATGACTGTCACTCTGGAGCATGTGGCGGTCATATGTCTAGGTACACCACAGCCCAAAAGATATTGCGTGCAGGTTATTTATGGTCATCCTTGTTTAAAGATTGTATTTATGTGGTCCAAAAATGTCATAATTGTCAAATATTCAATCGAAAATGCGTGCACCACCTGCTCCTCTTCACCCTATAATTGTTGTAGGTCCTTTTGAAAAATGGGGCATTGACTTCATTACATGTAACCCTCACTCGGTTGGGGGGCATGGGTATATTATTCTAGCAGTAGATTATTTTACCAAATGGGTCGAGGCGATGCCTACATTTGCGGCAGATGGAAAAACTGTAGCTACTTTCGTATTCAATCATGTGATTGTTCGTTTCGGTGTACCCCAAGCGATATTTACTGATCACGGGAGCCATTTTCGAAATATCATGATGACCGAGTTAACAGACCAACTTGGCCTGCGCCATGACAGTTCTACACCATATTATCCGCAGGCTAATGGTTTATTTGAAGCGATTAATAAAGTTTTAGTCACCATGATCAAACAAATCATTGGAATTCATAAGTCGAATTGGCATACCATGCTCTTTTCAGCAATTTGGGCATATCGAACCTCAGCAAAAACATCAACAGGTTTTACCCCTTTTCAACTAGTTTACAGTTTAGAAGCGGTATTACCCATTGAATGCAAGATACCGTCACTCCAACTAGCCATAGAGTTACTACCAGCCACTTCTGAAGAGGAGAAACATTTTTTATACTTGGCTCAATTAGATGAGAATCGGCGCACCGCTGACTTAGCTACCAAGACTCATGTGAAAAGAATGAAAGCTCAGTATGATAAAAGTGTTACCCCTCGCATATTATTATTCTAGCAGTAGATTATTTTACCAAATGGGTCGAGGCGATGCCTACATTTGCGGCAGATGGAAAAACTTCAGCTACTTTCATATTCAATCATCTGATTGCTCGTTTCGGTGTACCCCAAGCGATAATTATTGATCACGGGAGCCATTTTCGAAATATCATGATGACTGAGTTAATAGACCAACTTGGCCTGCACCATGATAGTTCTACACCATATTATCCGTAGGCCAATGGTTTAGTTGAAGCGATTAATAAATTTTTAGTCACCATGATCAAACGAATCATTGGAATTCATAAGTCGAATTGCCATACCATGCTCTTTTCAGCACTTTGGGCATATTGAACCTCAGCAAAAACATCGACAGGTTTTACCCCTTTTCAACTAGTTTACGGTTTAGAAGCGATATTACCCATTGAATGCGAGATACCGTCACTCCAACTAGCCATAGAGTTACTACCAACCACTTCTGAAGAGGAGAAAAAAATTTTATACTTGGCTCAATTAGATGAGAATCGGCGCACCGCTACATTAGCTATCGAGACTCATGCGAAAAGAATGAAAGCTCAGTATGATAGAAGTGTTACCCCTCGTAATTTTTTAGAAGGAGACCTAGTTTTGATTTATGATCAAGCCAACGATAAACTAGGGGCTGGGAAATTTGAACCCATGTGGCATGGTCCTTATATTGTCAAGCGACATCTTGCAAAAGGGGCCTATGAATTGATTGATTTGACGGGGTCTCTTTAGGTAAACCCAGAAATGGACTTTATCTAAAGAGATATTACGCTTGATTTTTGTGTGGAGATCTTCTCTATATATTAGTTACTTTCTAGCTGGTGTGCTATAGATTAGAAACATGTGCCTAGCTTAGGTGTGCTCTTATTACTATTCCTGCTTATCTGGATACTTTTGATATCGCACATGTCAACGTCCTTTCAAACATATATTGGTTTCGCTGATGGCGCTTGTCGTAGTACACGGAACATCTCTTCCGCAGCTTGGGTTATTTACTCACCCACTGACGAGTTAGTATCGATGCATTGGGTAAGCCTCGGTCAAACAACGAACAATATTGCTAAATATAGTGCAGTGATTGAATTATTATCAGAATCCATTTCATTTGGAATTCGGGTTTGATCGTTAGGTTAGATTCTGAACTCGTTGTATTACAGTTAAACCGAGTATATGCCATTAGAAACCTAGTATTATTAAGATTATTTTTAAGGGTTCGTCTCTTGGAACGAGAGTTCGATTATATTGAGTATCAACACATTCCAATAAATTTAAATACATTAGCAGATGCAATTGCTTCTAATGTTATGATACAGGAGCATCAATCGACATCAACCAACATCGCATCTAGAAGCCACATCATTTCTAGATTTAAGGAGAGCGAGCCTTGTGGAAGGTAAAACTGGAGCACAAATATACAAAGACATGATCGTTGCATTGAGATAAGCATGAATCGAGATGAATCGAGATCCTTACAAGGTCTTAGGGATTCATTGAATCAATTCTAGGGAGTCGTTGATTAGGTGCAGGAGGAGATTTTGGATCTGTCGTGATCCACTCTATTTCAATTTTTATATATTGTAATCTGCAATTTGAAGAGGGCGGCCATTGGAAATGTGCAGGCCCAATAGGATGTCATGGGCGTCATATTTTGTAGTCAATATGAAATAGCCGCGTATTGATTTGATTGTAGATCTCTTTGTATTTGAACATTTACCTATGTGCCATCTACGAAGGAACCGTTTTCTATTGTTGTGCGTTGTTTGTAGTTGTGCGTCACTATTGAAAATCAATGCTATTTTCTGCTCATTTCAAAAGTGTTAGAACAAGTTGTGTGTGAGTCCAATGAAATCATTTAGAAGTTGAGTGAGTTTTGATCTGCAATAAATCCGAGCAAGAGGAGCCCATGCGTTTAAAAACTTAAAGGAAGGTGCTCCTTAAGTCTGGCAAAATTGTGATTGAGAATAATTACTATTCAATTGTGATCTGTGTTGCGCAGACCTCATATAGATTGGGTTCAGATTCATGCGGACCATACATTGAGGAGTAATGAATCAATTTGCAGAGTTAACGCAGAGTAAATGCAGCGTTTATATGAGGTTGAGTTGTAATGTTAAATGTCAAGTTATGTAATTGCCACAGCAACAGTCGATGTGTGAAAGCGTTAGTCAAACTTGAATAACGTGGAGGAGCATTATGAAATTCCATAAGCGTTCATGGAGTTCGATGGCAAAAAGATGTATATCGTTGGATGAAAGCGAAAATCGATGTGTTGGTATTCGATTTCAAATGAAATACTGGCTTTGAATTTCCATAGCCGGACGTTGAGGTGTGGAGTATATGGTTTGAACCTCTTAAAACGATCTTATTGCTGCGTAGTGAACTTTTTAGTTCAGATCTTGGGCCATAACCCACAAGTTAAGGTTCAAAATTTCTACATGAAAGGAGATTTTGACAATACCCCCAAGATTTCTTTTCATCATGTTATAAATAGACATTTGCGATGACAAAGTAATAAATCAACATTCCATAACATGATTGAACAGGTAACTGGAAATAATAGTATATCATAGTATAGATGTAGTGTTCAAAAAATAGTACATCGTCTTCGATCATAGGTTCAAAACACCTTATGATCGGGAAAAAGTGATACAAAAAAATGAGTCTACAAGTCAATCATCCACTATTTGTGGTGATGATCACGATAATACACTACTGCTCGTGCCACCCTAGTCAAAAATCTCTTGAATGGTCCAGGAACACCAATGACGTATCTCTATAGACGGAGTGGGATGTCATCTATGGTAATCTCAGGAATATACATAGTGAGCCTCTCCAAATGGTGTTCTAAATCAGTCAGGATCTCTGCAGTCTGATCCTATGGGGGTGGTGGTGCTACTGTTGCATCCCTTTTCCTTCGGTCAAAGGGGCGGAGAATGGCTGGTTGACTCGGACCCACATCTGCATTTGAAATTTTTGTTATCAGTTTTGGATGATTTAAAAACAAAATAGAAATTAGAAATTAGAACATGTCAAAAGAGATTTTTTACCTGAATCATCCTACTGAGCTCCTAGAGGAAGGGGTATATCCCAGTCACCGCGAAAATCCATGCCCGCATAAGGAAAATCCTCTATCACAAAAATTTGGCGTTCTAGCCAACGAAAATAAGTCGAGGGAAATCGAACAATCTCCCCACCCTCGCTGTGGCGGGCCATCAAAGCAACCCAACGAACCATCCGAGGCTCTCAAGGTCTACTAGCATCAACAGGAATATGCTGCGGGGCTAACATAGGAATCCTCTCTAGAACAAAGGTGACTACGATAGATCCATATCCGAAGTTGTTTAACTTCCCATTCTTTGCTCTGGTAAGTTGACCTTTCACATTTTCCAACACTGCCTCGCACCAGTTTAATATGGTGCCTAAGAAACAATCTACTTCAATCTGCATCTGAGATCCAGTAGCTACATGCAAAGTTGCACTTCCGCACAACTTGACAATGGTAAAAGCAATCACTTTTAACTCGGGACGGATGATATTTTTAATGTCAATCCGTTTGTCTCTATGATTGGCTTCATCATTACAAAACTCTAATTGCAGTCTGGCAACAGATTGGCCACCTGGCCTAGCCCCAAATAGAGATAGTGGTTCGCCTCTCCTAGACAAACCAGTCAAAAAATATGTCCTCCAGCTCAATCTCGAGCCGGTGACTTCCAATCACGAAACATTGATCATGAACATCCCATTTTCTTACCAGCCAAGAAGATCTACTTGAGCTCTCATGCCACTAATAGCCCAAAATTTGAAAAACCCGCATGCTCTTAAAACTTTCAAAGTAGGTTGATGGATCATTGCTGCTTCATCTACCTCCTCATGTTCCCGTTCTCACCAAATGAGCATTGTAGATATCCTACCATCAGTAAAATGAAGCACTAGAATCATTTTGAAACAAAAAAATTGGGTAATTGAGGAGGAAAATATGTTTTTAAATTAATTACGGTGCCCTTGCACTTTATGCTCAGAGACAGTGCGTAGCTCCGCCCGGGCTCTGTGTTAAAAGTGTGGGGCCCCGAAATTTTCCTTTGTAAGAAAATGTCGGGGTCCGCAGGTACCTAATGTCTTACCTGCGAACCCCCGAGGGCAGATTTTTCAACCTATTTTCCTCCCAAAAATGAAATTTTGACCCTAATTTAAAAAATGGAACAAATGAAAAGCAAGAGAAAGAGGTTGTGGATTACCTGGAACATACGGTTTTCAATTTCGACAGTCGGTATGCCCAAAATCTTCTCCGAAGCGTTTTTTTCCAAAAGCTCTAAAATCTTCACTCCAAACTCAAACGGTAAAAATGAAATTGAAAAACTCCTTTTTATAAGTTTTTTCGAATAAATGAATTTTAAATTTGTTTATTTTTCACTTTAAAATGTCGGTTTTTCAAAATATTTTTATTATTGAAACAGGTATGTTTAATTTTTTGAGTTTTTGTGCAGAATATCGGATTTTTCAGGCGAAATGATCATTTTTAACGAAGATTATACTTTTATCTCTTTTTCAGGCTCTTTAAAATTTACGAAAAAATGAAACCATGGAATCTTCTTTTAAGCCCTTTTCAGACTCTCTAAAAATGAAAAGATTGCCGAGTACTTGACTATTAGAACTCGTTAAAGTAAATGAACGGTCGTCCCTTCAGTATAAATTTACCCCTTTTCCGGATTGAAATGGACTATTTACGAAAAAGGTATATGTTGACTAATCATGGTCAATAGAGTTCTCTCTTGCATTATTTTATCCTTTTTCGGGCCTGAGAGACTAAATTTACGAAAAAGTACACCCATGGAGTTTTCTTAAGTTTTTCTTCTGACTCCCTAAAAATGAAAAACACCGAGTTTCTCCTATACTAGACTCGTTAAAATTTAATAGTACAGGACCTGTCGATTACAAACAGGAACGGACCACTCCTTCTTAGGGTTTTATTTTAAACTAAGTTGGACTCATCTAAAGGATGATCTTGCAAACAAGCAAATGTTATCCTCCTCAAGCTTGTCAAAAATAAAGAGGTAATTGCCAGAAATGGTGGGGGAAAAGAGAGAAAACATATTCATTTGTTACACTTTGATTTGTAAAAGCATTACACCACTCTTGAACACGACACTTTTTGTCACACTTCTACCTGGGTTGGGAAATCCTTTGCCTATCAGTTAATCAAACCATATTGAAGGTCTTCAGCTGGTTTCTGGGTATTATCTTAGGGCAACTGTCACCAAACCATCTGCAGTGTCGTTATGTGTTCAAGAGGACAGTCAAACAAACCATTTATCTGCAAACATTTGTCTCCATTCACGTTGACCATCCCTGAGTCAGTCCTTGCAAAAAATTTCTTCAAAACTTGATCTATGGTTTCGTGTCGTGAGCTTGCTTACGACGAATCACTTTCTATCGACGACAACTCATCATCTAGGAATTTGATCTAGAATCCATCAGTACCTTGGAATCTACATGCCTTAATGGTAGATTTCTCGCCTTCAACGACAGGTTGCATCATTGACCTTCGATCGAACGATTCCGTGAAATGTTCGACTTCAGATCACTTATTCACATTTCATGGATTTTATTGAGTACTTTGAGAGCCATTGTCATTATTGGTGGTTTCTCTCACAATTGTTAATAGTTTACATTATTGACTGGTAATCAAGTGGGTTCTACCATGTTCGACTTCAACACATTTAATCGCATGGATAGAATCGTACTAGTTCGAGAAGCGGAAATCAAGACCCTGGATCTAGTTTCCACCATCCAGGCTGCGAGGATTTTTATTATTCATTATGCAGTAGACTATTTATTACAGATGGTTGCGCCCATGCTGTGTCTACGCTATTGATGTAATATTAAAATCATTTCTGTATCAGAACAAGTTTAGTTAGTTTTGATCTGAGTATGGGAATGCCTACCTCAGCGATGATATATATCTGTGTGTGTGTGTGTGTGTGTGTGTGTGTGTGTGTGTTGCATTGAATGTTTTAACAGGATTCCGACTGGGGTGTCCACAGGCTAATCCTTGAAATGATAAAGTACATCATTCTTCGAATACTCTCAGACTTCGCACTTTAGGGGGCAATTTGTTACACTGAAATTTTTCACCATGACATTTTAGTACTCCCTTAGAAGTCTACAATATCAAAGTTCCTAAATTCAAGCCTTTAAATTAAGAGAAAAGCTCATAAAAGTCTTAAAAACTCTTGTGCTACACTTTCTCTTAGTATTGCCTGCGGTGCCACACTTTCTAGCTCTAAATCATGCGGAGCGAAACGCACTTTCTATTTATTAAGAGTGCGGACCCCTGTAAAAGATAAGAAAAGGTGCAAGTAAAATCTAGAAGCTCAGTTTCAGTCATTTTTGGAAGCTTCTAGAAACATTCCTGCGGTGGAAAGTCCGCTCTTTTCAGGTTCATGTATCCCATCCATTAAGGAGCTAACCCCTTGATGTAAGGAACTAATCCCTTTGAAGGAGAATTCTATCCCTTCTTGTTTGGAGTTGTAACCTCCTCTCTTTCACTATAAAAAGAGGCATAGGGCAGCCTCAAAGGGTTAGAATTGATGAGTTGAAGCTTTAGTATTGTTGGAAGCGAAATGCTGTTGGAACTTAGACCCTTTTAGCTGAGATTTGATGTGGGAAAGATTACATACCTGTATGTATCTCGGTTGGAAGAGTTCAAGGCTTGTCAGAGTAAAGGAAACGCCTGTTCCGGACTCCAGGAAGGCCTATATGACATCAAGGCGGACACGGTTGTAAGGTTCTTCTTATTTAAGTTAATACAAATAAATCTGTTTTTCTCAATAAGTTGTCAATTGATTGGTTTATTTTATGGATTCATTGATCACCATAATAGATATGATTTATGAATATATGCTATGCAGGTGCCATTTGATGTTTTCTTGTTTGTGATTGCAGATCTTGGAAGGCAACTCTTTCGGGCGACTGAAGGATGACTACTACAAACAAGCGTTGGATCAAAGGTAAGATCGTAAAACCTTCATAACATTTAATTATGAATCGCAATATATCTAGAGAAAGACAGATTTAATTGTCCGTTTGTTGCTAGCTGTCCGTAGGACACTTGGGAGGTCTGTCTTGTCCGCAAGAATGACTTATCCGTCCAACACTTAGCTCTGATTCCATGTTGAGAATTTGGAGGGCTAGGGATTATTACAAATTCTCTTTTTGATAATTACTTGTGAACTGGCTGGAGTTACTTTTGCCTTTCTTTCCTTTAGGTTAGTTAGTCTTTCATCAAGTCAATTATCAAAATGCACGAGATACACAATTAGGCTCTTAGAGCCAGGGAAAAAACCTCTCCCTCTTGGAGAGGAAAACCCGCAAATAATTTGTCTTATAGATCTTTAAATGACAAGTAACATGACCAAGACTCAGATCCCTAACCTAAAAATGCTTCCAAGACCTTGTCACAGCTTATTACAATCACTATCTTAGCTTCAGCAAACTCTTCCTTCTCTTTTAAGACCTTCTTCTTAGTTCTCGAATCATACATCAATATGTAGAATAGAAATTGTATATCCACAGCCCTTTCCTTACTTCAGGTTTCTAAATAGTCACTGAGATAACTTTGATGAGACTGCACTTTATACCTGCACGTCATACAAAGTGAAATCCACACTTGTTCACTGCATTTTCTTACCTTAGAAATCCGATTTGTTCTCTACATTGTTTTAACTTAGAAATATGACTTGTTCTCTGCACTGTCTTAACTTAGAAATTCGCACATATTCATCTTGATATCTCGTGCTTTTCTTCCTCTTAAAATATGCACTGTATATTATCCCTCAATCCGCAATATATTTCAGTGATGTCCGGAAGATGATTCAGTGATATCGCATTTACATTTCAACGATATCCACAATAGGGTTCAGTGATATCCGCATTCCCTTCCTGCATTTCTGTTTTAGATTTGCATACTTTCTTACTGTCCCTTATCTGCATTATATGTTGTCCCTTTTCTGCATTGTAGTTTAGAGATAAATCTGCAATAGGTTCATATACATCCGCTCCTTTTAACTTAGATAAATCTGGAGTATTCTTTTATCCGTAGTGTAGACTTAGAGGTATTTGCATGCTTCCTTCAGTTATGACCACATACCATATGTGTGTGTGTATATATATATAGGGCACATCCCTTTAAGCAAGCCGACCATATAGATATGAGTGAGGCCAACTAGATAATGTTTATCTCAGCGTTGATGAGGTACTTCATTTCTTGCATTTTGAGGCTTGTCTTTCATTGTTGCATTGAGGGTTGTTGTGGGTTTCTTTCACAAGGTCCTGGAGCATATAGCTAGACTAGATTTGACACTTAACTCAAAACTAATGAACATCAAGAAGAAGTCCATCTACTTAAAAAAATCTTGCTCATGGAACCCATGAAGCAAGTACACCAAAAATACACTTTATTATCTTTGTCTTCTTATTTTCATAAATACATAATTACATAGCCAACATGAAGACCGACCTAATTACACTTTTCAACACAATGCTTGTAGTCTTCTTTAGCATAATAGTTTTCGATGATCTCTACCGTTAATGAATCTTAATTTGACTTTGCTAATGTAAATAATTTTTAATTCCCATGCATTTTAAATAGATTTATTTAAATATGAAACTAATTTACGATAAATTTATTTTTTGAACAATTTTAGATATGATTTGAAACTAATTTATGTAAATTTATTTTTCAAATTCTTGTGCACTTTGAATAGATGTATTTGATATGTTCAAGTGTTTTGATAATCTTTATTTATTTTTAACAGGTAAAGTAATCTGAAGCTATAAGATATTGGGGAATTGGATATATAGTGAAGGAAGAAGAGTCTATTAGTGGCCAAATGGATTCCAGATTTGGACTGGATTCGAATTTTATATACACTTTTTTTTAAAGTACTATCCCATATCCCGTATTATGAGGCTTTGTGAATCGATTAAGATTATGTTTGGGATTTTGCTGGTGTTTCTTAGTGCAGAAATAAAATTTGATTATTTAAGCCTTTTCTTTGAAATTTTGAAATCCTAAATTCATCATTTAAGGTAATCTTCTCAGACGAAAAGTCATTTTTTATTCCAGCAAAGAAGACTCAGACTAAAATTAATTTTTTATTGCAGCAAAGAAGACTTATTCAGAACAACTTTATCCATCTTTAACGTAGAGCTTACTTTACGAGTTTCTCCGATATTTTAAGAAACAGAGCTTTATCTACAAACACTTTATGAAAACTATAAATTTACTGGAAAATAGAGCTTATTTATGAGTGGACAAGATGATTTTAACAAATTTACCATCGTAGATTTTATGTTCATGTCTTCAAAACATCATAAGCTATAAAAAAAATTTCCATTTATATATTCAATCTCATTTTTTTTATTTTTAATTATAAAAAAACCGTTTCAATTATATATTGAATATCATTTTCTTTTCATTTTTTATTTTGAAGAATTTATACAGAACTAGATATAATTAAAAGTATATATACATAGCTAATAGCATATACTTTCGAAGTTGTCTTTAGTGCGACTTTTTCGAGTTTCAGGTGCCGGAATCTGGTGAAAAAAATTGAGGTAAAATCTTGATTTCTTTTATTTAAACTGGTTTTTTTACTGTAAATATGGATTCAGCACCCTTAAAAACCCATAGGGCACTTCGATTGTGCAAGGTTACCCATCAAACTTCTATTTTCAATAAATTCCTGCTGGAATTTAGAGAAATTAAACCGGAAAAAACTACTGTAAAAGCCTTCAAAAATTCGCACTATAGAGTACTCGTATACTTTCAATAGTTTGGGTGTATTTTCTTTTAGCCCATATGAAGGATTTTTAATTTGGTAAACCCTCGTTTTGTATATTACCCTGAATGTCTTTTTTGGGCATTGAACTAATTGGAGACCTTATGGCATTGAACTGATTGGAGACTTGATGAAAGCAAGTTATAGAGTACTTTTATCTCTTATGTCATATCTACATTGTTGGGTTTTTGACAATGATATAGGAAGTCAGCTCTGACATTCAACATTACATGTGGTGTTGGTGGGTACATTAATGCTTAGTTGGTTACAAACAGCAACGATCCAAATCATAATAGAGGAAAGATTATTTGGAAGCCTTCACGTTTCTCGGGGATATACAAGGAAGGAGGTTACATAATCTTAGACTCTTGACTTCAAAACGACTTTGAAATGGTACACCACCTATCAAGCCATATGTTACAAACATTGGGTGAAAGAGTCCAGAGATTTTACACTCTTTTTTTCGTCCACTAATTTCTTTTCGGGGAAGGCCCATGTATTTATTAAGTGCTTCCATGTCCTTACATAAGATGCAAGATGCCCAACTCATTTTCATCCAATGATTTCCCCTGGGAACTGCTAAGATTCTAGATGTGCTTTTACTTTGATCATGAACAGAACGACTTATGGAATTGCTTCCTCCAGAGCTCTTTGTGAAAGTGATTGCAATATTCAAGAACATTTGAGAAACCATGAATACTTTATTAATGGTATCTATTTCAAGAACCAATTCTTCCTATTATAATTTAATTAAGTTTTTGTATTAAATCCCATGGGGTAGCTCCATAGGCAATCTCCTTGATAGTGAGGAGTTAAGTCTTAAGATGTTTCATTTTAAACCCCATGGATCAGTCAACCAAAAAAAATATTTACATTTAAAAAATAAGAATAAGATGTGAATAAGATGTTGTTTGTTGGATGATACATTTCCACTACTTTGTATGGCATTTTGAAGTGATCTCATAGCAGTGGAAATTTGTGGAATGTTTGTTATCATGTAATCAAGCTCCACAACAGGAAATATTGGCAATATATGTACTTTCCTTTTCAATTTTAATAGAAAGTGTTTTTCTCTTTGAAAAGATGTGAATAAATATATTTACTACTAATTAATTCCTACCATTATTAATTTAAAAGTAAATTTAAATTCTAAATGTGCAGACATCGCAATTTATTAGTTTGTGCCAAAACAACACTATAGTATTATATTTGCCTATTAACTACTATTAACTTAGCATTGACCAATGTAAGTGATATTTTTCTCTAAATTGCCTTGCACCACTTGTTTTAGATGAATTTTTAATTTTATATTCAATGCATTTATGTATAATAAAAAATTAAACCATAATCACCTCTTCCTCTTCGGTGTTCCCTTCCTCCGCTTCAAGGGTAAGCTAGTTTATGGAGAAAATTAAAGTGCTTACAAAACTTCATAAAAAGGGAAAATATGAAAACTAAATCCAAAGGGGATAGAGCCAAGTCATAGTTATGACAATGGTGTCATTCTAGGAATTATTCACAAATAAAATACGACATGGTACAATTTTATGGAACAAAAATGTATTATTTGTGTGTAATTAGGTAGGAAGTAAATAAGATGTGATGTCATGATAATGTTGAGCAATAATGTATTGTGGCTTTCTATGTGCTCTTTTGAAAGGAAACATATGTGCTAGTGCGAGTTCAAGGAGAGTAGATGTTCTAATTCCTATGAAATTAAAAAATGGAGAACTTTTGGTTAGTTGTTGAGGTTATGATGACAATAAAGGTGAGTAGTAAACTAGCAAATGTTAGAAAACATTCGTAGAAACCATCAAGTGTAAAGTTTATTAGTTCAAAGTCCTAAGTGGAGTGACCATTCTACACATGGGATTTTTGTGCTTATGAGGACAAAAAAATATACCTTGGCCAATTGTTAGAAGCACAAGCAAACAAAAGGGATAAATGAAAAAAAATACAACACACCTATCTATCCCTTAGCATGTATAGTAACTATGAAAGAATAAAAATAGTGGTTTTCAATTGTAAATAGCATATTTTCAAGGGAAAAGGGAAGGAGTTTTTTATCATACAACAAAAAGACAAAATGGCATGAAATGTGTCACATGGGAAGAAGCTTGATGAACCCTTTGCTAAACTGAGAGGGGTGGGTGAATCAGTTTATTACATTCCTGGTCATTAATAAAAATTTTCATTCAACTCATTAAATTGAATGTATAGACAGCAAGTAATTAATCAGAATAATACATCACATCAACACATAATCATCAAGCACATAGACAGCAGATATAAGTGGAAACCCATAAGGGAGAAAACCACATCTTATTATTGTTGTGATGCAAAGGCAAGCTCCAACTCCCTCTCACCACTGATTTTAGGTAGGCTCCAACCTACAAGAGGCCACTACCTCAAATTCTGCAAACTACAACTTGCAAGGAAGCTCCAACTCCCATCTATTTTCTGCAGGCTACAACCCACAGGAGGCTCCTACCTCAACCAGCTCCAACTAGACATCTATAAAGCTACAACTTGAAACAGAAGTACCAACTCCCATGTATTTTCTGCAAGCTACAACCTACAGGAGGCTCCTAACTCAACCAGTTCCAACTGGACATCTATCAAGCTACAACTTGAAACGGAAGCACCAACTCCCATATATTTTCTGCAGGCTACAACCTATAGGAGGCTCCTACATCAACCAACTACAATCGAACATCTATCAAGCTACAACTTGATATGGAAGCTCCAACTCCCTCACACTACAATAAAAATCATATGTTGATTTAATTGGATATCAGCTATGTTTTACTCCTTCACTACTGCCTTTTTAGCCTTCATATCTGCTTCATATCAGCTTTGGATGTGCACAGCATCTCTATCTGCTCACTTTCATTCTTCCACTCTTTAACCTCCTTATGCACATTACAATAACATCATTTATAGAGAAAACTTCATGGTTGTTTGCATTCTATATGGGAATATGAAGTGAACATGCATGACTCTTTGCCTTCCACCCACTCATTTCCTCACTCAGCATATTTAGGATGTTACAACAATATATACATTTATTTCGAAATCAAATGGATTTTTTCTTTGCCTTGGAGACTTTCCTTTGCATCCCAAACAATATCAATAAATTTACATTCATACACAATATTTCAATTCAACACTTTCAGCTTCTTAGCTTTGTTGTGCATTTTTCCTCTTCTGCTTGATGTCCCTTCGTATTTTATGTTTCTATTGTTATATTCTAATTGTGCTGCATAACGGCCTTTTGCCCGACTCAACCCAGCTGGCACGCTCACAACAATGCCACCATATGCTCCTTTAGTCGACTCTGCCTATATGCCTTCCTTCTCTTGCCCACAGCGTTCAACCTTCTGCTCCTTTGCTTTGTGTCGGGTCATCTACACGAGTCTCCTTCTTCCCGCATTCAGCCTTTTGTTATTAATTGGCCACAATACATCATTACTCTATAGTGGGGTCATTGTTCTGCACGGATTTTTACTTACCTGAGTCTTTTCTTCCCGCATTCAGCCTTTTCCTTTGTTACCCGAGTTGACCTCCACTTCCAGGTTTTTCTTCATAAAAACAGTGCAAACACATTAAACCTGGACTTTAAATAAATTCATATTTACCTCTAAATAATGTATCGCGTCCGCCTTTCCATCGCATTTCGGCATTCCATTGTTTTTACGTTATATTATCCTTTTTCCTTCTGATGCAATTTCTTAACTAAAAAGCCTTACTTCCAGATTTGAAATCCTTTGCAATTTAACTCTAAAGCTACATCGCATCCACCCCTTATCGCATGTCGCAAGATTTAGCTCATATAAATAACAAGTTTCCTCTTATCATATGCGATATGCAATCGCATCGCGTCGCAAACTGAACTTCTTATCGCATCGCAACTTAAAACAATTAACTTGTGATGCCTTAACATATAAATATAAGAATCACCAATAGTGATGTGCGGTTTGCGAATGGGTCCCACACTGGACTTTAAATCCTCTAAACTTTAGCTTTGAAGTATATCGCATCTGATACTCTTATCGCACTTCAGAATTTTAACATGACTCTTGTGTGCTTATCCTCTTGAGCTTGCGATGTGCGATATGCGAGTCAGGTCCACGTCATATCTACATCATCGTGCCACGTCACCTTGCCACATCACTGCCATGCCATCGCCATGTCACTGCCACATCATTTCCACGTCACTTCCACGTCACTGCCACGTCATCTCCGCGTCACTAACATGTCATCACCACGTCATCACCGTGTCACTACCATATCATCTCCCGCACTTCGCATTTCACAATTTTTGTGTCTTATCGCATCGCAACTTCACAAGTTTACATCTCTATCATTAATTGGTATACCATATCGCATGCACTATGCGATGTGCACAAGGACCTTCGCCTGACACGTGTCCACTTCATCACATCACAACTTAAACAATTTAACTTGCGATTGCTTAACACGCAAATATAAAAGTCGTTGATTGCGATGTGCGCCAACCGTCTTCTGTGATCTGGTCCGTCCATCGCTCGCTATAATTTTTGTGACTTGATTCTCACCGTCTGTTCCACCCACACACTGATCTTTGTCAATGGAATCACGTCTATAATAAAACTCATTATGCCATAATTTGATCTCCAACAAAGTTCATAGGAACTTCGTTCACTATTCGAATTCATACAATGCAGCCTTCACATTATATGCATGCGACCCGACTCGAACTATTGAACTGCACGCGCCCTTGTGCACTGTTCTGAACGCAAAAAAATCTGACTCAACCCAGCTCGTTCACGATTTTCCTTTGCCTCTTTGTCATGTTGCTTCTATAATTTCGTTGTCTCTTTGCTACATTTTGCTACTCTTGATCTTCTCCTTTGCTTCTTTGCTACATTAACTGCCTTTGTTGCCTTTGTTCCTTTGCTGCCTTAATTGCCTTTGCTACCTTTGCTCCTTTGATTCTAATGTTGCTCCTCTCTGCTCATTTGCCTTTGCTAATGGTCTAGTGTTGCTCCTTGCCTCTCTACTGCTCCTTGCCTCTCTGTTGCTCCTCTGCCTCTCTTTTATGCTTTCTCACTGCATAATTTTCTAATCTACTCCTTTGCCTTATTGTTGTTGCTTCTCTGCTCCTTTTCCTTAACGACAATTCTGGTGATGCTCCTTTGTGCTCCTTTGCAATCAATGAAAATATTTCCAATAGTCTCCCCCTTTGGCATTGATGGAAACACTTACTCCCCCTTTCATTCTGAGAAGTGCCTTTCTTCCTCTGCTTGCTTTTTCAGAAGTGCCTTTCTTCTTATGCTTGCTTTTCCTCCCCCTTTGACATCAATGGAAAGGGTTTACACATTTTCCAATGTAGTTTCCATCATTGCATTACTTCTCTCTAAGTTGTGTATAAGCATTCGTCATTTTGTTCTTTGGATATGAAATGAATATACACACTCCATCTATTCATTACACACTTGATGAATCCTTTTGTATTTGAATGAATACACCTAATCTACCATTGTATTACTGCTTTATGATCTTCTGCATACACAGTGGATTATGCTTTATGTTACACATAAGCATTGCTTTATGTGCACTTCAACATTACAAGAGTGTATTAGACCATTGTTGTGACTGCATTTCAGACTTCATAAGATATATGAGCAGTTGTTGAGGTAACACTTTGAAAATCATAGAGATTACATGAATATGCTGCAAATTGATGCTATCCAAAACTCATGAGAATGTTGTAAGGCATGTCACAATAGAATGTTTTGTACTTTTTTCCCTTACTACTTGATAGTGGTGATATGTGCTAGACTTCTGAAGGTATAATCACTACAAGCAAAAATCCCTTGATGTTGATGTGAACAATGAGTCCAAACAGAGCTTACAACTTATTGTAAGATTAGACAATATCTTTCAATTTAAAAAGGACCCAACGCCTTTAATACTGGACAGAGCATATTCAAAATAAATCCTTGAGGCTAGATACATTCAACGCATTGGAAAATTTTCACTACCAACTATACAATTTCATTTTTGACACAGGGAGGTATGTGTCAATGATCAGACTCTCTACAGTGGGGAAATATAAACGATTCTTTTATGTTGAATTAAACTTCAGATGAATCAATAATGGACTCTTTGAACTTCAATAGTAAGATTAACACAGCTAGCCCATCATTCTTCAGATGCTTTAATTGTTCTATCATAATGATCTTCAGCAAAACATCTTCAATATGTTTAATTGAAATCTCAGCAAACAGACTTCACACAGCTTTATGAATGATCTTAAGAAAGAGGCCTTGAAGATATATATGTACTGACTTGAGGAAGGCATGCAATTATATCCAAGAATAGATATTGCTTCAATGCTCAATATAACACTTCAAATTCAAACAAGATAATGGTCATTTGGCACTTTTAATAACCTTTCCATGCTTTAATAATGTAGCTCAGCATTCTCCAGCATTTACAATCAAAAGCTACTTTGCAATAATCAGAGCAACCGAAGCTTAATCCACATATACTATAATGATGATAACGTTGGGAATACTTCCTTGATGTATTTATGCCATACCACCACCATGATGCATACCATAACATTCTGATCTTGAGGACCTGTATCATACCACTGCTCCAATAATAACACTTGGGATAACACTTTTCTTATTCATCCTTCCTAAAAGAATTTTGTTTCATTATCAACACTTGCAATGAGACACACAGTGTAATCATCCTCTTAGTTACCAAGTTCATGAATGACATTCCCTTTATCACGATGGCTGCTTGTTGCTTCCTCTTCTTCCATCAATATGTTGGATATTGAATGCTTCAGGTGTCCTCTTCCTCTATAGTTCTCTGCTAGAGGAATTTTCCTTTCCCATCCTGAACTTTTAGTTGTTCTTATTCCAAGCAGCTCTTCTTTGACAATTCTTATGGGGAATTTTTATGAACTTCTCTCCCCCTGGGATGTTGTTTCTTTTCTATCGCTGACTGGATATTTGCATTTCTTCCTAAAGCAGCTCCCCCTAAGACTATGATGGATTCAAAATGTCATTAAAGTAATAGGCTCCCCCTTTTTCTTCTTCTTCCATACTTTGTTTGGGTTCCTCATAATGTCTGCATTTCTTTTTGATTCACAGTTTGCTCTGATTTGATTTGGTTCCATCATCTGTCTAGAGTCATTTAATGTATATGGCAGCCTACAGTCATTTGCTTTGTGTCCAAGCTTGTGGCACACATAACATCTTATTTTACCAAGGTATGTTTGAGCTAATGTCTAGAATTTTGTGCTCCTTTTTCAACATAGTTTACATTCAACAGATTTATGTCCAAATTCATTTCATGAATAAAAATAGCCTTGGAAATTATTTGTGTACCTCGTGAAAGCTTGTCCCTTCCGTCTACTTGCTTGAGGTAGTCTTTTCATTTGCTGGGTCTTTTGCTGATTAAACTTGAGTTGCCTAGCCTTACATTGAGCTGCTACATGTACATAGTCATTTCATAAATAACAGTAGCCATGGAACTAATTTGTGTATATGGTGAATGCTTGTCCTTTCCATCTGCTTGCTTGAGGAATTCCTCTTATTGGATGCATATTTTTTTGGTTGGACAGGATTTTCTTTATCTTAAGTATGCTGCAATATGTCTCGGTTTGTGGAAGGAAAAACAAGTGATACTTCTCACAAGAGGAAGGAACGTCCTTTGACATCTTCCGAATTTGTTCAATTCATCCTTAGGAGCGTATGAGCCTTTTGTAGTTGACTGTTTCTTCATTTATTTCTTTTTCACTTGAGGTTGTTGCTTGTTTCTGTTTGCTTCATTACACATCATGGTCTTACTAGCTTCTAATTCTGTGGGTTCCCTTTTTTCTACTTCATTATCCTTTACATATTTTACAAAAATAATACTCTTGTTATCTTCTACCTTGGATTTACTGGTTTCTCCTTCATAGCCTATCCCAACCTTTATGAGAGGATATTTTTTAGAAGTTATAATTTGGTCCAACTGTCCAGAGCTTTTCATTTGTGGAATATTCATAGTTAATTCAATTTGGTCCTTCTGTGATTTCTTCCTTGGGCTTACTAATTCTTCTTCCAATTTATCACGCTCCAGATTTTTCTCCTTTATTTTCCTCTTTAGAATATCCTCTATTTTCCTTGATCTAGTTCAACTTTCAATTTAATAAGGTCTTATGAATTTGGTTCTGTATTTGCATATTTTTGAAGAATCTCTTTCTGTTTCTTATTCTTAATTTTAAGCCTTTCAATTTCCTTTAGGGCACTTATCAACTCCCCCTCAAATTCTACCTCACCTTCTTCTTCAAATTACAAGATATCATCTTCAAGCTCTTCCTTGGCCATCAAAACAAATTCAGAGGTTCCTTCTTCATTGGAGGATTCATCTGAGCTTTCAGATGCACTATTGTCTTATTGAGCATAAAATGATTTTCTATTAAATTTCTTCCCTTTCTACATGTTATGGGAGTTTCTTTTCTCTTTCCCTTTAGGCTGATTATCTATTCTCTTATTGGGAAATTTTGAGGCATAATGCCCCACTCTTCCACAATTGAACCATTTAAAAGTAAGTTTACCTGTGTACTTACCTGTGCCTCTATCCAATCTTCTAACAAATTTAGCTTCTTCTTCATCAGAGCGTGAGCATGTACCTTCCTTCTCTTCTATGCACTTCTATGCCTTAAAGGCAGCCTCCCTCATGTTTGTCTTCCCCTTAGGAAGTCTCATCTCGTATGTTGTTAGGTTGCCAAGTATTTGGTTCCTGGTCAAGGTTTCCCAGTTTGTTGTTTCTTCTATGGCAGAAACCTTAGGATTAAACCTGGATGGTAGATATCTCAATAATTTTTGTACTACAACACTTTATTTTATTTCTTCTAATAGGCCTATCATGATATTCACAATTTCTGCAAATCTTAAGAAGAATGCAGTTATATCTTCATCTTCATTCATTTTTAGGTTTTCAAACTGAGTTATATGTGCTTGCAGTTTGGCCATCTTCACCTTTGTATCTCCCTCATGAATGTTTCCTAAAGTATGTCAAATATCCTTGGCAGTCGTATTGTGCATTACTTTAATAAATTTTGACTCACTTGTACCACTCAAGAGTGCATTCATTGCTTTTTCATTAGCTCTAAAATTTTGTCTGGCTTCTTCCTCAGTGTCTGTATCCTTTGGTGCATATTTTTCTTCCACAGCAACCCAAACTTATATTCCTAGAGACATTAAGTATGTCCTCATTCTTATTTTCGAGAAAACATAGTTTGTGCCAGTAAACAATGGGGCTTTATTTGTTGAGCATCCTTCTAGGCTAGCCATTTTGGGGACCTAGGACCTCCTTCCAGTTGTTAAACTGATACAATAGGAACCTCGCTCTTATACCAATTGATGAACCCTTAGCTAAACTGAGAGGGGGGTGAATCAGTTTAGTACATTATTGGTCATTAATACTCTTTTTCATTCAACTCATTAACTACTTCGTTTTATAAGCAGCTTAATACAAAATGAATCAAGAAACTGAATGTATGGACATAAAGTAATTAATTAGAATAATACATCACATCAACACATAATCATCAACCACATAGATAGCAGATATAAGTGGAAACCCATAAAGGAGAAAACCACATCTTATTATTGTTGCGATGCAAAGGCAAGCTCCAACCCCCTCTCACAACTGATTTTCTGTAGGCTCCAACCTACAGGATGCCACTACCTCAAATTCTGCAAGCTACAACTTGCAAGGAAGATCCAACTCCCATCTATTTTCTGCAGACTACAACCCGCAAGAGGCTCCTACCTCAACCAGCTCCAACTGAACATCTGTCAAGCTACAACTTGAAACGGAAGCACCAACTTCCATGTATTTTCAGCAGGCTACAACCTACAGGAGGCTCCTACCTCAACCAGTTCCAACTAGACATTTATCAAGCTACAACTTGAAACGAAAGCACCAACTACCATGCATTTTCTGCAGGCTACAACCTACAGGAGGCTCCTAACTCAACCAACTACAAACAGAAATCTATCAAGCTACACCTTGATATGGAAGCTCTAACTCCCTCACACTACAATAAAAATCATATGTTTATTTACTTGGATATCAGCTCTGTTTTATTCCTTCTACACCACTGACTTTTCAGCCTTCATATCTACTTCATATCAGCTCTGGAATTGCACAGCATCTCTATCTTCTCACTTTCATTCTTCCACTCTCTAACCTCTTTATGCACATCACAATAACATAATTTATAGAGATAACTTCATGGTTGTTTGAATTCTATATGGGAATATGAAATGAAAAGGCATGACTCTTTGCCTTCCACCCACTCATTTCCTCACACAGCATATTCAAGATGTTACAACAATATATACATTTATTTTGGTATCGAATGGAGTTTTGCTTTGCCTTGTAGACTTGCCTTTGCATAACAAACAATATCAATAAATTTACATTCCTACACAATATTTCAACTCAACCCTTTCAACTTCTTAGCTTTGTTGTGCATTTGTCTTCTTCTACTTGTTGTACCTTTATCTTTTATGTTTCTGCTGTTATATTCTAATTGTGCTACATAATGGCGTTTTGCCCGACTCGACCCAGCTGGCACGTTCACAACAATGCCACCATATGCTCCTTTGCCTGACTCTGCCTATCTGCCTTCCTTCTCTTTCCCACAATGTTCAGCCTTTTGCTCCTTTGCTCTGTGTTGGGTCATCTATCCGAGTATCCTTCTGCCCGCGTTCAGCCTTTTGCTATTAATTGGCCGCAATACACCGTTACTCTATAGTCGGGTCATTATTCTGCACGGCTTTTTACTTACTCGAGTCTTTTCTTCCCGCATTCAGCCTTTTCCTTTGTTACCCAAGTCAACCTCCACTTCTAGGGTTTTCTTCATAAAAAAAGTGCAAACACATTAAACTTGGACTTTAAATAAATCCATATTTACCTCTGAATAATGTATCATGTTTGCCTTTCCATCGCATTTCGGCATTCCATTGGTTTTACATTATATTCTCCTTTTTTCTTCCGATGTGATTTCTTAACTAAAAAGCCTTACTTCCAGATTTGAAATTCTTTGCAATTTAACTCTAAAGCTACATCGCATCCACCCCTTATCGCATGTCGCAATATTTATCTCATAGCAATAACAAGTTTCCTCTTATCATATGCGATATGCGATTGCATCGCAACTTAAAACAATTAACTTGTGATGCCTTAACATATAAATATAAGAATCATCGATAGTGATGTGCGGTATGCGAATGGGTCCCATGCCAGAATTTAAATCCTCTAGACTTTACCTTTGAAGTATATCACATCCGATACTCTTATCGCATTTTTCACATTGGAATTTTAACATGATTCTTGTGTGCTTATCCTCCTAAGCTTACAATGTGCAATATGCGGGCCAGGTCCACGTCATCTCTATGTCATCGTGCCATGTCACTTCCATGTCATCGCCACATCAATGCCACGTCATTGCCACGTCACTGCCACATCATCGCCACATCATCTACACATCACTGCCACATCATCGCCACGTCACTGCCACATCATCTTGCCATGTCATCTCCAGCACTTCTCATTTCACAATTTATGTGTCTTATTGCATCGCAACTTCGCAAGTTTATATCTTTGTCATTAACTGTTATACCATATCGCATGCGTTATGCGATATGCGCAAGGACCTCCGCTCGACACGTGTCCACTTCATCGCATCGCAACTTAAATAATTTAAATTGTGATTGCTTAACACGTAAAAATAAAAGGCGTTGATTGCAATGTGCGCCAACCTTCTTCTGTGATCTGGTTCGTCCATCGCTCGCTATAATTTATGCGATTTGATTCTCACCATCCGTTCCACCTACACACTGATCTATGTCAATGGAATCGTGTCTGTAATAAAACTTGTTTTGCCATACTTTGATATCCAACGAAGTTCATAGGAATTTTGTTCACTATTTGTATTCATACAACATAGTCTTCACATTATGTGCACGCAAACCAACTCGACCAGTTGAACTGCACACGCCCTCGTGCATTGTTCTGAACGCAAAACAGTCTGACTCGACTGAGCTCATTCAAGATTTTCCTTTGCCTCTTTGTCATGTTGCTCCTATAATTTTGTTGTCTCTTTACTGCATTTTTTTTCTCTTGATATTCTCCTTTGCTTCTTTGCTGCCTTAACTGCCTTTGCTGCCTTTGTTCCTTTGCTACCTTAACTGCTTTTAATGCCTTTGCTGCCTTTGCTCCTTTGATTCTAATGTTGCTCCTCTCTACTCCTTTGCCTTTGCTAATGGTCTAGTGCTGCTCCTTTCCTCTCTACTTCTCCTCTGCCTCTCTTTTATTCTTTCTCACTGCATCATTGCTTGATCTAATCATTTGTCTTATTGTTGTTGCTTCTCTGCTCCTTTGACTTAATGATAATTTTGGTGCTGCTCCTTTGTGCTCCTTTGCCATCAATGAAAATATTTCCAACAAATCTTGCAACATGTGGGTTTCAATATTCTCCATGAGAAGGTCCTTTAAACTTGCGATGGGCTCTTTCAACATTTTATAATGAACATGCAACACTTACCCTTGTGTGTGGACACTTTGGAAGTAAAAATCAACAACAGTAATGCAAGAAACAATATATTTAGCGAGAATAATAAATGTTTTTCATGTGCTTTGGGTTAGTTTCCCCAACACCCTTTATATGGGGTGATTAAGTAAGGGAGCATGAGTGAGGAAGGCATGCACGCCATGACCTCATTGACTGAGTAAGGGGGGAATACCTCAGGGGTATGTGATCAATGTGGTTTTTTGTTTGGTATCGAGGAGTCACCATAATGATACATCTCATCGTCTTAATTTCTTAGGTGATTATCCGTATCCAACGTTTGATTGTAGCAAGCACTAGCTTGATTCATAGATGGTTTGTGGTTACACCTGTACTTTCGAAGGTTCCCTTAAGGTACTGGAGTAATTAAATGGGCACATGATGATACACAAGTATGATTTTGCATCTGATATAGCACTTAATTGACCATATCTCCTCCATCTTGAGTAGTTGGCGAGTGTGCTTTGTGCTTTGCTTCCAATTTAGTTGGCTCCTGTTATGAATCTATGTTTTTTGGTTGAAGTTTGGCTTTCCTACTCATTGCAACGAAGGTTATCAATACAGTAGGCTAGTCTCTTTGGATATATGTTTGGCTATCACGATGCTCTAGAAAGCTCACTATTGTAAATGTGGAAGTGAAAACGATGGAGAGGGTTGGGGTACTGCAAGTGGTTCACGAGCTTGAATCTGGGCTGCAAAATCAGCACATGCCTTTCACAAGTAGACCCTTGACAAAATTAAAGAAGAGTTAAAGGATGTGTAAGAGGATGTTATGATGGAATGGGCATACTTGTCAGACTCTAAGGCAATGACATCCATAGCAGCTTGGGTTCCTAATGTGGGTAATACATGCAAATGATGGATCCAATACTTCCATAGAGTGGAATTCTATTAGAAAACAAAGATACATTTTGGGCAAGTTTTGTTGGACAAAAACAATGCCAATAATGGAAATTTGATGGTGGTTGATGATGTGGTCACATATTTGTAGGATATTGACAAATGACATGTGAGCTTGGAGGTTGAGGGAGTTGTCGGTCTTGGTCCTAGTTTTGATGTTTGTGCTCCTTGTAGCGTCTTTGTTTTCTTTCCAATGTCGATTAGGTAGCTTGTATTCAATTATGGTTAATGTTTTGGGTATACATAGGATCCAATTTTTGTTTTCCACTATTGTTTATCGTATGGCCATACAATTCCTGTGGGTCAAGTTTCAACTTTCTTTTAATTTTGTTGATACTATGGATAAAATATCTTTGGCTTCTCCTCTATGTTGGTTTCCCAAGTGGCAGGCTAGGGAGGACCCAAAGCCAATGGATATATGTAACCATTTAGTATGAATGAATATAAGTTTTAATTAATTAAAGAAAAAATCCAACACAACCTTCATGCAAAGTTCTTGTGAAATGCATGGCCATGGCCTCTCATTTATAGATTGATGTTGAGCTTATGTGAGTATTGGTTCAAGAAGGAATACCCAAGTTTTAAGAAACCATGCCTAATTTGACCAAAAAGAGTGCCAAATTCCCAAATATTGATGATATGGGAGTATTAGGTAGATCTAGGCTCAACTACTAGCAATTTTTAGGCACCCTTTGGAATTTACGTGTCATGAAATTCCCTATTTATGGATTCATAGGAGTTGCATGAGAATCAAAATGTATCTCACATCATTATACAAGTTTGACGAGAAAGATTGTATGGATCTTGATTTGGTTTTTTGTATTGTCAATAACAATCAAATTGCATCTAAACCATAATGTCAAGAAAGAAAGGTTGAGATTGAGTCACAAAGCCCAAATGCACCTGGTTGTTGTAGTGAAGGTTGAGTTCATTGTTCGCCTCAACATTCATTCGATTGGTTTTTTATAGGTTTTTCTGTGCACGCATTTGTTGCATTTCATCAAGGGAATTAATGAGAATAGTGATAGGATTTCATCGCTCCTCTTTGACATAGTAAACCCATGTGTATGGAATATTTGCAATTGTATATTGCTCACTTGCTCAAAGACAAATTTGATGTCATTATTAGTAATGTTTCTCTAGTAATGATAGTTAAGTTAAAGAAATATAAAAGTGATATGCATGTAAACACTACCTATGGTTTTGCGGGAGGCTCACAAAAATAAAGAAGTGAACTCAATTTTGCAAGTAGCGATATCATTGGTGGTGCCTAAGATAAAGTGTTTGTAACTATAATCAATGTGACATACGTTATAATACTTTTGGTTAGGGAATTAAAAACATTCTATGCTTTAAGAGCTCATTGAAAACACTTTCAATTATGATATATGCCACTAATCCCTTATTCACCAGGAGAGGTTGTGGGAGTTCATCCTCTACATTAGCTTTGGAAATCTCCCCTACAATGGGTTAACATGTTTTCATACTACCCCCATTTATAGTAGCACAAGCTATTGACATATATTTATCCATTTGTTTGTTGTTTGCATCGCTTTGCAGATACACAAGATAAACTCATCTTTGCAATGGACATCATTTTTCAGACTTTAAATTAATTTTTCTTGTGGACCCGAAGTCGTTTTCAATTCTAGAATAGCATTTAATTGGGTTTCTGGGATGACATATATCGTGATGATGTAAGCAAAATTGCATTCCTTAAACTTATACAGGTCTTTGTAACTCAAGACTTCAATTATAATCAAAAAACTAGATATGAACATGCCATTTTTATGTGACGAATCACACTACCACATGGAATTCCCAAAATGGCATAAGATCCTCCCTTCCTTATGAAACATGTTCATCCCTAATTCTATTCAATGTCCAATTCCCATATTTCAAAGGTATGATAGTTACACAAGAGGATGTTCACAATGGTAAAGAAGTGGATTGAAACTAACAAACTAAAATGTATTAGGTTAATTGTAGTGTCTTAAACTTTCCCTTGGATAGTTGGGGTTCCTTGGTGATCCCGGGGATCAAGAAAATGCTCAAAATCAAAATTTCTTGAAATTTCTCGAAACCATCGCTAGATCACAGTGCTCGCCATCTTGAATCCAATGCCACTAGAATCACCTCAAACCGAAATCGTATGCTCTATTTATGATGTTCTTAAGTTTTTTCCAAGCATCTAAAAAGTCAAGTAGCAGGGTTGATTGGGCTACTGAGTAGGCAGTCGTAAGCTACCATTAGCATTTGACTGGGCATGCACAATGAGTGGTACAGACCAATCTTGTGCCACCACATGGCAGTACCATATATGACTTGGTGGAACATTGTGATTGGTCAAAGGTTTTGCAATGGGCCAATTACGGAATGACACATGGCCCAATCCCAGGGCACATGTGGCACTCCAGGAGAGGCCAAAAATTCATTATGGAGACCGGTCGACCTCATGGGAGTTAAACATGATACCTCATCTAAACGAAACAATGGCTCAACCAACAAACCACGCATATGTTTTTAATATAGGTATGTTTAAAATGCAGTGGTTTGTATGGTTGCAGGAGGGGCGGGGCACCTGGCCCCAACCCTTGGTTACACAACACCATAAGACCAATGACATCATCAAAGGGGGTGGGGTTGTTGAGCCCTAGCCTTGGTTCTAACGATAGTCATATGACCAGTACCATAGCTGAGGGTGTAGACCGGGTGGCATCTATCCCACGCCAGCCCCCGGTCCCATGAACCACTATGTGACCATATGTTAATACTGGAGGGAGCAGAGTGAAGGGGGTGGGTGGTTAGCCCAAACCCTTAGATACATGTCGTTAATGGGACCTTGACCAACGCTTAAGGGATATTGGCATGGTTAAGGAGGTGACAATTTGCCCCATTTGCGATGGGAATTCCATTGGTGTTGTTGTATCTTAAGAGACAATTCCTTGGTTGTGGAAAGGAATCAGTGCTTAAGACATTTTTAAAAAAATGTGTCACAAAAGTAATTATATCAGGTGGTCTTCATTCAATCCCTTTGGAAACTAATTCTTTTAAACCCTTAAATAATTTGGTATAATGAAAAACTCTACAATGCCATTAACCGTCGATATTTGAATGGAAAATAAGAACCGTAGTGGAAACTTAAAGTAATATGTTGTAAACACAAAATCTATTACTTTTAAGTTTCGTAGAGAATTCATGGAGAGAGAGGAAACTCAAAATAATATGTCAGAACACGTAATATATTACTTTTAAGTTCCAAAGAGAGTTGTGAAGGGAGAGGAGTTGGAGTGAAGGAGACACTTATTAAGGCTATTTAACTCTTCATTACAAATCGAGACTAGCTCCAGTTCCTTCTTTAATTCACTTCATTCAAGGAAGAAAACAACATAAAATGACACAAGAAACACGAATCACCATCAACAACAGTGTGAAACTTGTTGCTTATTTCATTCACCCATCGAAAAAAAGAAGTATCGAATTTATAGCCTTCCGCAGGTCCAAAACTCGGAACCTGTTTCTCCTTTTTCCTGACTCTGCCTATGCCTCTACGTTTCAAACAATGTTATCATGTCCCCTTCTGTCCGAATATGCCTGTTTTACTCGTGCCCGCAGCATTCCATCTTCGCTTCTCCTTTGCTCTGTGTTGGGTCACTTACCCAAGTTCACCACCGTTGTGTTCAAGCTTCCGTTTATTTACAAGGCGTAGGGCATACAACATTTTTTTTCACGGGGTTGGGTGTTACCTGAGTCTATTGCCCGCGTTCACATTTCTTCATAAAACAACGCAACTGCACATAATCATGTACTTTAAATAAATTCAAATTTTCCTTTGAAAAATATCACGTCTATCCCTTTATTCCACTTCGCATTTCGGCATTCCAACATGTTTCATGAGCATCATTCCTCCTGAGCTTGTGTTGTGCGATGTGCGATATCGAATATATTAAATCATAGTTCTGAGTTTCATCACATCCGGCCCTTATCGCACTTCGCATTTCGGCATTCCAACATGGTTCATGAGTGCCATTCCTCTTGAGCTTGCGATGTGCGATGTGCGATATGCGATAAAGGTAGGGATGGTGTGGCAAGTGGAGGTGGGGCCAATCGAAAATCACAATCAGCGATATAAAACTTATCGCAAATCACATATCGACGTTCATAACATATTAGGGATAGGAGATCAACATTGAAATTTTCAAGTTGCAATATACAGGGAGAAGAGGTGACGTGGCGGGGAGGGTCCCATTTAATATCGCATTGGTGGTTGGGAGTGGTAACAAATGAATATGGAAAAGACTTTTCGCGAACTCCGATTGCGATAAGGGGTCCTACCAAGGGACCCACCTTCACATCTCCACACATAATGTTAATACACCAACATATAAATCAAAAATTATTTTTCGGCATACAAAAAATTTTACATCTTCTAACACATATGCTTTTTTTTAGTGTTTTGAGAAATATTTCAAAAGTAAATTCAAATGACCCACAAAATCTCGCTCCACCTGGGGATAGTGCTTTTTTCCATGAAAGCACTAAGAACAGTAGATTAGTGCCTTATCCATTGGGCATGGAGTCAAATATTTCTTGGTTACATATGAAAAATGAGCAATATGGTATTTACAATGGTGGAATGTTGACTTTTAATGCTCAAAATAATGCTTCAAATACTGCCCATTCACAGGCAGCTATAGAGATTCTCCATCTAAATATTCTAGGATGAAAGTATTGTTTGATCTGGCTTCAGAAATTCTATACGGACCATACTAGAGAGGGTCAAACTTACCATGATTTCCTTTATCCTCCCTCCTAGTGTCCCATCTTAGTATTCAATCTCCTACATGAAAGAGGATTTATTTCGCCTTCCTGTCAAAAATAGAATTCATTCTTGCCTTATAAGTAATCAAATTATCTCTAACTTTGTCTCTATTTTCATTTAACTCAATCACCTTATTCATTCTTCTTACCAGAGCATTAGGTTCTTCCTAAGATTCTTGAAGGAAATCAATCACTGGTTTGGCCACTAACTAGGAAAGAATGCATGAGTTCCATATACCAACTCAAAAGGTGATTTTCCAGTGGACCTCCTAGTAGTTACTTGAACTGCCCAAAGAGCAAATTTTAATTTTGAGTCCCAGTCTTTTTTATTCAGTGATTATTTTCTTCAGAATCCTGACCAATGTCTTGTTTGAAGACTCTGCAATCCATTCCCGTGGATGGTAGGTTGTGGAATGTGATAAAAATTACATTATATGTGATCAAGAGTTCATAAATTTTTCTCAAAATTGAAAGTTATAGGATTGGGTTGAAACTAGGTTGGTTGTGTATATATAGTCTTCCTAATTCTGCTGCCATGAACAGTTCAAAAAACCAATGTCATATGAGGGAGATATCGCATTCTCGATCGAAATCCCAAACAAAGCCTAAAATTTGGTAATGCTCACCGGGATGCCCAAATACGAAGAAGGGGTGGAGGTACGCTCAGCAAAAGGAATATTCCTTCCTCAGAGCCAATCGCAGGTTGATAAGTGGCGCGATATTATTTGTTGAATTTGGTTGTACATTGGTTTGGAGGACCAATCATAGCGTGACACGTGGCCAGCCCAGAGGCCGCCACATGTCCCCGAAGTGTTAGTGTAAAATTTTGGATGAAGGTCTGCAGGACTCGACCTCATGACCTCCGGCAGACCACGCACCTGCCACACCACATGAGCTAAAAGTGTTTCTTAACATATATGGTTCACGGGTTTATTATAAAGTTTATGCAATTCACGTTTGGGGGTTAGGGACCGTCGGCGGTCCCAACCTACCAACGGTCCCCGTGGTGTTCACAGGACAAACTCCAAACATAATGTTACAACCCGTGGTCCATAAAGAATCATCCAAGAAATAGTTAACAACCTGCCATCATTTCACAACAGCTATCACATGCAACCGTCAACTCCACGCGGTTAATGCGACGGTTCCGCTAACCATAGCGCTTCAACCGGAATTTGAACCTTATTCACAGTTTATACCTCTATTTCCACCGAACGATCGTGGTTTGGAAGCCGTGATTTGGGGTTAGCATGTGGCCGCCTAACCACTAACCATTAAATGTAACAGTTAAATCTGATGGGTTGTTTAGCCAGCAAGCTAATTAAGGAAGAAATCACTATTTTGACTCCAGTTAAGTGGAGTCCTCCACTTTTAGTGGAACTTTTCTAGGTGTAACTGGGAAAATGAGTAGGAGACTCAATTTTCGCCCATTCAGAGTGAATGAAGAGTCATTCTAGACTAATTGGAGCATTATGGAGCCATTGGTGCAGAGAAAACAGCCATTAGAGGCCTGTAACTACATGTATTTGCAAAATTTTGAGCATAATGAAAGAAGGACATGCCATTGGGATTTGGACCAGCAGATGTAGCCCAGGAGGGGTAAACTGCTTCATCATGCCTGCTGTGTAAATTTTATGTGGTGACTTATTTGTCTATTTTACACTATTGTTCAGTGTTATTTGTGCTTATTTCATGCTTCTAATTCACTAAAATCATCTACAATTCATGGTTCAAATCCTCAATCCTTAAGAAAACTAATAAGACAAATATGCACATGTTTATAAACTGAAAAGACACTTAGCACAACAAAACTAATACATTCCTTTCAAATTAGATTGGTATCGGAGCTAGATTTTTTATTCTCTAGTGTTGTTTTGTGCAAAGAATTGTTTAACTGTTTGCAAGTTTTAGATGCTTATAAGGCTCAAGATCAAAAGAGGAGAAGACAAATTGGTGGGAGCAGAAGGGTCTCAAGAAGAGCCAAAGCAAAGGAGATCAAGATTGCCCCAATATCCACCACCTATTTCACCTCCTAAGGAAGCAGAAGCTACATTAAGCATGTCTCACAGAGAAGGATAAATCCATGAAGAAGTTGATCCCAAAGAGGAAGAAAGAGTGTGCAGGAAAGCATTCCTTGACATGACTGAGATGGTTAGAATCCTTTATCAAGAAAGTAATGAGAGACTAGAAGGAGAAGGATCCAAACTTCACAAGGAAGGATAGAGATCTTCAGGAGGTCACAATGATGAAGATAAGTCAAAGAAGGGCAATGGAGTAAATGGAAGCAATGGAGAGCCATCATCCTCACCCTCATCATCATCATCATCTACTTCTACTTCAATACATCAGCCACGCAAGTCAAATAACACTGCTAAAAGTCCTTTTTAAAACTTGATGTTAAGTTTTAATTTCCAATGTTTAATGGTGAAGTCAATGCAGAAAAGCTTGATAATTGGATTAGGCAATTGGAGCTCTATTTGAGAATTCAGAACCTTCAAGATGATGATACCAAAATCCAATTAACTTCATTGAGAATGGAAGGTGCAGACTTGTTTGGTGGGAAGCCAAGACGAACGAGGAGATCAAAAAACATGGTAATATTATTATATCATGGTCAGATTTCATTACTCCAATAAAACAACAGTTTTATCCATTAGCTCATATGCAAAAATCCATAATGAACTAGCAAAAATTTAGACAAGTGAAGGGAATACACCCAATAATTTAGGAGAAGAGCTCTCTTATTAGGGTTAGATTTGCAGAGCCAATATACTTTTCTCAAGTACATAGGAGGCTTACTTAACTACCTAAAACATACTATTCTCATGTTTAACCCCATAATTCTAGATGAAGTATGTGTTCAGGCGACACATCTAGCTGCTAGAGGGAAAAACATTTCTGAAGAGGGTAGAAAGAAACCTTTTAAGGGTAAAAACAAAGAGAAGACCTCAAAATGTAAAAGCAAAAAGAATGCATCTATTAAGAAAGAGGGAGAAAAATTGGTTTGTAAACATTGTTCAAAAGAAGGCCATGATGAAACTCATTGTTGGAAATTACATCCCGAAATGAGGCCCAAGAAATACAATAACAAAGGGAAACAGAAAATTGTAGCTACAACTCAACATGATTTAGGAGATGATTCAGGTGATGAATCTAAGATTGTAGCCATGGGATTGAAGAAAATGATGGGAAAATAAATTGAAACTAAACCCGATACTAGTACATCAAACTGTCACATACATGCTCCAAATGAAGAAGAAATAATTGAAATGTTTCATGTGAGGGTCATATCCAAACATACTAATATTGACACATTGTTTGATAGTGGGTCACAAGAAAAATTTATCTCTGAAGACTTGGTCAAGAAAATTAACCTTGAGACCATACCACATGCAAAACCATATCCATTAGGTTGGATTTGTAAGGATGCAAATTTACAAGTTTCAAAGAAATGCATATTGCGGTTTGCAATCACTGCAAATTTTGTTGACACAGTTGAATTAGATGTGGTTCCGCTTGACATAATAGTTATTATGTTGGGGAGTCCTTACTTGTATGACAGGAAAACGATCTTCCATCGCCATGAGAAAAAATGTCATTTATTCAAAGATGGCAAGGAGTACGTTATTAGAGCACATCGCAAGAAGACAAACATTGCTATGGTAAATGCTGGACAGGTAAAGAGGCTGGTAAATTCAAGTAAGAATTTTATTCTTCTTATGATTAAGCCTAAAGTTTATTTTAATCATGAATCATTTGAGGGATGTAAACCTAAGTTGGAATCATATTTATATAATGTATTTAATGCACATCATGATATGTTTCAGGAGCTAACAGGATTGCCTCCAAAAAGAGAGATTCGACATGAGATTCAATTGCAGCAAGATTGTCCTCTTCCAAAAATCGGTATGTATCGCATGTCGATAATGGAGAATGTTGAAATAAAGAGGCAAATCAAATAGATGTTGGATAAAGGAATCATAAGGCCAAGCACTTTGCCATGCGGTTCACCCATAGTCTTGATTCCAAAGAAAAATGGGACTTGTCGCATGTGTGTAGATTTCCAAGATTTGAACAAGATTATGGTAAAGAATCGTTACCACTCCCAAGAATAGATGATTTGCTTGATAAAATGAAAGAAGCAAAGTTTTTCACTAATTTAGATTTACTAAGTGGATATCATCAAGTAACAATTGCAGAAAGTGACATATGGAAAACTGCATTCAAAACCAAACAAGGACTCTTTGAGTGGTTAGTTATGCCATTTGGTTTGTGTAATGCACCGGCAACTTTCATGCGTGTTATGGATAGTGTTTTGCGCCCATTCCTTGATGAAATTGTGATTGTGTACTTAGATGACATATTTATTTTCAGCAAAATAAGATAAGATCATGTCTTGCATGTGAATAGAGTGCTTGATATTTTGAAGAAAGAGAAATTGTTTCTTAAGATGTCAAAGTATGAGTTTAGAAAGACTTAATTGGTTTATTTGAGACATATTGTAGGAGGAGGAGAGTTGAGAATTGATCCTTCTAAATTGGAAGCCATTTTGAATTGGACCACACCCAAAACAGTAACCGAGGTAAGAATTTTCTTAGGTGCAGCTAAATATTGGAGAAAGTTTATTGCTAACTTTTCTTCCATCGCAGCTCCTATGCATGCAGTGACAAGTGTGACGAAAGGCTTCCAATGGGGAGGCAAACAATAGCAAGCTTTCGAAGCTTTAAAAGACAAGATTAGTTCAGCTCTATTCCTTGCATTACAAAATTTGAGATAGCTATTCGAGATTCAAACCGATGCTAATGATTATGCCATGGGCGCAGTACTTTTGCAGCATGGTAAGCCTATCGCATTTCATTCTGAAACATTTAATGGTGCTGTGAAAAATTATCCTACATATGAAAAACAACTATATGGGTTGGTACAAAGTGTCAAGAAGTGGAAACACTACTTGATGGGTAAAGAGACTATTGTGCATATTGATCACCAACCATTACAGTACTTGCAGTCGCAAACAAAATTGCAACACTCAAGACATTTTAGGTGGATGGGATTTCTTCAACAGTTTCACTTGGCTATAAGGTAAAAGAAAGGTATTTTCAATAAAGTTGCCGATATTCTTTCAAGACCAATCATTAGTGCATCTACTTTACTCAAAAATGATTCTATTGTACATGAGAGTTACATAGAACAATATGCACATGATGTTCATTTTCACGATGTCTATGCTAGTTTGAGTGAAGGGAATCAAGTTGAAGAAAAATATTATCACATGCATAACAATTTTCTATTTCATTTGGGCAAGTTTGTATACCACAAGGAGAGAGGCTAAGTGTCATGAGAGAAGCTCATTCATCTCTTATTTCTCAACACTTTGGGGTAAGCAAAACAATGGCGCATCTACAGAGGTATTTCTATTGGCCTTGAATGATAGATAGTGTGTCCCGTTTTATAAGAGGTTGTTCTATGTGTGCAACAAGTAAGCCTAGTAATAGGAAGCTTGGGTTTTACACGGCACTACTGGTACCATCAAGGCCATGGGAGAGTGTCTCCATGGACTTTGTTGGAGGTCTACATATGTCAAGAAAACAACATGATTATCTTTATGTAGTTGTGGATAGATTTAGTAAAATGTGTATACTTATGCCATGTAAGAAAACCATTACTACTGAACAAACTGCAAAAATTTATTTTCAACATGTTTGGGTTCATTTTGGATTGCCATTAGTGACAGGGATTCCAGGTTCATTAGGAATTTTTGGTCCAATCTATGGATTATAATGGACATAAAGTTGAAACAGATTACTACTTTTCATCTGCAAACTGATGGACAAACCGAGGTGGTGAACAGAACCATTGTGCATATATTGAGAGCACATTGCAACAAACATCCTAAGTTGTGGGATAAGCAACTACATTATATTCCTCACGCTTACAACCCAGCAAAGCACTCTTCAACTCAAACATCACCTTTTGAATTATGCTTTGGGTATTTTCCAAAATCGCCATTAGAATTCATCTTTGGAATGGATGTGGCAATTGATGGCCATAGTGATATTGACAAGGCTCGAAATTTCATTGAGCAAATTCAGATTATACATCAACAAGTTCAAGGACAACTTGAGAAAAGTCAAAGCAAATACAAAGAGAGGCATGAAAAACATAGAGTTGATCACAAGTTTCAAGAGGGAGATGAGGTATGGTTGCACATTAGCAAAGAAAGGATGCAAGGGGAAGGTAAAAAGCTCAAACCCATTTGCTATGGTCCATTCAAGATCATAGAGCAAGTTGGTAATAATGCATTTCAACTTGACTTGCCTTCATATATGCAAATGTATTCAGTTGTTAATGTTGAAAACTTATGTTTATATGAGCCACCTTTGATCGATGATCAAGGAAGTGATGTTCAGCTACCTCCTATTGAATATTTCTTGCTAGAATTTCTAGATGAGCTCAAGGAAGATACAATTCTTGACAGGAGGACAAGAGCATCCAAGAGGGGAAGTGTTGAATACCTTAGAGTTGGGCTCAAAGGCACTAGGCCAAGCAAGGAAAATTGTATGGAGGTTGGAAAGGTGAGGGAGTTTTACCCTCATATACTAAACAGGTAATCAAGTCTTTTGGGGTCCAAAATCTTCCCAATGGGGAGGAGTGATCAGGAGTTCATAAATTTTTCTCAAAATTCAAAATTACAGGATTGGGTTGAAACTAGGATGGTTGTGTAACTCTCTTTTTCCTGATTCTGGCACCATGAACGGTTCGAAAAATCGATGTCATATGAGGGAGATATCACGTTCTGATCGAAATCCCAAACAGGTAAAATTTGCGACAAGTTTGACTGGGATGCCCAGTCAACAGGGTGGAGGTACAATCAACAAAAGGAATATTTTGAGGAATATTCCTTCCTCAGAGCCAATCGCAGGTTGATAAGTGGCGCGATATTATTTGTTGAATTTGGTTGTACATTGGTTTGGAGGACCAATCATAGCGTGACACGTGGCCAGCCCAGAGGCCGCCACATGTCCCCGAAGTGTTAGTGTAAAATTTTGGATGAAGGTCTGCAGGACTCGACCTCATGACCTCCGGCAGACCACGCACCTGCCACACCACATGAGCTAAAAGTGTTTCTTAACATATATGGTTCACGGGTTTATTATAAAGTTTATGCAATTCACGTTTGGGGGTTAGGGACCGTCGGCGGTCCCAACCTACCAACGGTCCCCGTGGTGTTCACAGGACAAACTCCAAACATAATGTTACAACCCGTGGTCCATAAAGAATCATCCAAGAAATAGTTAACAACCTGCCATCATTTCACAACAGCTATCACATGCAACCGTCAACTCCACGCGGTTAATGCGACGGTTCCGCTAACCATAGCGCTTCAACCGGAATTTGAACCTTATTCACAGTTTATACCTCTATTTCCACCGAACGATCGTGGTTTGGAAGCCGTGATTTGGGGTTAGCATGTGGCCGCCCCAACCACTAACCATTAAATGTAATGGTTAAATTGGGCGGGTTGTTTAGCCAGTGTGCTAATTAAGGCGGAAATCACTATTTTGACTCTAGTTAAGTGGAGTCCTCCACTTTTATTGGAGCATTTCTAGGTGTAACTGGGAAAATGCGTAGGAGACTCCATTTTCGCCCATTCAGAGTGAATGAAGAGTCATTCTAGACTAATTGGAGCATTCTGGAGCCATTGGTGCAGAGAAAATAGCCATTAGAAGCATATAAATACATGTATTTGCAAAATTTTGAGCATAATGAAAGATGGACATGCCATTGGGAGCCGGACCAGCAAATGTAGCCCAGGATGAGTGAACTACTTCATCATGCCTGTTGTGTAAAAATTATGTGGTGACTTATTTCTCTGTTTTACTCTGCTGTTCAGTGTTATTTGTGGTTATTTCATGCTTCTAATTCACTAAAATCATCTGCAAATCATGGTTAAAATCCTCAATCCTTAAGCAAACTGACGCAGCCTAAACTGCGTATACCCACTAAATTCATTCTCAATGCAATTTTTATATAAAACAATCTTATCAATCTCAAAACCAACGTATTTCTCCATATGTGGAAGCTTTTCTTTACTCCTATCTAAAGTCTAACCCTTTTATGACTTTAAATACTCTTAAGCAGAAGTTATTTTCCTTTCTCATTTACGTTTACAAACTATATAAAAATACCTATTTTGATATTTCATTTTTAGGAATTCGACTTAGGTTAAAATACCCAAGCACTAGCATAATATCATATCCGCTTATGATTTTCAACTCTATGGTTTAAACCCCAAATAAACAATATAAATATTTACGGGCCCACAACTTTATCTCACTCTATTACTTAGGGTTAACTAAAATTCCACCATACATATAATAATATGGCCCACACTGTCAATCAAACATACCTTTACACTATTCAGCATATGCTTTCTTTACCTCCGCGTAGAATTTCTAACACCAAACAATAGCACCAAGCTTTCTACGCATTTGACTTTGGATACAAACCCAAAAATGTCAACATACACATATTTTTTTAAAGCCACAGCTTTACCAATGCACTTGCATCGATGATCTCTCCATACTCGTCCATCCATCGAACGGTCATCGCAATACGTTTCCCAATCCGACGACTATCGCAGAACAAATATTCACAACCTTTAATGTTTCAAACTCCTGCAAAATGAGTGGTTTTAAGATACCACGTGTCAACTCCTTAACGCTATCGCATTCATTTCATCTTTTACCACTTACCATTTAAAGGTTGTGTGAAAAATCCTTTGGTGGTTTCCAGAACCACTCCTTTGTTCCTCTTCTATGCGGAAACCATCTTCACGGTTTTGTTGGTCTTCGACTTACAATTCCGCACAAATACTATTCATCTACTTGTCAATTCCATTTCCCTATTCCACTTTGCTCTTGTGTGCTCTTCACTGAAGGTTCAGCTTTAAATATTCAACCAGTGGTTAATTTTACTATATAATCGGACTTGACACCATATTCTGCTCCCTAATTCGACTTGACAGCATAAACGAAATGGGTTTTTGGAATTCGATTTCATTTTTGTTGAAACAAACCATATCTGAACTTCCTCTGACTTTTAAAACTTGTCCCATTCAATTTCGTAATCCTGGTAGCCATAAACCATTCAATGGCTCCGCAATTTAGTAATTGATCACTGGTTGTCCATATGCTTAAGTTTGTAGCTCGAAATAAAGTCCTGGCTTCATGTGCTCTATTTCAACGATACCATCTTAGTTGAAATCGACCTTAAAAGTCAAAATTCACACAGATTTCACATGACTGTCACACCAGATTCTTCCTAAATATATTATGCATAACACTAATTCTCATATCAATCATTCAATCAATGCAGACCACCCATATTCAATACTCGGTTCATTCATAAACAATATTTACATAAATCTAGAATACCTCATGTTCTGTCTTCTCTTCTTTAGGCTTGATATTCTAATCAGTGACCATTCCTCTAAATTTTCCCGTAGGCTTACAACAAACCCCTATTTGTCTAAAACCTACTCAATCCTCTTCTTCCTACTACTCTTTCCTACTCTCTACTGTCTTCTTTTGCCTTTGAGGCTTTACAATTTATACAAATGATTCTAAAACCAATTCTGGTTCCAGATCCTCTATCTTCTCAAAAAATTCCTCAAAATCCTCTTAGTCCTAAAATTTCTTCTTTGTCCCTAAGGATCCTCTCTAATCCCATAAATCATGAAACCAATTCTAATTTAAGATTTACAATTAATTCTCAAATCTCTCATTCCCTATGGAATCTAAACTATCCTAATTCTCTCAAGTTTTCCAACATTCGAGAATATTTACAAAATTCCTCTCAATATTTAATTAATGTCACTCAAAAACATTAATAATTACATAAGAAACCAATATTCTTTTGAAAACACAAGACCCCTATGTCTATTAAAATACAAAGGATTTTTTGAGCCTAATGCTCCTGCATCAGACTCCCAAGGTTAAAATAATCACGATCTCCTGATCATGTGTTTCTGATCTTTGTCTTCCTGGATCCCAAACCTTGTTTTGTAATTTGCCATCTATTTTTGTTGTTGTTTGTTGTTGTTCTCCATGTCTCCACGCTTTATGCTGCTTTGCTCCACTGGCTATACTTTCACAGTCTACTACTATTTTTCTCTTGATGCTGCTACTTTTCTTTCCTGTTGATGTTTTCATCTGAGACACTTTCACCATTATCCTTCTTATCAATTCAATTTCTCTGTCCAACAGATATTCTGTATGTTGATTTCTCTCACCTTTTGATTGTTGAACTTTTATTCTTACTATCGCCCTATCATCCTTACCCTCTTGTTTACTGTTGTCTTGTTTCTTCATAAATTCCTTGGACTGATACATAGTCTTCCATTCACTATTATCTTCATTTCTTTGCTTTAATTTGTTGTTGTTGTCCTCTGACTTTTGCATCTCCACATTCTGCATTTCCCAATATTGAATTTGAGATTTCTCTTCCTATATTGAATCATGTTTCTCCAACATTATTTCCAGCAAACTAATCTCTATGTTCCATGGATTAAATACTTCCACAGAAATTTCTTCCTCTTTCTTTACTTGGCTACTCATCTATGCCAAAGTTTCTCCAGCATCTGGAACAAAACCTGCATTCACAAAACAATTATTAGAATAAAACCAATAAGGCCTCAGCGCCTCTTTTTCCTTTGGCAACATTTTAGTATGTTGCTCTGAAATTTTCTCCTTTATCAGCACATCAGTATGCTAATGCAAACTTCCCAAAGAATTCTCTAAAGGACTCTCAGTACTGTCAACATGTCTCTCTCCCACATCATCTGCTCTAATGATTTATTTCTATTTTTGTCCACCATAATGAACTCTGTCTTCTACAATCTCTCTGTCATACTCTAAGTTTTCCAGCAAATACTCTTGTAATGCAATTTCTCTTTGACATTCCTTAAGAACTTCATCATCACTTACAATCCTTGCATTTATACACAAATTGTCAGTCTGCAAATCACATAGTTAAACAGTCTCAATTGTTTCTTCACATATCAGCTCTTCACTCTGAATATCACCTCCTTCTTTCACAAGAAATTCTTCCTGTGTTGTAACAACTTCAAATATAAATGCATCATTTATTTCCTCATTCAAGGGACATTCCTCATCATTACTTTCTGCTTCAGAGTATTTATCTTCTAAAAGATAATCTTCCATACTTTTGACAGCTTCAAAATATTGCTCATCCTCTTCTGCAAAACCTGTAATCACATCAAAACTATTAGACTCAAAAATACAAGGCTTTACATCCTCCTGTTGATCTGAACTTGCCCAACAGTTCAAGAAATCATCAATAATTTTTCCTTCAGCAAGGTAAACTTCTTTTTGTCTTGAATTCTCACAATAATTCATAAGATCTTTCACAGATATCTAGTCTTCAGCTTCACTCAGAATTTCTCCCTGTTCTGCTTCACAAATGGAAACTTCCATTTTCAACTCAGCTTCTCTGAGTTCTTCACATCTCAATTGCACACCCGTCATCTGCTCAAGCTTTCTCAGCTCTTCTGCTAACTGCATATTCACTTGCTGCTCTCTCTTCTATTGTAGCCTCTTCCACTTTACTTTCTTCTTCATGGTCCAACCAAGTCTCTGGTTTTCCTTTATCAACATTATTAATACATAAAATTCTTTTCTTATCTCAGCCAACTCCTTGTCAACCTCCTCTTGACTCATCTGGTTCTTGTGGATTGTTTTAGCATTCTTCATCTTCATCTTGTAGCTTTCCTCTGAACCTTGCACATGACTTTCCATAGTCATCTTCTCTTACTATGAGTTGTACTAAAGCCTCTGCAATAACAAGTCCTCCTTGTTACAACTTACCTCACCAATCCTTTTCTCTGGATTTGGTCTTTTGGCAAGCACTGGTTCTCTTTCTTCTGGAACCTCTTGAGCATTCCTCTCTGCTCCTTCTAGGCTTCAACTCATATGCACCTTTTAAGAACACAACTGTCCTTTTTTATCCAACCTCTGTTGGAATTATTCAATGTTTTGTTCCACACTTTACTCAGAAAATCTTACCAGTTTCCTTTATCACTGCTCTTAAAGCTGTGATTTTCTTTTGTTGAGATTTTCTTCAACTGCCTACAACCTGAATTCTGCAAACATAATCTTCAAACCAGAGTTTAAAAAAAAAAATCACTTATCATCTTACCTTCAAGATCTCTATGTGATCTTGTTTCACCTCTCATCTGCATTGTATCTCTATGTGCGGCAATCTATCAAATTCAAAATCTTATCCCTTTTATTTTCTCCATCACACATGCATTCATTCTAATTCCAATTTAATGAAGACAAACTTGAATCTTCAAAAGAAATGTTTCTGGCTCTGATACCAAATGACGCAACCTAAACTTCGTATACCCACTAAATTCATTCTCAATGCAATTTTTATGTAAACCAATCTTATCAATCTCAAAACCAGCGTATTTCTTCATATGCGGAAGCTTTTCTTTACCCCTATCTAAAGTCTAACCCTTTTATGACTTTAAATACTCTTAAGCGGAAGCTATTTTCCTTTCTCATTTACATTTACAAACCATATAAAAATACCCATTTTGATATTTCATTTTTAGGAATTCGACTTAGGTTAAAATACCCAAGCGCTAGCATAATATCATATCCGCTTATGATTTTCAACTCTATGGTTTAAACCCCAAATAAACCATATAAATATTTACGGGCCCACAACTTTATTTCACTCTCTTAATTAGGGTTAAATAAAATTCCACCATACATATATTAATATGGCCCACACTGTCAATCAAACATACCTTTACACTATTCAGCATATGCTTTATTTACCTCCGCGTAGAATTTATAACATCAAACAATAGCACCAAGCTTTCTACGCATTTGACTTTGGATACAAACCCAAAAATGTCAACATACACATATTTTTTTAAAGCCACAACTTTACCAACACACTTGCATCGATGATCTCTCCATACACGTCCATCCATCGAACGATCATTGCAATACGTTTCCCAATCTGACGACTATCGCACAACAAATATTCACAACCTTTAATGTTTCAAACTCACGCAAAATGAGTGGTTTTAAGATACCACGTGTCAAATCCTTAACGTTATCACGTTCATTTCAATTTTTACCACTTACCATTTAAAGGCTGTGCGAAAACTCCTTTGGTGGTTTCCAAAACCACTCCTTTGTTCCTCTTCTATGCGGAAACCATCTTCATGGTTATGTTGGTCTTTGACTTACAATTCCACACAAATACTATTCATCTACTTGGAAATTCCATTTCCCTATTCCACTTTGCTCTTGTGCGCTCTTCACTGAAGGTTCAACTTCAAATATTCAACCGGTGGTTAATTGTACTATATAATCGGACTTGACACCATATTCTGCTCCCTAATTCGACTTGACGGCATAAACGAAATGGGTTTTTGGAATTTGATTTCGTTTTTGTTGAAACAAACCATATCTGAAATTCCTCTAACTTTTAAAACTTGTCCCATTCAATTTCGTAATCCTAGTAGCCATAAACCATTCAATATCTCTGCAATTTAGTAATTGATCACTGGTTGTCCATATGCTTAAGTATGTAGCTTGAAATAAAGTCCTGGCTTCATGTGCTCTATTTAAACGATACCATCTTAGTTGAAATTGACCTTCGAAGTCAACTTTCACACAGATTTCACATGACTGTCACACCAGATTCTTCCTAAATATATTATGCATAACACTAATTCTCATATCAATCATTCAATCAATGCAGACCACCCATATTCAATACTCTGTTCATTCATAAACAATATTTACATAAATCTATAATACCTCATGTTCTGTCTTCTCTTCTTTAGGCCTAATATTCTAATCAGTGGCCATTCCTCTAAATTTTCCCGTAGGCTTACAACAAACCCCTATTTGTCTAAAACCTACTCAATCCTCTTCTTCCTACTACTCTTTCCTCCTCTCTACTATCTTATTTTGCCTTTGAGGCTTTACAATTTATACAAATCATTATGAAACCAATTATGGTTCCAGATCCTCTATCTTCTCAACAAATTCCTCAAAATCCTCTCAGTCCTAAAATTTCTTCTTTATCCCTAAGGATCCTCTCTAATCCCATAAATCATGAAACCAATTCTAATTTAATATTTACAATTAATTCTCAAATCTCTCATTCCCTATGGAATCTAAACTATCTTAATTCTCTCATGTTCTCCAACATTCGAGAATATTTACAAAATTCCTCTCAATATTTAATTAATGTCACTCAAAAACATTAATAATTACATAAGAAACCAATATTCTTTTGAAAACGCAAGACCCCTATGCCTATTAAAATACAAAGGATTTTCTGAGCCTAATGCTCCTACATCACAAACTAATGAGACAAGTATGCACATGTTTATAAACTGAAAAGACACTTGGCACAAAAAACTAATACAATCCTTTCAGATCAATATGTTTGACATAAATTAATGAATCGAGCAGAATTAAATACCTGAGCATTATCAGTTAAAATCTTGACTAGACAATCAAACCTACTGGAGATGTTCTCCTCTAGAAACTTCATCACCACTTGGTCATTTTCTTTCTTGGTAGGGATTGCTTCAACCCACTTTGCGAAGTAATTAGTAGCAGTTAGAATCCATTTGAACTGCCCACTTGATGGTGGATTGATCTCTCTAATAAAGTCCAGTCCCCACTGCTTTAAAGGATCTTCTATGAATACTGGAATGAGAGGTAATAGAGCAAGTCTCTTCTTTTCTACAAACAATTGACACTTCTGAAAACTTCTGACCAGTCTGTACACATCAGCGAACAATGTAAGCCAATAAAAACCTGACTTGAGGATTTTATGTGTTGTGACCTTCCAACTATAATGTCCTCCACAAATATTGTCATGATATTCCTTGATAACCTCAATGGATTCACCTTCAGTTAAACACAACAGCAAAATACCAGCAGGATCTTTCTAGTACAACTTTGCTTCTACTATGACATATGGATGAGATTTAAGCTTGAGAGCTCTGTATTTGGTTCTATTTAGTGAAGATGGACAAGAAGAGAAACACAGGTAATGAACAACATCTTTATACCAATATTAACACAAAAAAATGTATTGAATACCTGTTTTGGGATTATCCTAACCTTCTTCATTGTCAGCTCCATCTATTGGTGCAAGGAGGTTAATTCCCAATGCTTGAAAATTTCTTTCTGTTAGCAACTTTACTAAACCCCATCCTTTAATTAACTTGGTGGGTTTAATTTCCAAATCATACTCCTAGATTTTAGCTATCCATTTTCCTCTTTTTCCTTCAACATCACTTTGAACCAACACATCCTTAACAACATAATTAGGTACATAAGATGTTATTTGGGATGTATAAATTATATACAAGATGCATGTATATATCCAGATTCTTCTGATTTAACAATATTTATCTTCTTGCTAAATATAGAATCCTTCCACTATTAATCTTTTGCGGAAATTTAAACTCAATTACAAACACATGAAGTAATAAAAAGAATCGCCCATAACATAGTCGTTTAACGGGAAAGCCTAAATCTGAAAACCCCAACTATCATATATTATGTATCATGGAGATCATGTAATAATCTCATACAAAGCTTAGTACATCAAGCTCTCAGTACAATCAATCGTCACACACTAATCAAAAGAAATCTGAAAATCCATGCATTGATTTCTTGCCACGTGATAGCCTGCCTACACTGCGCAATCCCTATTGAAGAAAACCCCTGAATGAATTAGAATCTACCTTGCTTGCACTACACAATCCTCATTGGCAACTCCAATGTGTGTGTGGTGCAATCAATGCATCACTATAGTCACAACGGATAGTCCATCTTGCCCTTTCACCTATCTCTCCACTGGGTCTCCACTAGAACTGACATGCACTGTAGTTAACTATTGTATTTGTTCAGTTGATTAGTGAGTTATTATTTGTGAATTAATTCACTCCACTCTCACTAGTGTATCATTCAGTTAGACTAGATAAAACTAGCTCAACTAAGTTAACTCCATTAACTGAGTTAAATTGAATAACAACTCCATCAACTACTCTTCCAACTCTGTCACAACTTTGCCACTTCAGTTCTAACTGAGTCCTCCATGCATGAACCACCAGTAAACCCTAGGAATTGCGTAATTCCTTCAGCGCACTGATTTTCCAAATCTGTACACTGAAATTAAGTGCTCCAAGAGAATAAGTTGATGTTTATTGTCGGATTATTATTAAGAGCTAATAATAATCGACACTTCCGATCTATAAATAGAATTCGCCCAATATTCTAAAAATAGAATTTCATCTATTTTTCCAACTTGACCAACCATCCACAAATAACATCTTGCAACTTATGAAATATGATCACCATGTCTAAAAATATAATTACACCTAAAAATAGCCTGTGGGCCCACTTAGTGAAGGTGACTAATTTTCACTAAGCTCGTCATCTTGTTGAATCTGAACACTCCCTCTCAACAAGATAGGGATTATTCTTCACTGCGATCCTACCTCTATGGTATTCGAATTTTCTCCTGGTGAGCGCCTTCGTCAGAATATCTGCATCCTGATCTTCCGTAGGAATGTACTGAAGCAACATGATCTTCCACTGCACACAATTTCTGATATGATGGCTGAATCGGCCTGTTGAATCTGTCATGAAACTGAGGTTCGTGGAGTTTTAGCTGCAACGCTGCGGACGCCATACAATGTATCACTGTAGGATCTAAATGTGAACCGAACAAACCGACCAGGATCTTCCTCATCCAGATAGCCTCACATGCAGCTTGACTTGCTGCCATGTATTCTTCTTCCACTGAACTGAGTGCCACGGATCTTTGTTTCCTGCTGTACCAAGAAACTACTATAGATCCGATACCGAAAACCCCTCTTGATGTGCTCTTTCTGTCTGTTGGGCTGCCTGCCCAATCTGCATCCGTGAAGCCATGCAACTTCACCTCATCCGTCTGTCTGTACCATAAGCCATACTCAGATGTGCCCCTAAGATACCTCAAGGCATGCTTGCCTGCCTTCCAAAAGAGCTTGGTAGGCTTAACCATCGCTTGTGAAAGCTGGTTCACCACATAGCATATGTCCGATCTTGTATTAACTAAATACATGAGCGAACCCACCAACTGTCGATAAACAGTGGCATCCACTACCTCTGCCGATGTGGCATCCTCATTCCTCCAATTTCCTGGAAGAGGATTGTCAATAGGCTTGCAACCTTGCATGTGAAACTTCTCAAGTATCTCCCGAGCATACTTGCCTTGAGACACAAACAGTTCACCTTCCTGCTGCCATATTTCCAATCTAAGGAAATAATGAAGGAGGCCCAAGTCCTTCATCTCAAACTCCTTTGCAAGATCTTCCTTGCATGAGTGTATCAACTGCTCATCACCCGTTAGTATTAAATCATCAACATAGAGAAAAATGATTAAAAGCTTACCCTCCACCACAATTTGGTACAGGTTTGCATCCGCCTCACTCTTGGTGAAGCCAAGTCCAGTGAAATAGTTGTTGATCCGTGTGTACCAAGCACGAGGTGTTTGCTTCAGCCCATACAGCGCTCTTTTGAGTCTGCACACATGCAACTCGTTGTTGAATATCTCAAATCCTTCAGGCTGCTCAATGTACACCTCTTCCTCAATGATCCCATTAAGGAACGCAGTCTTCACATCCATTTGATGAATGTGCCAACCCATCTGCGCTGACAGAGCAAGGATGGTCCTTGTGGAAGAATACCATGCGACAGGTGCAAAGGTTTCTTCATAATCAATCCCCTTGATCTGTGAGAAGCCTAGGGCAACAAATATTGCCTTATACTTCTCAACGCTCCCATCAGCAGCTTGCTTTACCTTGTAGATCCATCTTGATCCTACAACTGATTTACCCACCAGCCTTGGAACAATCTCCCAAGCACTGTTATGACAATGGAGTCATACTCCTCCACCATGGCATCTACCCATGTGGACTGCTGCACTGCTTCTTCAAAAGAAGATGGCTCTGTCACGATACACTTGCTCATGAGAGCCATGTATCCAGTAAATCGGTCAGGTGACTGTCTCTGTTTGTGCTGTGATGTAGGGACTCCTACATTCTGTGCCACATCAAGCTTCAGTCTCTCAGCTTCTGTGGTACACTTTCTGCCTTGTCTGATGTTTGGTTCTGCATGATTGGACTCCTCCACTACATGAATCTCCTCCTGTGGCTAATCCACATCTAGAGGCTCATCTTTGGGAACAAGAAGTTCCTCCTCTGCATGCAAGTGTAGCTCCCTTTCAAGCGACAACTTCATGGCTTTCACATCATTGAATTTTATATCCCATCGCACCACAGTCATTTGACTATTTGGAAAATACACATGATAATTATGGGGTATTTCTGTGTACCCCAAAAATATCCCAACTTCTACAGTCAGCTCCAGCTTCTTCCTGGCGTCCTTTGTCACATGAATGTAAACAGATGAGCCAAAAATCTTCAAATGAGAAATATCAGGCTTCTTACCATTAAAATATTCTTTAGGTGTACTCATGTCAAGTACTCTATGAGGACAATGGTTTTGCACATAAACTGTAGTGTTGCATGCTTCTGCCCACAAGTGCATTGGTAGGCCCTGGTCATGCAGCATAGCTCGTGCAGCACCCACGATCGTTCTGTTCTTCCTCTCCGCGACCCCATTCTGCTATAGGTTATGAGGCGCTATGAGTTCTCTTCAAATTCCTTCTTTGCTACAGAAGTCTTTGAATTCGCCCGAGATATATTCACCATCATTATCACTCTGTAGAGCCCTAACTTGCTTCCCCGACTCCTTTTCCACCAATGCTTTAAACTCACAGAACTTTGAGAATGTTTCGCTCTTCTTCTGCATGAAGAAGATCCAGCATCTACGATAGATAGTCATCAACAAATATAACATAATACTTGTGTTTTTTTGTTGAAGCAACATAGAAAAGTCCACACACGTCTATGTGAATTCTCTCCAGGATCACCAAAGCACGGTTCTCCTTCTCATGAAAGGTGGTCTTCACAGACTTACCCATAGTACATCCCTTGCACTGATCTGACTGCGCAATAGTACCCTTGGGAATTCCAGTAGAAATCTGCTGCAAAATCTTCAAAGCGCCATGATGAAGATGACCCAATCTCCTATGCTATAATTTTCCCTCATCCCGGCTCACCACTTCTTCTGCTTTTCCCCTCATTGCAACATAGCCATCTACCTCCAGCTTGTAGAGATTCTTAACTTGAATCCCTATCCTCTTGGTTTGACCCATTTTTTAATGTCGCAGGAAAGCTTTTCCATCGCTAAAAACAACGTCATAACCTTTGTCTTCCAACATTGCAACCGAAACCAAGTTCTTCTTTAGACCTGGAACATGCATAACATCTTTCAACAGAAATGGATTACTTGACTCCCTCTCAAAGGTAGTGGTCTTGTTGTACGATACAACAACCCACCCCATTTCAAAATTTTAGAATAAATTTTATTTTAGAAATAGGTCCCCTTTCTTTTAGATAGAAATAAAATATTTTGACGAAATCCGATTATTTTAAATAAAACAATAAAAAAATTCATTGTTGAAAAAGTAATGCATCGCATATCGCATATTTCAAATGCAAATGAACAAAAGAAACATTAAATCGATTCCAATCTGATCAATCATAAGTCTAATATCACATCGACACAAAGTGTAAATGTATTCACGTTAAAAAACCCAATGCGATAAAGTAAATCGCAAATCGATAGAGTCTTAAGGTTTTAATTTTGTTTTGCAAAACTCTGATGTGATATAACTTATCGCAATCGCAAATCGATAGAGTCTTAAGGTTTTACTTTTCTCCGATGTGATCTAACTTATTGCAATCACATTTCAAAAAGGTTATCGTTCATTCTGTCTATTTCATAAACTCCGATGCAATACAACACATCGCAACCGCATTTTGTAAATGCAAAGATCACTTGTTTTATAAAAGTGCCAATGCGATGGGTCCCGCCATAATCGCAATCGCATTTCGGTGAAAATAATGAATAATTCAATTCCTTTGGAAATATCTGATGGATATACCTTTATCGCTAATCACAAATTGGCAGAAAATATGTGAGCTCTTTCGTCTTCCTTTCAAAAACTCCGATGCGATGGATCGTCAATCTTTATTGATCGCTATTTTGCGCCGCGCATGTATTTATCTGTTAATAGCAATCGGAAAATTCAAAGGGAAAAGTTTTACATTAACATTTCAATATCGTCGATCTCCGATTGTACGAGTATCATTAATTGAAAAATCAAACGAATTATGGTAAATTGATTCTTATGAATGCGTGAATGTGACTGTCATGGAGGGCATTTAAGTTTAATACAGAGTTAATCAATTGGGATCATTAATAAAATTCTTTTTGCATAAGCTGTCTCTTAACTTCATTTCTTCCCGCGACTGAAAAGTTTGTCTCATTTGCTGAACAATATAACATCTAGCCCTTTTTCTCGCCTAAGTAGTGAAACGATACCAGACGAAGAAGATGTCTAAGAAGCTTAAGAAATCAGAACTGCTACCGCCGCAAAGACCGCTGCCATTGCCACAATGCCGAAAGAAAAACCAACTAAAATCAAGCTGGTTACAGATACTGCATGCCAGGGTCTCGGGAAGCTTTCCTGGGAAGATGTTTATAACCTACTTGAAAAAGAAGACCCTACAGTTACAGAGGTGAAGGCGACAGTGCCAGATGAAGAATCAGATTCAGATGACAATCCCCTCAAAGAACTCACAAACTCTTTTCTTCATAGAATTGTAGCTCGAGCAAATACATTCCCGTATTATGACATAATACGATGGGTCATAGAAAATACCACCATCACAAACAAAACATTCATGACAGCTGGGGGTAAAATGTTTGGGTCTTTTACAGCAGAAGATATCAAGGCAATGTACCATCTGCCAAATCCTCAGAAGATCTACAACAAAGCTTTCATAGCAGATTTTACTTCAAGTAATGAAATTGAGTCAGACCCAATTAAAGAATGGAGACAAGCTCCAGAAAAGCATAAGCATGAGACTTCAGGTATGTACTCCGTAGAGCCTCTTGCACCCCCATATTGCTATGCTGCTGCAATGATGTGTAGACTTTTCGGGAATGATAACTCTGCAAGGTTTTCAATTCAGATGGTACCCCTAATTCATGCTGCTATAAATTCTGAGATTATGTATTGGTCAGTTATTCTTTCTGATAAGATGGCTAATAGAATTCTGGACTACATAAAGAATAAAAATAGTGGAAATACTCCCCCATTTCATTTATGTGCTTATATCTTAGATGCTTTGTGTTTTAATTCCGAATTCCCTATTCTGGGTTGGAAATGGACTCCACAGGAACCTGTTCTGATTCACATTTACCATAAACATTTGTGGAAGGCTCATTTCAAAAACCATGTATATAGAATTTTCCACGGCTTCATGTTACCTATTTATCAAACCATTTTTAACCAATTTCCTCCCCGGCTCTCTGAAAAGTCAAAGCTTTATATATCCCTAATCAGCAATTGGTTTGGAGAAGAAAATTTTACTTATATTAGGGTTTTTGGAAGCATTGTCGAACCCCATGTCTTACCTCTATATGTCCCTGATAAACTTTTAGCTCAAGAAATTTCTTATCAGTTAACGGAAAGAGGGATGTCCAGATGTTTCAAGAATTCCAAAAATTTGATGTGGCCTACCTTTTGTTGAGATTGCAACAAGATGATGAGCTTAGTGGAAAGGAGTCGCCTTCACTAAGTGGGCTCGCAGGGTATTTTTGGCGCAAAGTCTATTTTTAGACTATGTATATTTTTAGACATATGGATCATGTTCTATGAGTTGCAGGATGCTATTTATGGATGGTTGGTCAAGTTGGAAAAAATAGATGGACTTCTATTTTTAGACATACTGGGCGGAATCTATTTTAGATTGCCGAGTCTAAAAAATAGATATGTCGAATATTATTAACTCTTAATAATATTTAAACATTATCTTATCCTCTTGGAGCACTTCAGTTTGATGCCTGGATGTGGCACATGCAGCTGACAGAAGGAATTACGCTATTCCTAGGGTCTAAGTGGAGCTATTGCATGTTGACTTCAGTTAGAACTCATGTGAGAGAGTTTGGTGGAGTTGATTGAGGAGTTAATGGAGTTGTGTTTAGTTTAACTCAGTTAAACATAGTTGAGCTAGTCGTATCTAGTCTAACTAATTGATACAATTAGTGAGAGAGGTGTGAATTAATTATTAATTAATTCACTAATTATAAACTCATTAATCAACTAAATAATACATCAGTTAACTTCAGTGCATGGACAGTTTCAGTGGAGACCAGTGCAGAGATAGGTGAAAGAGCAGGTTAACTATCAGTTGTGACTATACTGTTGCTATTTGCAACACATAGATAGGTGGAGTATCCCATGAGGATTGCGCAGTTCAAGCTAGGTGGTTTATCTATATAAAGAGGCCATCCCATAGCATTGAAACACGCAATAGAGGTTGGCTATCAAGTGGCTAAAGGTTGGAGCATGAGTTTTGCTAGATCTAGCTTGATAGTGTGTAGCAATTTAGGGTGTGCATGAGAGCTTGCAAAGAGCTTTGTACTATGATTGTTACATGATCTCCATGACATGTATAATATACAGATAGTTGGGGTTTTCAGCTTTAAGCTTTCCCATTAAATACTGTGTCCATATGTGTGATTGTTTGTGGTTTTAATGTGCGCATGCAATTGATTTTATTTCCGCATGTGATGATCAATGGTAGAAGAGATTATGTATTATGCATGAAGCTCAAATACTGTGTGATCAGGATAATCTCAGTGAATAATTTAACAGTTATTCAAATTTCTACACCTTTCCTTTCCATTGTGGAATCTATACTCTTAATGATTTTAAACATGCTGAAAAAGAAACCCTTAAGATAAACAATCTCAAGCTTGCAACTATTCCAGGCAAACAATATGATCCAAATAAAGTGGCTTCTGATTTCATAACTTTGGTTCAAATTGCTAAATTTGAACATGAGCCTAATGTTTTTGATGATTTATTTGTCTCGATTGAGAAGTTTGCCCGAGTATATGATCTAGCTAAATCCAAGTTTCAAGCAGAAGATATGAAAAAATTCATGCAGTTCAGAAATCAGATATTACTTAAAATTCCCCTTGACCAGCTAAGGATTCCTTTACAAGAAAATGAAAGTATGGAAATAGAACAAAAGAAAAAGGAATACGCAGCTAGAAAAACAGAAAAAGAACTGTCTACCAGCAAAATTGATATGCAAACTGAGAAGGAAAGAACAATTAATAAGCCTGATGTACAGACAGAAAAGGAAAATACTGGCAGCAAGGCTAATGTGCAATCTAAAAAAGAAGATACAGGCAATAAGCCCAATAATCAACTTGAAAGAGAAAAGACCTCACAGAAAGAGGGAAATTCTGTTGAAGTGATTATTACTTCCCATTTGCTACAACAATATGAACAATTTACTCAGCAAATAGGAGATCAAAACAATCCTCAAGTTGATAATCTGAATAATCAGGATATAGAGATCATTCCTGAAAATCCATCAGAAGAAATTGTGTTGGGAGTTGAAGAAATTCCTCCTCTAGATATCTTTTACAGTCCTAAGCATAGGGTTGTTGTCAGAAAACAAAGGAAGAGAAGGAAGGTAGATCAAGGACCACTTGCAACTTCACAAGTTGAGTTAATGAATGTTGTATGGAAGAATACTGAGGTAAATCCTTCAGAGGATATTACCAAATTATCACAATATGCAGGTGCTCACAGTGCAGCCATTATAGATATAGCTGCTGAAGTCAATCAAATGATAAAGAAAAAAGACTTATAGATAGCATTGCTAGACGAGAAAACAACAGGTGATGAACAAAGAATATTGCAGTTGGAGCAGCAGTTGGAAGAAGAAAGACTCAGAGCCAAACAATTGGAAGAACAACTGAGTATTGAAAAGAAGAATTTTGATCAGCAAGCCTTGAATAAACAACAATAGTTGTCTCAAGAGGTGTCCAAACTACAGACCTTGCTGCAAAACAAGAAAACTGCCAAAGCAGAGCAAGAAAAAATATTTCAAGCAAGATTGGATAAATTTAAAGATTATCCTAAAATTGACCAATTTAGAACAGAAGCTCTGGAAACAATCAAACTATTATCTCAGCACTTGGATGATCTGTGTTCAAAAATTGCACAAGCTGAACCTTTATGTGAAATAACATCTTCCCTCATTGATGAATCAGTCAGTACTAGAATTGAATTTGAGAATGCAGATGATAAGATTTCAGAATTTATTTCGTGGCAGGACTCAGAACAAGGAAAGAAGGCAAATCTTCCCAGGCTCGAAGAAAGGCATAAAGAAATTTTGTTTGCTGAATGGGATACACAGTTGATTAAAGAAGAACGTGCTACATCAAGGGCCAGAGCCATAATGAACAATCTGACACAATTAGTAAATGATAGCTTATATGCTACTAATTTAATTTCAGATTGTACTTCAGGTAAATTTCCAAGGATGAAAGAAACTGATAACAAATGGAAGCAGGAAATAATCAACAGGAACCAAAAGATCAGTAAAATACAGGAAATTACATGGGATGTCCTATGGATATATTTTATCAAACCACAAAGTCAGCAGATGGCAATCAAATGCCTTTCTAATGCCATAAATTACATCATTCCAGAGCTATCTGATGCCACATACACTAGTCAGCTGCATTCGAGGCTGAGTCATCCAACCGAAGTTAAAGATATGCTTAAAATCTGCAACCTCAGCACATTGAATATAGAAGAAATTTAGTGAATCTGTTTTATTTTATATCACAAGTCTTTTCCCGGATCTCTGATGATAGTTTCTAGCATAAGTTATAGTTAATTTGTTTTGTTAATTTCTTATTTAAACCCCTTTCATGCATTTAGAAAGGGGTTCTGAATTTGTAATATTTTGGCTTTGGATAATACATTTATGTACTCCATTGACTATCTTATTTTTTATGAAGGATCACATTCTGTGATTTTATGGTGAATTATCTTTGAGAGTTGCATTTCTATACCTTGAAAATTATTCTAAGTTAAAGCACAAGATTCATGTGATTTCATGGTGAATTATTTTTTAGAGTTGCATTTCTGTACCTTGAAGATTGTTCTAAGTTAAAGCGCAGGATCTGGATATTGAAATTGCATTAGGAGAATATCTTAATGAATCTGGTATTTCTATCGATTTACTGTTATTTTCTTTATGTAATGAAATATTCTCTTTGAAATTTGCTATCATTTATATATGCTTGTTTCTCAAATATTTCTTTATCATATCATTTCTGAAGATATAGAAATATTCATCTATCATAGTATGTGCAAATGATATATAGAATTACGAATGCGATGTGCTATTCTAACTCTGTTTAATTTCTTAAACAGAGTTATCATTATATGATATTGCATCTTTCTAACGAATAATAATACATTTTCATGGTTATTTGTTCAATTGAAACAATCTTTAAGTTGTATTCATATTTAAATACCTGGGTTAGTTTTAGAATTATTTGTAAGTTATAGATTAAATAGATTAGCTCAATTAGTTAGTTCCATTTATCCACTTACACAAACACTCCATCACCAATCCATTTATTATTAGGAAACTGGTCTTATAAATCCAGTCGGAGCCACCACACCAAACGGAAAAGGAACTGTCCCAAGTTTCGGACCGGGTGGTTTTCCCCCAATGTTTGAAGCAACGATTTTCGAGGCTTCAACATTTTTGGCGCTAGAAGGAGGGCCTAAGATTTTAATGGCAAGTAAATCCAAATCCACAGGCCATTCCAAGTGAAATTCACCCTCATCACCTTCTTCAATTTCCTCTACATCTCAAATCTCTAGGGAAGAAATTAAGAAGAACATCAATACATCCACTACTAAAGCTTTAGATCTGTCAGACAATCAACCCCCTGAGTCCCCTGAAATACAGGCTTTAGTTCATAAATTACAAGGGTTCTCATTATCGTTAGAAGAGTCTGAATTATCCGAAAGTAGTGTTACTTCACATTTTGTTTCTTCCAAACCTCTCACTAGGTCACAAAGCGAAAAACTTGGTATTCCTCCAAAGGAATTTCCTTTACCTAGTCGAGTTAAAACCAGAAAAACACCATCGGAATCAGGTAGTGATATTATTTCTTCATCACAAACTCACTCATCTGCTTCTCAGACTCAAACCCAGAAGAGTATAGCTATTCCAATAACCTCTACTCAAGCACCAGTTGTCTCTTCAAGTCCCTCAATCGTTATCCCAACAATGGCACAAAGACCATAGACTAATTCAGGGGTTGTTGAAATGCCTGCACCTTTGCATGATTTGCCAGACCATCCTGAGAAGTGGCTGCCAAAATTTAGTCCTGACCTTGGTATACAAGTAGAAGAACACATTAATAACTTTATGTTATCCGTAAATTTAAATGCAGTAGAACATGAAGATGTTGTGGTTAGGTTATTCCCTTATACTTTACAAGGAGCAGCAGGATCCTGGTCTTTTTAATTACCGTCAGGATCTATTACAAGTTTGGATATTTTCCAGGAACATTTCTTAACCAAATTTGGAGATGACAGATCAATAGCGAATTTAATTAATGATCTTTCCAATTTGAGAGCAGAATCCAAAGAACCTATTAAAGATTTTAATTCCCGATTCAAAAAACTTCTGAATAAAATTCCTACAACCTCAAAACCTAGTGAGCAAGTCAGGGGTGAATGGTATATAACAACTTTACCTTCAAATATAGAAATTTTTGTGGATAGAGCTGCTAAACCTACTTTGGCTAAAAAAATGAAAGAAGCAATTGCAGTTGAAAGACGGATTATTGCTTTGGATAAGAAGAATGCTATTAAAGACAAAAAAATCCAAAAGGGTCAGCTTTAAGGACGATTCAAAGAAGAAAACACCTAAGGATCCTTATGACATGGAAGGCTTACAGAAAGTTCTGAAGACCTTGTCCAATGAAATGATCGAAATCAAAAAACAAGTGGCAGAAACTTCTACCAAAAATCCATTCAGAAATTTCAAAAGGAATTAGAAAACTGAACCACCCAATTCAATATCCAATGCAGAGTCCGATGCGGAAGAAGATGAAGAAGAAGATAAAACTCTATTATCGGAAAAAGATGAAGAAGAAGAAATAGTTGAATTACATGGGATGTGGGATTTCATTCTTCCTAATTCAGACAGTGAAAAAGAACAAGAAGCCGTGCCAGTAAGTACAAGAGGTAATCCTACAGCAGAGCCTGTCCAAACAACTCCCAAAAAGAAAAGTTCAACTTCGACTACTAAAGACAAATCCCCTGTAAAGAAAACTTCCTCTTTTCCTACTCAAAATCAACCATAATCTTCTAATCCTCCTACAACAACATCTAAGACTCTGGTATCAGATCCTATGGATTATAACATTGTTGAAGACATGAAGAAAACCAGAGCGAATATCTCTCTACATGAACTCAGCAAACTTAAATATCAACAGAAGTTGTTATTGAAAGAATTAAATGCAACACCTATGTCTCCTTTACCAAGTGGTGTAGTTGCCAAAGCAGCCAAAGGATCAAGTAAGCCACCAGATAAAGTAGATGCTACTGATACTGTTCTTATTGGAGAAAGATCAAATTCTCAGACACTTCTTTTCTTTTGACTTATGAAATCTATAACAAGAATTTGCATAACTGCTTAATAGATTCAGGAGCATCATCTAACATAATTTCTACTTCAGTCTGCTCAAAATTAAACATCGAACCTCAGAAATCTGCAGTTCATATTGTTCAATTAGATCGGACTAAAGTGCAAGTTGTGGGAGAAATTAATTCAGTCACCATTAGGTTAGCCTCCGACCCTAGGATAGTCCAGAGAATTGATATATTGATTGCGGATATTCCTGAGTTTTATGGATTAATATTAAGCAGGGATTGGTCTGCAAAGCTTAATGGTTATATCACCACTGATTATTCTCACATGTGGCTTCCTCACAAAGGAAAACCAAATCAAATCAAGGTTGAGAGAGAAAAACACATGATGCATACTATAACAGAATTTGAACAAGCAAATGAACCTGTAGCTTTTAATAACAACATTCTCGGAGGTTATTCTGCTGAATCATTTCTTGGAAATTTCACAGCACCGCAATCACCTTTTTCTGTAAATACTTTTATTTCGCAAATTGAAATTTTTTCACAAACTGATTCTTCAAGAATTGTTAATGTTCTTGATCAATCTATAGATAAACCTGTAGATAAGCCTTTATTTTGGTCTTTGTATTTTGATGGATCAAAATCCAATGATGGTGCAGGAGCAGGATGCATTTTAGTTGATCCAGATGGGGAAAAAACTATGCTATCATGTAGATTAGAATTTGAGTGTACAAACAACACTGTAGAATATGAAGCCTTGATCCAAGGGCTTTATAAAGAAATAGGATTGAATGTTAAGTATCTGAAAGTGTATGGTGATTCCAAAATTGTTATCAGACAAGTAAGAAACATTATCCATTGTCTTTCAGATCATATTAAACATTATAAATCCCTTGTTCAAGATCTTACCACTCAATTTTTAGCATTTAACATCTTTTGCATCCCTAGAGCTCAAAATTCATCCGCTGATTTGTTAGCTAATGTTGCTTCCAAGCTACTCCCAGCTAAAGATTATAGTGCAGATAGGTTTTCAGTTGAATTAATCTTTAGACCTTCTGTGCCAGATAATGTCACCAATTGGAGAGTATTTTATCATGATCAAGATATTTTAAATTTCTTGACTTCAGAAAAAACTTATGATGGCCAAATCATTGATGAAAATGATCATGATCTTCAAAACACATCAAAAGACAATGAAAATCCTATTCCCAGTTATGTAGTCAAACTTGAAGACTTATATGATATCAAAGATAGATTCAAAAATGTTACTAATGCTAAACTTCAAAGTTCTACTTTGAAGTTTGAATTAGTAAATCTTGGTACTGAGTCTAAACCACAAAATGTTAATTTAGGACTCGAGTTAACATCAGAGGAAGGGACAGCTTTCATCAGACTTATAAATAAGTACAAAAATGTCTTTGCTTGGAATTATGAGGATTTGAAAACTTATGATACTTCTGTTATCCAACATACTATTCCAATGCTTTCCGATGTAAAGCCAGTGCAACAAATGTTAAGAAAAATTCATCCCAATCTGGAAGGACAAATCAAGTCAGAATTGAAAAAACTTTTGAAGGAGAAAATTACTTTTCCTGTAAGACACTCTAGTTGGGTCTCAAACATGGTTCCTGTAAGGAAGAAGAATGGAGATATCAGAGTCTGTATTGATTTTAGAAATCTGAATAAGGCATGTCAAAAGGATAACTTCCCATTGCCAATGATAGAACAAATACTTCAAAAGGTAGCTGGTTCTGAACTCATGTCTTTTCTTGATGGTTTTTCAGGCTATAACCAAATATTGGTACATCCAGATGATAGGCTGAAAACTACTTTCAGAACCAAATAGGGAACTTATGCTTACCAAAAGATGCCTTTTGGTTTGATAAATGCAGGAGCTACTTTCCAGAGAGCAATGGATATAGCATTCAAGGGTTTGATTAATAGATCAGTTGTTATTTATCTTGATGACATAACCATATTTTCAAAGAAAAGAGCTAATCATCTGCATGATTTGAAACAGATATTTGAACGATGTAGAAGATTTGGAATTTCTTTAAATTCAAAAAAATCCTTCTTTTCTCTCAATGAAGGAAAAATCCTAGGATTTTTTGTGTCTAAAGATGGCATATCTATTGATCCTGATAGAGTAAAAGAAATTTCTAATATTTATTTACCACATAACAAGAAATCCATGTAGTCCTTTTTTGGACAGATCAATTTTTTCAAGAGATTTATTCCTGATTTTTCTTAAATAGTTTTACCTTTGCAGAATATGATTAAGAAAAATTCATTTTTCAAATGGTTACATAAAGAAAAAGAAGCCTTTGATTTAATCAAATACGCAATCATTAATGCACCTACATTGAATACTCCTGATTTTTCTAAACATTTTATTCTGTATACTTTGGCTACTGAAACATCCTATGCTGCCGTTTTAACACAACCTAATGATCAACAAGAAGAAGCACCAATCTCTTTCTTTAGCTCAAATCTGCAAGGAGCCGAACTAAACTACTCTGATGTAGAAAAACAAGCCTTCGCTGTATTTAAATCAATCAAACATTTTAGACCCTTTCTCCTAAAAACACAGACAAAAATTATTGTCCCATTCTCTGCAGTGAGACAATTGTTAATACAAAAGGAAGTAGGAGAAAAGAGAGCTAATTGGGCAACAGCTCTACAAGAATATGATATTGATATTAAGCCAGCTAAAATTGTTAGAGGACAAGGTTTTTGCAGATTGTTAGCTGGAGCTTCCAACATATCAGAGCATCAAGATCAAGATAATACTATTCAAGTAAATCAGATAAGTATTACAGATTCTGAATCTCAATATGTTGATCTGATCTTTTATTTAAAAAATGGGTATGCTCCTTCTAATCTCAGCTATAAGAACAAGTGTGCTTTAAGATTAAAAGCCAAACACTTCGAAATCATTGATGATGTGTTATTCAGAAGAAATTATGATTAAATTTTATTAAGATGCCTTGAAAAAATTGAAGCACACAAGGTGTTGCAGGAATTACATGATGGACCAGCAGGTGAACATTTTGGAGGTGATACCACGGCTCACAAAATAATCCATGTTGGTTACTATTAGCCCACCTTGTTCAAAGATGCACATAATTATGTAAGGAAATGCGAGATTTGTCAAACTGCTAGTGGAAGAAAAAGGAAACCAGCATTTCCTTTAGAACCAGTCAACATTGAGCAACCATTTGAACAATGGGGACTTTATATTATTGGAGAAATTGTTCCACGTTCTTCCAAACAACACAGATACATCCTTACAGCAACAGATTACTTCAAAACGTGGGTAGAAGCAATTCCTTTAAAGGTAGCCAATTCTGATGCAATCATTGAATTCATTGATCAATTCATCATTACTAGGTTTGGTGTACCTAACGCTCTTGTTTTTGACAATGCATCTTATTTTTCTGGAAATAGTATAATGGAATTTGCAATCAAAAGAGGTTTCAAATTGAAATATTCAGCAAATTATTATCCACAAGGTAATGGTTTAGCTGAATCAACAAATAAAAATCTGATCAAAATCATCAAAAGAAAAATTGATCAAAGTCAAAATAACTAGCATAAATCTTTAATTTTTGCATTATGGGCTGATCCCATAACTCATAAGGTTTCAATAGGTACTTCACCTTTTAATCTAGTCTATGGAAAAGAAGCTGTAATACCATCAAACCTAATACTTCCATCATTAGCCCTAGTTCAATTCATTGAAGAGAATCCTTCATCATCTATTCAATTGAGATTTGATCAAATTCGTAAATTAGAAGAAGATAGAGAGAAAGCAAAAAGTGTTCATGCCAAACATCAACAACTATAAAATATTCTTTTGATTCAAATTCTATCGGATCCAAAACTTTGCAAAATGGTGATCTTGTTCTGAAATGGGACAAAGCACATGAAGATAAGGGTAAGCATACCAAATTTCAAAAAATGTGGCTTGGACCATTTCAGATTGCTGAAAAGATAAGCTCATCAACATTCATATTGCAAGATTTAATAGGAAAGAGAGAATCTCTTCCTGTGAATGGGCTTGTCTTAAAAAATTTATTTTCTTAAGAAGGTAACCCCTTCTTACTTGTACATATTCCATTATGCAAGTGTGTTTGTTTATAAATAAGGTTGCTAATAGTCTTTAATTGGCTTTTTACTATTTGAAAATATCTTTGAGAAAATATTATAAATACTTATTTTACGTAAATAAGAACCTTTAAGGAAATTATTACAATTTTTGGGTAGTTTAAAATAAAATATTAAACTTTGAAAATTTGTTTAAACATTTGCAAAATCTTTTGAAACCTTGAGAAAATTGTAAATCATTATAATTTTATTGAGCAGAGAAAGGTTATCCATAAAAAGTAAAGACTTTTTCAAGATTTGGCATTCAAAACTTTAAAAATTGTCATCCATTAATTCTTAAGGAGAAAAATCGGTTCACCCCATCCATTAAGGTTGTGATTTTTTAGAATGTAATTCTAAGAAATTATATGTCAAAATTAAGAGATAAGGGGTCTCATAATGAGCCTGCTTACCATGATCATAAGAAGTAATAAAACTGACATTACCAATACTGCATACCAAAACAGGGTAATGGCTTATAATTATAAGACAAGGGGTCTCATCACGAGCCAGCTTGTTCAGTTTAATTACAACTAGTCAATGGCATTGTTATTAACTGGCTACCAAACCAAAACAATGGCTTTTAAATTAAAAATAAAATAAAAGAGAGAAACATGAGATCATATGTCTTATGAATTTATCTTTTAAAGAGCCATGATCTTAGTTGGATGGGACAATGAATGGTTGATGGTTAAAAGGTAACCCTGTCGAGACTATGAACGTTTGCGGGCAGCAGAGGCAATGCCTATGACAATAGAGTATATTACAAAAGGTAAAATTGGAAAGGCCCCTTACTTTATTATTATCAACCAATCAAGGCTTTAGAAAACTCAAAAATGTTTTTATTCTTGAAAAATTAGAAAGAAATTGTAAATGATTTTTATTCTTTTTCAGGGTTAGATTTTATTTAAATTTCTCTAAGATAGTTTACTTACTAAAAGTATAGTGTTCATTTTATTTTTTCAGAGATAATTGTTTCTTCCAGTGAATCACCAATTGTTCTACGGTACAACATCCCTCCCCATTTCAAAATTTTAGAATAAATTTTATTTTGGAAATAGGTCCCCTTTCTTTTAGATAGAAATAAAAGATTTTCAGGAAATCCGATTATTTTAAATAAAACAATAAAAAGATTCATTGTTTAAAAAGTAATGCATCGCATATCGCATATTTAAAATGCAAATGAACAAAAGAAACATTGAATCGATTCCAATCTAATCAATCATAAGTCTTATATCGCATCGACACAAAGTGTAAATGTATTCACGTTAAAAAACCCGATGCGATAAAATAAATCGCAATCGCAAATCGATAGAGTCTTAAGGTTTTACTTTTGTTTTGCAAAACTCTGATGCGATGTAACTTATCGCAATCGCAAATCGGTTGAGTCTTAAGGTTTTACTTTTCTCCAATGCGATGTAACTTATCACAATCGCATTTCGAAAAGGTTATCATTCATTCGATCTATTTCATAAACTCCGATGCGATACAACACATCACAACCGCATTTTGTAAAAGCAAAGATCACTTGTTTTATAAAAGTGCCGATGCGATGGGTCCCACCATAATCGCAATCGCATTTCAGTGAAAGTCATGAATAGTTCAATTCCTTTGGAAATATCTGATGCGATATACCTTTATCGCTAATCGCAAATCAGCGGAAAATATGTGAGGTCTTTCGTCTTCCTTTCAAAAACTCCGATGCGATGGATCGTCAGTCTTTATTGATCACTATTTTGCGTCGCGCATGTATTTATTGGTTAATCACAATTGGAAAATTCAAAGGGAAAAGTTTTACATTGACATTTCAATATCGCCGATCTCCAATTGTATGAGTATCATTAATTGAAAAATCAAACCAATTATGGTAAATTGATTCTTATGAATGCGTGGATGTGACTCTCATGGAGAGCATTAAAGTTTAATATGGACTTAATCAATTGGGATCATTAATAAAAATATTTTCGCATAAGCTGTCTCTTAACTTCATTTCTTCCCGCGACTGAAAAGTTTGTCTCATTTGCAGAACAATAGAACATCTAACCCTTTTGCTCGTCGAAGTAGTGAAACGATACCAAGCGAAGAATATGTCTAAGAAGCCTAAGAAATCAAGAACTTCTATCGCCACAAAGACCGCTGCCATTGCCACAATGCCGAAAGAAAAACCAGCTAAAATCCAGCTGGTTATGGATACTGCATGCCAGTGTCTCGGGAAGCTTTCCTGGGAAGACGTTTATAACCTACTTGAAAAAGAAGACCCTACAGTTACAGAGGTGAAGGTTGTTGGCATATGTTGTCCTTGATGGCAACCTACTTGATGAAATAAGATTGTTGGCAATATGATGCAATGTGTTGTCCTTGATGGCAACCTATTTGATGAAGTTGTCCTTGATGGAAACCTACTTGATAAATTAAGGGGGAGATTGTTGGCAATGTGATACAATGTGTTGAACCTGCTTGATGAAGTTGTCCTTGATGGAAACTAACTTGATGAGTTGTTAATGATGTAACTCTGATGTATCTACAGATCAGTTCAGAAGTAGCAGAAGAAAGGAATTCAGAAAGTGCCAGAATAATGTTGAACAAAGTATGTCACAATGCATACGCGGGTATGCACGTGGAAAAGTACGTGCCAAGTCGCGTATGCCCCTTTGCGCTCTAAATTTATAAAACCAGGGGACTTGACCATGGTATTGACCCATTGTATTGAGCGTTGGATTATCTATTTGATCCCGTCCAGGAATACCATCGGAAGTTGTGTGGTTTTGGCTCATGGTATTGATAAAGGCTAAACCTATAAAGGGAGAAGAGAATAATAGTGCAAAGGTGTGCAAGTGTCTGGGTTTTAATGAATACTTCACTCTGAAGTATATTTGTATGGAATGGGTAACAGCTTATTGATTGATCTGAATTAATAATGCACCTATGAAGAAAATGATGAAGAGGGATCTCTAGATCTGAAATGTATATGTATTTTCTAGATCTGTTTATGGAATGTTTAGATCTGAGATGAGGCGAAATACTTTCTGAAGTAAAGGATGAAATCTGAGTTGTTTGTTTGATCTGAAGAGCTGCACAGTCCTGAAAAGTTACAGATGTATACGCAGGTTCGCTTCAGTAAAAGAGCGTGTATACGCGGGTCTACTTAGGGAAAAGCAAGTATGGGCAGTAAGGGTTTTCTGAAGAATGCATAGAAGTATACGCAGGTTGGTTTCTGAGAAAGCGCGTATATACGCAGGTTCAGTGAAGTAAAATCGCGTATGGAGTCTAGGGTTTTGCTGAAGTATGTGGTATGAAATGTATGATCTGTTTTTGTTGTTTTACTGCTATCTGTCAATGATGTATTCATACAGTACTGGGTTGTTTGAATGATGAATATGCTGCTGATTATGTTAATTGAAGATCAAGTTGTTGGTTGATTGGTTGATGATTCAATGAATGAATTGATGGGGTTATAAGTTTCAGTTTGATGTATGATGAGCTTAAATGTGTGGAGTGGGTCCAGTCTGAAAATCTGATGAAAAGTGGCCTACAAGATGTGTTGTGTGGAAGCTGTTGGATCCAGTATGAAAATTGATGAAACGTGGTCCATGGTGGTGCTAAGGGTCGAAGCCTTCAGTGATGGGGTTGTAGCTCCCTTCCAGTGGTAGCTGGTAAACGAGAGTAGGGGGTAGTATCTCCCTTCCAGGAGAGGCTGGTAAACGAGAAGTAGGGGGTTGTAGCTCCCTTCTAGGAGAGGCTGGTAAACGAGAGCAGGGGATCGTAGCTCCCTTCCAGGAGAGGCTGGTAAACGGGAGAAGGTTGTAGCCTTCTGCAGGTGGGTGCCTGCGTGCTGGTATGAGTCTGCGCCAATACATGGTTGTAAGATGTTTTCTTTATAATAAAATATTGAAGACTGAGACGACGGCAGCGGTGGTTTTCTCCCGTATTGGGTTTCCACCTTAAATCCTGGTGTTCATGTATGTGTGAGGGTTTATTCTGTTATTAC